>JAWHQI010000255.1:3600000-4133555 GCA_033032865.1 Dactylorhiza incarnata | reverse complement strand
ACTCCTCAACAAAATGGGGTAGCTGAAAGGAAAAATAGAAAATTACTTGAATCCAGCTACTTTGCTTGCTGATGCTCACTTGCCACTCTCCTTTTGGGCAGAGGCAGTGAACACATCAAATTATGTGTTAAATAGGAGTCTTAAACACAAACTTAAGGGTAAAACACCCTATGAATTGCTTAAGAATAAAAAGCTTAAGGTTAACTATTTAAAGATTTTTGTTGTAAATGCAATGTGCATAACAATGATAAGAAATATCTAAGGAAATTGAAGCAAATGCTGCTGAAGGTATATTCCTTGGATACTTCTTTCTAGTAAAGCATATAGAATTTATAACAAATCAACCCTTACGATAGAAGTCCATGCATGTTCTTTTGATGAAACTAACATGTTAAATGAGGAGAGGAGTACCACCTCTACCAAAGACATTTTGCAGGCACCAGTTCTATATGAAGAGCTTAATGGATTGGATCTACAGAATAAAGACTCTCCACTCCCATCAACTCAAATTATTGAAGACAATGAAGAAGAAGATAATCCCGAAAATCTTGGTGATAATTCTAATCAAGTGACAACTGATCAAATCCCTCAAAAGGATACTCTTGCTGAACCCATTCCAACTGTTGATCACATCACAGTTAGAGATCATCCATTATCTCAAGTGATTGGATACATCTTAGCAGGTGTTCAAATAAGGCATCAACTCAACCAAAATTAGATGCATACTTGTTTCCTATCACAAATTGAATCTCAATCCATAAAAGATGCAGAACAAGATCCAAACTGGATTCTTGCAATGCAAGAGGAACTCAATCAATTTGAATGGAACAAAGTCTGGGATTTGATTCCAAGACCAAAGGGCCATCCAGTTATTGGCACCAAATGGGTCTTTAGGAACAAGCTAGATGATCAAGGCTTGATAGTCAGAAATAAAGCCAGATTGGTAGCTCAAGGATACTCTCAGGAAGAAGGAATTGATTATGATCAAACCTTTGCACCTGTTGTAATACTTGAAGCTATCAGGATATTTCTTGCATTTGCTTCTTTCAAGAAGTTTTAAGTCTATCAGATGGATGTGAAGAGTGCATTTCTAAATGGAGATATCAAAGAAGAAGTATATGTGGAACAACCACCAGGTTTTATCTCTCCAACTTACTCTTCCTACGTTTTTAAGCTTAATAAAGCTCTCTATGGTCTCAAGCAAGCTCCCAGAGCATGGTATGAGACCCTAGCTAATTTCCTTTAGAGAAGAAATTCTGTAGAGGCAATGTTGATAGAACTTTATTTTTCAGGATATATAAAAATCAAACTTTACTAGTTCAAATCTATATAGATGATATCATATTTGGCTCTACTGATTCAAATTTATGCAAAAGGTTTCTGACCTATGCAATCCAAATTTGAAATGAGTAGTATGGGTGAGTTATCTTACTTCCTTGGCCTTCAAGTGAAGCAAACTCCT
This sequence comes from Dactylorhiza incarnata, assembly GCA_033032865.1. Taxonomy (NCBI): domain Eukaryota; kingdom Viridiplantae; phylum Streptophyta; class Magnoliopsida; order Asparagales; family Orchidaceae; genus Dactylorhiza; species Dactylorhiza incarnata. The sequence goes on along the minus strand of JAWHQI010000255.1, from coordinate 4,132,093 downwards.
AATGGCATATTCATTTCACATCCAAGTATGCTAAGGAATTAGTGAAAGATTTGGTATGTCTTGATGCCTCTTCTATGAAAACCTCATGCCCTCCAATGATGTTGTAGACAATGATGAATCAGTGAAACTTGTTGATCAAAAAGTGTATAGAGCAATTGTATGGCTCTTTACTTTACTTAACAACTAGTAGACCAGACATAGTGTTTGCTATATGCATTTGTGCTAGGTTCCAAGTTAACCCCAAAGAATCTCACCTATTTTATTAAAAAGAATTCTGAGATATATAAAGGGTTGTCCAAATCTAGGACTTTGGTATCCAACTGCATCAGAATTTGAATTAACTGGATTCTTAGATTCTGATTATGTTGGATGCATAGTAGACATGAAAAGCACATCAAGAACTTGCCAGTTCCTTGGTGATAAGCTTGTGTCTTGGTTTTGTAAGAAACAAACATCTGTGTCTACATCAACAGTTGAAGCAGAATATATTACTGCTGGCAGTTGCTGCTCACAGATTCTGTGTGTTGGAACCCTAGGTTTGATTTGAGTTAGGATCCACCTTTAATGTCTAAAATTTATATCATAATATATCTTATACTTAGATTAAATCAGATTAAGTTAATAGGCTGAAAAGAAATATACAGCTAATATAAATAATATATATATAAATAATATACTAAGAAAAAAATATATAATAATAGGCTGAAGAAAATAAGAGAAAATAATATAATAGAATATATTATAAGAGAAAATAATATAAGAGAAATATTTTAAGAGAAGATATTATAAGAGAAAATATATAAGTTAAAAATCAAAATAATATTAGTCAAACTGCATACGACGAACGGCCATCGACATTCGTCGGACGGCACTCTGCGAATTATATTATAGTTGCGTTCGACGAAATATCAAGAATGCAGCGGTCGACGAATTCCAACCAGAACAGCGGTCGATGAATTCCAACCAGAACAGCGGTCGATGAATTCCAACCAGAACAGCGGTCGACGAATTCTCAAATTAATAGGCCGACAAATCAAGATGAGATCGACGAAATATTGTCAGCAATATTATTATATTCTTATACAGCTCGACTAACATTATTATATATGCTTTTCTGAAATAGCCATTGCAGCATTAATTAATACATCGGTTGCAGACATTAAATAATGTAGCCGTTGCAGCAAGTCAAATACGATAAGAGATGTTCTCGAGGAACTGGGAAATGAAAGATATATTTATTTCTGGTCGGCAAGAATTAAAAGGAGCCGAACATCTTCTCTAGAATAAATATACAGAGAAGAAACAGAGCAAACGGGTAGGAAGACAGAACAGATATTAATATTGCTGTACAGGAAAAGAAAGAAGAAGAAATACAGAGGAGCAAAAAGAAGAAGCAGATCATATATTATTATCTTCTTTTTGTAACATCTTTCTTGGCAGATCATTTTCATCATGAGACACCAAAACACTATCAAATTGCTCAGGATCAAAACTGCAAGAAGAAGAAGAAGTGTCATTGCAATCGAGAGGAGAAGCTCCATCCACAAGCTGTCATCTATTCTAAATCAGACAGAGGGAGCTTCCTTCAACATCATCATCAAGATCCAAACACAACTACCAATCAGGATCTTCATCAAGAGTCTTCTCAACAAAAGAGAAGAACAATAAATCTTTCCCTTTCTCCTTTGCCATCTTGTATAGGGTTAAAACTCCCTTCAAAAGTTTACCTGTTGGTGGAAAGACACCTGATCAAAAAATCTAGTTGGTTTATAAGCACCTGAACAAAAGCTTATAGGTGTGAGGGCACCTGATCAACAACCTCCAGTGGATTCCTACCAGTGGGTAGAAGAGTAGATGTACCCAGTTGAGGGGAACTACTATATTTTCTTGTTTCTTTTGGATGCTTTGGTTTGCTTGTTTTATTTATATTTTTATGTGCTGTAATTATATGCATCCTTATTGTTTGTGTTTATTTCTCATACAGCAATCAACAAATATCATATATTTATATATATCATTTATTTTAAAACAAAGTTAAACAAGAGTTTTAATCATAACAAAAGAACTAAACTCTCCCTTCACTGTGGATACAAAATCAACTCTTAGATTATTGTATCAACTTAAATAAATCAATTATATTTTGTTATAATACTAGTGCAATATCTATAGCACAAAATCCAGTACTCCATAGTAGGACTAAACATATAGAAATTAGGCACCACTTTATCAGAGATAATGTGGATAAGAACATAATTTGCCTACAATTTATTCCTGCTGACTTACAAAGGGCTGATATTTTTACCAAACCTTTTGATGAGAAGAAGCACATCTTATTTATAAATCAGCTAGGAATGATAGATGGAGAATCAATAAATTAAGTTTTTTATTTATCCCCTCTTTTCGTCGAACGGAGATCGACAAAAATTTGTCGTTCGTCGAACGGTGATCGACGAAACCTATTAGATCCAGAGATTGACGAAGCCAGCTCGTTAGTCAAACGGAGATCGACAAAAATTTATCTTTCGTCGAACGCAGTTTGACAAAGCCCCACGCTCTTTGACTTCTATTTTTATTAGGTTTAGCCGAACCCCGTTCCACGAAAGTTTGTGCCTTCTCTGATCTCTTTCTTTATAATCAAATTTTGATTCCATTTCATTTTTGCGCCAACAAAAATTGCTCTTGCCTCCCTCCAATTCCCTTGCACTTGATCATTTTTTTCTCTTGCAGGTACTCATGGCAATCTCTCAGTCATTGCTCTCTTCAATGAAGTTTGATGCAGGATTCGATATAGACATGGAATCATTTGCTTGTTCAGATCAGATTTTCCAGGATATTCTTCAACTCTTTGAAGAACAACAGTTAAAGAAGTTTATGACAACAAGGATAAATATTCCAGTTGCTGAGATTAAGGAATGGTTACACACTCTTCAGACATTGAATGCAACATCTATCTCAGGAACTATTTCAGGAAATCAGGTTCCTTTTTCTCCAGAAATTTTAACAAAGATTTTGGTTTGACAAATGGTGAAGATGATTTGTACATCACTTCTGATGAATTTAATATTGAATTGGATAAAATGGATCACTCCAGTGGAAACCCTAACCATCTTCTGAAGTAGAATTTGTCTGTTGAATACAAATTCTTAGCTGATGTTGTTGGCAAGGTTTTACTGGGAAAAACCTCTGCACATGATTATATTACAAGGCACCAATTTCTGTTGATGGTGGCCTTAGTGGAAAAGAAGCAAGTTTACTGGGGATTGATTCTTTTTGAATCTATCAAGAAGAAGCAAAGCAAAATGAGTGTTTGCTATGGCAGGGTCTTAGGAATTGTTCTTCAAGCAAAATGCCCAGAGCTGTTGGTGTCACCAACAGTTTTTATCAATGCAAACAAGAGGCTGACTTCAGCACTCTTTGGCAAATGAGAGAGAGTAATTCCCAAAAGGACTTCAAATGCAGAAACTTCCAAGCAAGCTTCTGAGAGCACAAGGACTGATACAGTCACTCCCTCAACCCTACAAGAAGCTCCTCCCTATGAATCTTCAACTCCTATCCCCTCTCAACCTCTTCGGAACACTACTACTGAAGAAGTTCCTCCTTCCAATTCTCCCATAGACACTCCTTCCTCAATGCCTTCTTCTCCTCCTCTACAGACAAATCAGTCTGCAGAGTTTCCATCCTCATATATTCCAAATGATGATTCTCTTCCCACATTTGATTCTCTTCCCCCCTTCATTCCACCTCCTTCATTTTTCCTATTGTCTCCTCAACATACTCCAACTCAATCACCCATCCATGAGGATAATCATCCACCCATATCAGATGCTACAAACATCTTCCTACCCTCCTCTATGTGTACCAACCAGGTTCACACCTCTATTCCCTCTTCTTCCATTCCAGCATCCACATCCTCTCAACATACATCTGACTTTGTGAATGTTGATTTTTCCTCCACTGCTGAACAAATTTTCAATCATATCTCTCCAAGACTAACAACTCTTCTAGATGAGAAACTTGCTCCAGTTCTCAAAGCCATCCCAGACCTCTCTTCCAAACATGCCTCCTTCCCTACATCCTCATCACCTGTATCTTCTTCTAGGGGCCTAGATTCAGGTCTCCCTGAACCTAGGCAGGGGGAGATGCTCAATGAAGAAGCTCCATTTGATACAGATTCAGATATGGTTATTGATACAGTTAATATAGATTCAGTTGCAGCTTCAGAATTAACTATTCCAGTTATAGATTCAGTAAATAATATCTCTATTAATCCCTCAATAGATAATCTTTCTTTATTATCAAAATTCAATTTATTTTTCAGTTATCTTCCTAAGCCTTAAGATATGCAAAGGCTATAATTCCTTATTCAGCTCCCATAGATACAGTTTTATTAGAACAAATCATCAAAATTATTCCAGTTCTAGTTCCAGTTGCAGTTATAGTTGCAGTTACAGAGGAAGTTAGCTTGGTGAATTCACCTCCAACATTTGTTTATGATGATTCCCCTCTACCAGAGGATATTGAGCAAGATGTTGATAATGATCTTCAAGAACTTGATCACCTGTATGATAACCTTGCACAACCCTCTGATGATGATGATGATGATGATTCTGATGATTCATCTTCAAAGAAAAGGAAATCCAGAAGCAAAGCTAAGGCTGCTCCCAAACCTCCTTCTTCTACCAATGACATTCCCTATTACATATTGAATAACATCACTCTCACCAAAGGCTCTCCAGCCTGGATGAGATTCTCAAGGATTGAGAATAATAGGAGAAAGAAAATGAAGAAAATAGGATTCTATTCTGACAAGCCAGTCAAGTTTAGTCCTCCTCCCCCTCCTCCAGCTGCTGGATCTGCAGGCATGTCCTCTCCATCTCAGAAATCTTTCCCTTAGCACTCAAGAAGATCAAGGGAGAGTCATGGAAGTTCTAGTGGCCCTTAAAGTTCAAGATCAGCTAGAGCTCCTCCCTCAGGATCAGCTAGACCTCCATCTTCAATTTACAAATATCATGTCTCTGATGGATCTTTGCACATGAAAAGAAATTCTTAAGATCATCAATCTTCATATCAGTGTTGTGATCTTGATGAAAGACCTCCATCTCCCATTAATCCTGATTCAGAAAAGAATTCTCACATGGCTAGATATAGAGAAACTATTGCTACTGCTCAAATTAATAAAGCCAAAGCTGAAGGAAAAGATTATTTTCAGTTTACAACTATTCAGAATTCAGAAGATAAGAGTTTGAAAGAAACAGTTCTAAACATCTCTTCAATGTTGAAGACTACTTGAAGTTGCACCCAGCTGCAGTTGTTTCTCATGCTTCATCTCAAACCCCGCTGGGAGCAAATGACCATTATATGAGCAAGAGAGAATCTAAAAATCCCAAGAAAGAAATCATATTCAAACCTTCTTCAAAGAAAGAGAAAAGCTCCTGATTGTTTATTTTTGCTAAATTCTGCTTTCAGTGTAAAACATTCTAAACTCAGAGTATTATATTTTCTATCTACTGAAATGAAATTTAAATTCTGTCGGATTTATATGCTCTGTGTTTATTGTTGTTTGTTTTAAATTATTTTTATCAAATAGTATCCTAACCCAAATAAGGGGAGATTGTTGGAACAACCCTATTACTAATTTGGGATAGGATCACTATCTGTGGCTAAGACTCAAGTTGACCCCAATATATAGTCTTAGGGTCAGTATTTAAGCTTGTCTAAGTTAGCTGGTTCTTAGGAAAATTCCAAGTTTTCTGCGTTCGATGAACGTCTTCCTATGTTTGACGAACGTCGTTTATCAGTTCGACGAACTTAATCTCCAGCTCGATGAAATCAGTCTTCCAAGCCAGTTCTACAGATTCTATCTCTCAGTTCAACAAACTCCTGATTGAGATCGACGAACTCAGTGTTCTATTCGACGAATGAGTAACTCGGTGTTCTGTTCGACGAACTCCTGATTGAGATCGACGAACTCAACTTTTTGTTCGACGAAATTCCTCTTGAGCTTGACAAATTCTGAAGAATCAGTTATCTCTTTCTCTGAACTCAGATCGACTATTCAGCAACGGATCTATTCAAATATGTGGACTTATTCATATTCAGATAAGTCAAGATTTCACTTTCTTTTTATATATCCTTTCTATTCTCTTATTTTGAGAATCTAGCCGTTGACATTTATTGGAAAAGGGAAACTTTCATAGAAAAGGAATAAAAGTATTTTGCAGAATCAGAAAGTTGCTATTGCAGTCCCAAGAAAGATTTATTTTAGTTTATTCTATTCCTTAGCAGAAGATTTAAATTTTCAAATCAGATTATATATCTAAGGAAAAAGGATGAATCAATATATAAGATATATACAAGAGGATATACATATATAGAACAAATATACTTGTGAAATTCTCAGACAGACAAGAGGCATATAGAAATCTTCATCTACAACAGCATCTTCATTCTCTGAGAAGAACTAAAATATTCTCTCAGAAGTATCTGTTGATTCTTTGTCTTCTACAACCAAGAGAAAGCTTCACCAACTGTCAACAAATTCTATTAGACAGGGGGACCTTTACAAAAACAGCAATCCACTAGTCTTCTCTCAAATCTTATTGAGAGAGAAGATCTTCATAAACTCTTTTTGTTTATTCTTTTACCCTATCTTGTACAGCGTTTTAACTCCCTTCAAAAGTTAACCTTTGGTGTTAGGGCACCTGATCAAAAACCTGTGGTTTGGTTTGAGCACCTAATCAAAAGCTCAGTGGTGATAGGGCACCTGATCAAAAACCTAGTAGATTCCTACCAAGGGTGGTAGAAGAGTAGATGTACCCAGGTTGATTGGGGAACTACTATAGATCATTATGTCTTTGCTGTGTTTATGTTATTTTCTATACCGTGATGAGTTTATTGTTCTGTTTTTCTACTCACTCAATTACATATATATATATATCATTATTTTAATTCCGCTATAAAATAAGTTAAAACTTTTAATACTCTATTCACCCCCCTCTAGAGTAAATCTATGATCTAATACCTCACTTTCATATCCTACCTATGGATCCAGGAACCCTATAACATAGGCAAAAAGGCCCAACAACTCAGATCTATAAGATATCCCACTACTCTGACACTGGGGTCCTACAACTCAAACTCAATTAGTCATACAGAAAAAGTATTGTGTTACAAGATAACAGAGTACTCTACACAGCTCTGGAGAATTCTTCTAAAGCCTGATGAAGATGGCTTCTGCACTTGAAGAGAAGGCTTTAAGAGTATTACTGATGCATGAAAGCCTTTTCTTCTTTCTTCTTCTTCTTCCTTTCTGTAGCACAGCTTGTCAGTCGATGGAGCTTGACTGGAACTTGGAGAACTGAAGACAAGAGTGTATTGTTCTCATGAAGATGCTGCCATTCTATGTTCTCTATTATTTTTCCCGTGTGTGTTCCGTGTGTGTTAGGCCATACATCTTGTCTTCTTATAATGAGAAGGCCCTCTAATGGTCTATTCTGAGTACTCTTTATTGTTAGAATCCCATTCCTTAACGACATCTGCTGATTGGTCCCCTTGATGGTAGCATTAAATGAAAACAATGCATTTCAAAAAATCTCGATCTGTGTAATACCCTAGTTTTCACAATGCTATGGAAACATGAGGCCTGTTGCTAACACCGAGTGGTAGGTGCTACCACTAGAGGTAGAATTTGTTTCAAGAAGAGGCTTTTCATCGAGTAGAGACTTTTCGTCGAGTTAGAGTCATCGAGACCTAGCGTCGCGTGCTAGCGTTACCTCTAGTGGTAGGTCTTCAAATCATCTTGTATTACAGATCCATCGGGAGAGAGAGAGAAATGGTTGCGTCAAGAGGTTTTTTCGAGTGGCTAGCACAGCGTGGTAGCGCTACTGCCGCGTGGTAGCTTACAAAAATAGATACGTGAGCAGCATTTTCTGGGCATCTGATCCTCTTAGATTTTTATCCAAGGGCCCATATATGTGCATCCGAAAGTCCTAAATAGGGCATAGGAGTTCTTTCCTATAATCTCTTAAGTCTTTTGTGTTTTGGAGGCCAAGGGAGAGGGAGAGCTTGGAGGGAGAAGGAGAGCAATATCCGCCATTGTTGGAGCATCAGAGCTTCGTTCGTCGATCCGAGACTAGATCCGCGGAGAGGGCTCCAAGGGGCTCATTTCTATCCGTGTTTTTCAACCGATCCATGACGAAGAGGAGAATTCAAAGGTTAACAACATCTCTCCTCCCAGGTTTAGGATGCGCGCATGACATCTCTTGTTTTGCCTTTCTCTTTTGTGAAATTGTTTTCATCGGATCTCTCAAATGAGAGGGGTTTGGGTCGCTTAGGTTCAAGAGGAACCATCGAGTTGATTGAGTCCATCCCCAACATGATTTTGCATTAAAATCCGCTCCGTTATCAGATTAGGCATTGTAGGCGAAGCCAAAATCAAGACAGATTGTCCGATTCGTTGATGTTGCTTAACGTCCATTTTAAGGATTTTTGCTAGAAATCTGAATACGATGAAAACATCGTTGTGATGCCCTTTTATGTTTCATGTGAGAACGAATGTTGGTTTTGGGAGGAAAGATTTGCGTATGATGAAGGGCTTGTATTGCCTGTATTTATGGGAAGGAGAGGATTTGTCTTTATGGTCGGCCGACCAGCCCATGATGTTGCAAGTCATGTGGGGAGGGTGTCCTGGCAAGACATATCCCCTTCTTTACGATGATATGTCTTCTTAGCCAGATACATTTTACTTAGGATTTCTGAGGAGCTTCAACTAAGTAGTCTGTTCAACAATACCCTTACATTCTCTACGATATGCCTTGATCCTTCACGAGTCTTCTCAACGATATTGCCATGTGATACTCGTTACAATGATATCATCGTGTTATACATGTTGTCATGATGATACCGTGACTTAGTTGTTCTTTCTTGGTCTCAAAATGATATCGTCGTGTGTACTTGGTTGACACAATGATATCGTCGTGTTATCCATATTGTCACGACAATTACTGACTTATTTTTTCTGCTGTCTACTGCGAGTAATCTCCGTGATATCATCATGTGTATCTTATTGACACGATGATATTTTCCTTAGATATTTTTGCTTGATCTTTATACATTATACTTAGTATGTATGATATTATAACCTGCTCATGTCACATCAAATGCACATCAAATACAAATTGTACTTATCATTAACTTGGGGACTTCTCCAAGTCTGGAACATTGTGGGCAGTGTTCCCAACAACACTGATCTTGGCATATATCTATTGGCTGGGAAAAGCGGCAGACGGCAAAATGACCTTCCCCCACAATAGATCCGTTGTCGATCCATTGTGTGGATCAGCCCAATCATTATTTAAAGTTATCAACGACTGTGATTTTGTCTTCAACCTTGATCTGGAGGGTGAGATTGATCTCACCTAGGAGGAGCTTTCGGGGATCATCCACCACCGTCCTGACATCACCACCCATCGCCACCACCACCAATAGATTCGCCATGGTGAGGGCTACCTCTTGGAGCTGGTCTGGTGGCCTGACGCCGCCACCACCGGCAAGAATTATGGGGTCATTCTGACAACGTTTCTCCACCAAATTACATGAAATCTTAGTCCAATTGAGCTCGATTTTGATTCGAAAACGTCCTAAGATGATTTCAGAAGGGGAAGTGGAAGGAATCTCACTTGATTTTGCCTTGCTCTCCTGGTCCGGGTTCGGGCATCCATGGCTTGGTCAGCTGAATTGGCTACACTCCTCCTGAGGGATTCTACTCAAATTCTCTGCTAAGGACTATTGCTTGGGCTGGTGTGAGGATTTTGAAGGGTGAGGGGGTGCTTTTATAGGCTACAAGTGAGGTTTGCAATTATCCTCTTAAGCTCACCATGGCCGACCATGACTATGGTCTAGTTTGTACTTCTAGCCATCTTTCAGTCCTTTGAGGCCTTGGATAATATCAGAAGCTTCCCTTTAGCCTCTCAAAGAGGGAAGGATTCAAGGGGGCGCATGGTTACTTCATTTTGAAGTTTTTCCATTTTGGGTAATTTTCCTCTTAAGGGGGGTGTTTTAGGTTAATTAATGGCAATCTGTTTTTGGTCCTTGGTTTTAAGGTCTAAATGTGTTTAGGGTTTAATTTTGGAGTTTCTTGGGTGAGTGTGGGGTTAGGGTATTTTAAAAAGTGGATTTAGGCCTTAATTAAACCATGGTTTGTACATGCTTAATTTGGGTTGACCAAAGTCAACATCTTGAGGGTAGCCTTGGTCATGGGTCATGGTTTGGCTATCTTAATTGATCAAGAAGGGGCTCATTTGAGTGTATAAATATATTTTAGATAAATGCACACCATGCTCTCTTTTTAAGGTTTTACTCTTGTCTTTATGGTGATGTGGTTTGCTAATAGGTGAATTGGTTTACTTAGGTCATGAGGTAGGGTATGGTGGGTTCCATTGGTTAGGGGTGGGTTTGATGGGACTTGAATTGGTTAACTTGGCTTTGTGCACCTTTTGCTCCTTTAAGTGCTCTACCTTGTCTCCAAGGTGAGGTGGTGCACCAATTGGGGGTGCCAATACTTCTAGGTTCCTCATCCTAAATTTGGATGTTACATATACTTTGATGTGCCAATATGAATTATGCATAACATTATTATTGATCGAATTTGTGGACCTTCCTGACGTCACCAGGGAATACAGTTCACATTAAATTTGTAGGGCTTTTGGGAGCTTTCCAGAATTGGATGGTAGGTTATCATAAGATGCTTCTAGCTTGAGTTATACCTGTTTAAAGTTGGTTGTCAAAGATTATTAAGGTAGTGAGTAATTGTTCTAACTCTATAATTAGAGCTCACCATGACTTAGAAATTTCTACAAATTCAATCTAGGACTAGTGGAGTGCCTTCATAGGAATTGGGGATTTTTGGAGAACTTTCCCTAAAGTTATTGTGAACATTGAATAAGTTTGTATTAATTAAATTAAGATATTATTTTTGGGTTAATGATGAAATCAAAGCCATAATTTTGTATAGGAGATCTAACATGATATCATGCATCTGTAGTTAAAATTAGAATTCATTTGGTGGTTGTTTGCATCATATTTTAAAGAATTATCCTTTTAGGGTTAGTGAACACCTAAATAAAACCAATTTGCTTTAAGCCCATATTTGAATTCCCTGGAGTATACAACATAAGTTGAGGTCTTCATAAAAGTTATAAGACACTGTACATGATTTCCAAATTGGAATTATACATTCCATTTGGGGCCCTAGAGCTATGTCTAGAGAATTTTGATTAGGGATATTTCAAGATAATCTTATTGACCAGTTAGCGTAATGGGAAAAATTGGTGACTCTAGAGCCTCCAATAGAGGTTGTGTCTTCATTAATGTTGTATAGTATTGTTATACCTTTCCAAATTGTGGTTTCACATCCCATTTAAAAATCTATATTTACTTGGAGAGCAAGTCTAAGTTTGATAATTTTAGTGCAAAATTGGTGAAAGTTTATTCAGAGTTGTGAATATATGCTAGTTCACACTTGATGGGTTTTGGGAGTAAGTTGTGAATCAATTGGATTTGTATAAATTTAAGTAATGTCCATAAGGACAAATTAGAATATTTTGGGGAATTACCTTGTTAGGGTGGTTATCTTCATTGGGAGCCTAATGAAGAGTTCAGGGCCTTGTCCTTAGCTTATTTAGCCTTTATAAGCCTAACCTAGGCAATTGACGAGTCATGTACAATTTCTATAGTACTCCTACTTATGTCTTCTTATGAATACCACCGTGAAAGTGTGGAATGAAAATCTTGAATACTTTTCCAGAGGGGGGGGGGGGGGATGAATATAGAAGGTGACCACTTATATGGTATTTTATTTTGTCTTCTCTGATGTTTCACTTCGCGTGTTTTGTTTAGGAGAATGAGTAATGATTATTTTAAGGAGAAAGTAACCAAATAAAAAAACACATCAAAGAGAACATCCAGATGACATAAAGATTTTATAGAGGATCCTCGATAATGTGGGTATGTCCTATCTTCTACAACTTGTGAGATTCCACATTCTCACTACTGAGATGACTAGCCTTTTCCACCTAGAGGCTCCAATCCAATGTCAACCTTTTCCACTAGAGGTGATGGAACCCAATGTCATCATTTTCCTCTGGAGGCTACAAAACCGAAGTGAATCTTTTTCACTAGAGATTTAAAATACAATAACTCTTTTTAATGGAGAGCCTGATAATCCTTCGCATCAGGTTGGTTGAGTGAGTGAGTGCTAAAGTTCTTAGTGAGAGTGTCTCTAAGGAAGGGATTCTAACAGAATCTCAAAAGTAAGAGATTTAGAATACATAAAGGGTTGAAGAAAGAAGTAGGTTCTGAGGGCTTTTCTATATTCTTGACTTTGCAAGTTTTGGGGACTAAGAAACTTTGTCAAAGTGTTTAGGGCATCCTTGGATCAAAAGAGTCTTTTTATATCTCTTTCAGCTTCCTTTTATATTAAAGTACCAATGAAATAGTAGCGGTGTGAGCAGAGACATGACTGTCGCCTTATATTTTGAGTGAGAGCAATGCCTCTTTTGAATTTGATAGAGTATTTTGAGTTTGATCAACAATCGCTGAATGTGGGGATTGCTGATCGTTAAGGGAGCCTATTTTGAGAGGAGTATATGTGGACATAGAATCTAGGTTTGCCTTCAGTTTGAATTGGTATATCTGTTCAATGGTTGCAAATCAATGATGGAGATCGCCGGTCAATGGTCATAGATCGCTGAGCTATCCTTTCATTAACTAATTGTTGAGCAACTTCAACTTGGATCAATGTTTGCAGACAATGAAGCCTTCTAAGAGAGAGATTCTTCTTAGCTTTGACAATCTTCAAAGATTTCTAAGCTAATATTATCTTAAGTACTCACTTAACATTTTGAGGACATCTAGGACATTAATATATAGCTTTCCTATACTACAACTTATCTTTATTACATTAAATCATATATGGATTTTCCCAATATTCTCACCTTATTTAATGAAAATAAAGATTACAGATCTTTAGAGTTCATAACTAGATAAAGTACAAACATTTAAAATTATATACACACACAAAGAGAGAAAACATTCAGAATAAGAAGAAATATTTCATAGAACATAAGGGAAATAACGACTGCAAAAATCTTCAATTTTATTTGTTCTAAGAGAGAATTCAAAATCCTTTTTAAAATAGAGATTTTCCTTTTAAGAATTGATTTCTTAATGTTTAGGAATGCAATCATTTTTGTAGATTGATTCTTGATTTTCTTTGTATTTGTTAGAGCATACATGTCCCTATATTGCACTTTTAATGGATCAGGAATAGAGGGGTGTTTGGTTTTACCTTCTTGATAAGTTTCCTAAGCTATTCTTGCTCTTCTGAGAAACACTCCTCTGAGTCAGAGTCTTGAGGATGATGGAGGTCAGCAGCGACATCATCACATATGTCATCTGAAATTTGAGGAGCTTCGTTTGTCTCAGTGAATATTTCTTAAGGAGGGGCAAGGGTGATGGCAGAGGCACTAGATCTGGGGCACCATTAGTGGAATTGAGGAATAGAAGAAGTCACATATTACTTCAGATAGGAAGCCATGTAAAAAATAAGAAATATCCATGAATGAAAAGAGTTCTTTAGTTGGTGGAACGACATGCCTATGAGGATCTTGGGCAATAAGCATCAAGACTTCTGCCTTTCTCTAATCTTCTTCCATCCTCTCTTCCTCAAATTCTTTGACTTTAAAAGCAGCCAATTCTTTATCAACTCCTTTTCTTAATCGTGCATCAATAGTCGTAGTAGTATCAACTGTTAGATCTTGTGGCGCCCTTAGAGGGGGGGGGGGTGGTGAATACGGGTTTTAATTATTTTTTTTTATATTTTAAAATACTTGAAATGATAAGAGATTAAATTAACGATAACATCACACAAAAAGAGGAAATTAAGTACTATAAATGAAAGACATGATTTTATTAACTTGAAATATAAGATTACAAAATTCAATTTCTTATGAGGCTAGAAATCGTAGGCGATAAAGTAAAATTTTCTTTTTGTTTTCTATACCGATTCTTCTCACCAAGAACCGGTTGGCTTTAGACGATCTCTCCACAGATACGGCCTCAAGCCACTCTAGTCCTTCTACCCCCAGAAAGGCGTCGAGCACCCCCTAGATCTACACCCTAGACCCAGTCGCCAACACGAGGCTAATTTAATTCATGATTATAATAAAAAGGTTACAAATAAAATACAAAACACAAATCAAAACTCCCTATGAAGAATTCTGGACATGGCGAAGGCTTGCTGAATATTCTCGAAGTCGAAGCGTGCGTTCTTCGCGTTGAGTAAGCATTGATCCGACCCTCCTTAAATTCTTCTCTCGAATTTGTGTGGGAGATGATGGTCTGGAAAATATGGCCCTCTCTGAGTTTCTGTAGCGCTGGAATAGGGCTCTCTTCAATCAGTAGTTGGAGAAGATGAAATCCACCAATTTATAGGACTAGAGGCTAAAGCCAGCGTTAAGGGTAACGCCTGGCGTTGACCCAGTATGGAATTATTTTGATGGCTCGGATCTTCAAAATGGGAAGGAGATTCTGCAATTTAGGAAACATTCATTTTAGGCAACCCTAATGCCGATGTTGAGGATAACGCTAGCATTACGTCAAATCATTCCTAAAGTGTCCCTTCAATCATGGTTGCTTCCCTCCTTTCCATAATCATTGAGAGTTAACGCCCAGCGTTAAGACGTAATGCCTATCGTTAAACCTTTTTCATTTTCTCTGCGGCAAGCCATCTCGTCGATCATCTCAGCGGCAAGCCATCTCGTCAATCATCAATGCCCAACATTAGACCATAATCATAATTTCTGCTTGTGGGCAGTTCCAGACCAATAATGTAGCAACCTAGTGTCATATCAGTTCAAAACTGCATGCTAAAAACATAATGGCAAATAAGATCAAATACTAGTAGGATTTGTTATTCTCAAATCACAGGGATGGGAAAAAGCATGTTCCAACAATCTCCTCCTTTTGATAATAACAAATCCAATATAAATAAATCAGATTCATATATTAGAGAGGTGTGTTGTTAGAAGGATATATGACACTAAGCAATATAGAGACAATAATAAGAATTAAAGATTGTTTATGTTTTGCTCCCCCTACTTAAGTGATCCCCCTTAGTTTATGCTCCCCCTTAATCTAGTGAATCCCACTCCTTTAATCATTACGATTTATCATTTTATTCTCCCCCTTTTGTTATTAGCAAAACTGGGTGGAGTTGAAACAAAACTAGAAGAGGGAAGGCAAAAGTTAGGACATAACTAAGAGAGGATTAAGAGTTTTGTTTAAGCATAAGGTAATTCATGATCGATCTAAGGGAGATAGTAGCACAACAGAAAAAGATATGGTAAGCGTGAAAGACCAACATTCCATGATTGTACCAAAGGAATTCTACCACTTGCTTTGCAAATTAATTTTAAAGAAGAATATTACTTGTTGAGAGAGATGCAATATAGTTTGACAAGCACAAGTGAAGAAAAAACCTAAGAGGTAAGCATGATAAACCAAAGTAAATGACATACATGACCATAAGAGAATTGCGTAAAACAAAAACAAAATAATTAAGAGTAGTATTTTTGTTATAGTTTGATCATTCCAACAATATGTTGACGAGTCCCATTTATATACACATTTATGGACTCATCTAGGCCGTATTTCTATTCAATGCACCACACTTTTGGCATGTTTACGATCATATTTGCTATTCCTTGCTAGGTGCACTCTTAGGCTCGTTTCGGTGTGCAATTGCGCTCCTTGTTATTGGGGGTAAGCACATGGTGCTTCCCAATCCTTTTCCTATGTTTATTTGGTGCTGGAGGTGTATTCCTAGTAGGTTTATATTGTGCAGGTGGCCGGATCATCCCGTTTTTTTCCCTAGAATTCAGCATGTGCATATCGCACGGTCGTGCGTCTCCTTGACACACGGATGGAGCGATCGTGCGTCTGCATCTAGTCAGAAACCGGATATTCTGAGTTTACCCGTGCATTGGTACGCACGGGCGGATTTGACCATGCGCTAGTAGAACGCACGGGTGGCGCAGCGTCTCCCTCAAGTCAGATTTTATCATTTAATAACGCACGGTTCATGCACGGTCGTGCGTTCGACCGTGCGTGACCATTTTTCTGCCTGTTTAGTATAAAATGCAGGTTACGTCGTAGTCACTGGAGAGCTCGTAAGGGGAGCGAGAAATCAGATCCTCCCCGTCGTTTCTGAGGTCTGAAGGCTTCTCCTTCATCTCTACCACCAAGGAGACCATATTCCGGCGATTTCCTCCACCATTCTTCCATTCGGGAGCCTTAGCGAGCATTCTCCATCAAGTGCTCAAGCATTCCTCGTCGTGGGAAGCCATAGAAGTGCTGCAGGTTATTGGTGCGGTGACAGCCTCCATCGAGTCCGCACACCATCTGAGGGCCGAGCCCGGAGAGAGCCCGACAACCTATCATTCTGGCCGAGAACCCAAGATGCAGTGACATCTTCCTATTGGTCCTCTCTAAACTTGAATGCTTGTGCTCTCTTTGTGTTGTTGTAGTAATGAACTATTGCTTAGCTTAATGTCATAGATCTTTTAGTATGTTCATGTGCA
Source organism: Dactylorhiza incarnata (assembly GCA_033032865.1). Lineage (NCBI taxonomy): Eukaryota > Viridiplantae > Streptophyta > Magnoliopsida > Asparagales > Orchidaceae > Dactylorhiza > Dactylorhiza incarnata. The sequence goes on along the minus strand of JAWHQI010000255.1, from coordinate 4,115,456 downwards.
ATGATGCGGTGGTGTGAGAGTAGAATTTCCTTGTTGTGATTTTTTGAGTTCGTTGTGTGTGAAGCCCTAGCAATTGCTAGTGGTGATGTTTGGAGAAGAGGTGTGTGCGACCCTCAACCGTCACAGTTACTTTCCGTCCACGCGCCTCCCGAAGCACGGCATCGCGGACGTTGCATCCATCCCGCCTTACGAAGCGTAGTTTTGACCCGCATCTCTCTTTTCCGCATTAGTTTAGGAATCAAATCACAACCCCCTTGTTATTACTTAGTAATCCTTTTTTCTATTTTCCGGGCAGAGCTAATCACATTACCCAACTTGCAGTCCTTTGAGTTCGACATTCGGGGATTTACTTCCTATTTTATTACTTGAGCGACCGGTGCACTGTCGTCATATCGCATTTCATGCTCGCTGATTAGCATTGCTGAAATTGCGCATCAAGTTTTTGGCGCCGTTGTGGGGGACTGCAAGCGTTTATGATTTGTTTTCCTCTGGAAATTCGTTTTAAGGTCTTTTTTTTTTTAATTTTCTGCTTTTGTATTGAAGAGGGTGTATGCATAGAAGAGATCCTGGTGAGTGCGCAGCATTTGACCCTGAAATAGAGCGTACCCTGCAGGCACTTCTCCGTGTTGCTGCCACTATGGATATTGACGGAAATCAGGTTGATCCCGGAGTGGGAAATGCACCGGTCATGGGTCAGGTGGCTGACGAGAATGAAGTGGCTAGGCCACGACCCAGGACCATGAGAGATTACACTACACCCACTGTTGGGAGCGTGTACCCTGGATTCGGCCTAGCTATCACCAACAACAACTTTGAGATAAAGCCGGCCATCCTGAACATGATCCGCAACCAGACCCAATTCTCTGGGTTAGCCAGTGAAGACCCCCATCTTCACTTGGTTGAATTCACAAAAATTTGCGGGACATTTTGGTACGCCGGACTGGCTGACGAGATGGTAAAGCTCAGGTTGTTCCCTTTCTCTCTACGTGACAAGGCAATGGTGTGGCTCCACACGATACCACTCGGCACAGCTACCACTTGGGACGCTCTGCAAGAAAAATTTCTGGCAAAGTTCCATCTTGTCGACAAAGTCGTAAACTTGCGGAGGAAAATTGCAACCTTCCAACAACATGATCAGGAGGCTCTCGCAGAAGCTTGGGAGAGGTTCATGAACCTTCTCCGGAAATGTCCCCAGCATGAGCTCAAACCATGGACTATAGTAGAAAATTTTTACTTTGCTATTGAGCCTAACTACAGGGCCATGATTGATGCTGCTGCAGGTGGAACTCTGATGAACCACACCCCAGAAGATGCATTACGGATCGTCCAAGACACTGCCATTCATAGCTCCTTTTGGACTGCTGGAAGAAACGCTCCAAGGAATGCTCGGGGACTCTTTGAGGTGAACACATCTGGTGCACCTGCTGAAAGTACCATGCTACTAAAGAGGCCTACCCTCCCTTCTGCCTTAGTGATGATGATATCATGCCAAGGTTGTGGAAGCTTGGGACATCATGCATATAAGTGCACCACAGGTGAGCAACCTACCGAAGCTTCTTTTGATGAAAGTGTCAATTATATTAATGATCAAAATCATGGAGCACCGTTTAATAATGCCTATAACTTGGGCATGAGGAGTCATCCAAACTTCTCTTGGAAACAAAACGTTCCAGGCCAACGATGGCAAGGAGGCTCGCATCAATTCGATGCCCAAGCCTCCGGTAGCCAACCGCGGCCGCCTCAACCGAGTTATAATCAAGGTGCCCCGACTCCTAAGAAGAGCAACCTCGAAGAAATGATGGAGAGGTTTATGCAGACCGCAAACGCGAATATGGTTAACCAGACCGCGTCCATGCAAAGCTTGGAGACGCAATTGGGCCAATTGGCTCAATTATTAACCGAGCGTTCGCAAGGGACCCTTCCCAGCAACACAGAAAAAAATCCTATCAACCAAGGGAAAAGTCTTGCCGACACGGAAGTTGTTAACCCAAGTGAATTAGTAATCAATCGTTCTATTAATAATGTCAAAACTGCTGCCTTATGTGACTCCGGTTCATCCCGCAACGTCCTTGCATTGCAAGACGTTGCTAAATTGCAACTCGAAATGAACACGGACGATCGGAAGTCTTTGGTGCTTGCTAATGGGACCATTATTCAGTTCGAGGGAGAAGTGAAAAATGTTGAAGTCATGGTCGAGGGGATGGTGGTGGTCACTGACTTTCAAGTATTGGGACCCCAAGAGAATAAATCCATCCCCATCTTGGGAGTGCCGTTCTTGAAAGAGAGCGGTGCAACTTTGGATTTCTCTGCAGGGAGTGCTATCATCCCTACTTGCCCCAAGAATGTGACCACAACATTGTCTCGCTCTCCCCAAATTATTTCTGATGAATCTCTTAGTAATGCAGGAATAGGCGCTGAAAAAGTATCGTTGGAAGAAGAAAAGGATGAGGAGCAATCATGCGAAAAAGAAGAAGAAAAAGTAGGCTTACGAAAGAAATGTGACCCTGAGAGGAAGGAGAGCATCATTTCTGAACCCACCAAGCAAAATGTAACTCAGGACAATGTCCCATTTTTATTTAGCAAGAAATCATGCAATAAACCTTTTAAACAGTTTGTCTCGTGGGCTGACCCAGTTGCCGCCGCAGAAACGAAAGTGATGTCACCCACCACTAAGGTGGGAAAATTTGATGACTATCAATGCTGGAGCTCTCCAACCGTGGAGAAGTTGAAGAAAGAGAGGCAATTGCATGGTGCACGCTCCACTACTTCCAGTGGCAAGATGGCAGAGGCTAGGGAAAAATTGGGTGACACCAATTTTGGCCCTAAAGCTTTCACCTCCAGCCTACAAGCCACTAGAGATGTGTACTACAAAAGCGCGTATAGCTGATGCTCTTTGTCTTGCTGTGATCTGTGTGTATGAAACTTTTCTCTGTGTTAGAACTATTTGTCTTCAATGCTTAATACAGGTATTTGGTCCACCTTTAAGGACTTTAAACAAAAGGGCTTCTTGGGAGACAACCCAAGGGAACCAACCGGTTCCATTTGCTTAGTCTATGTCTTTTAGTCCTATTTTTCTTTTATTTCTGCTAACATCGCAGGTTAAAGCTCTTGCGTGGTGGATGAGGAAGGAGAAAAACTTGAAGAAGGAATTACCGCACTTCTGGCATGCTCATTTATGAGCATAGGTCTACTATACGCCTATTCTCCTTATTCCAGAATTCCCTTTCTTATTTAGTTTTGATCAAGTCTGGGGGAGCGGGCCTTTGATTGCGCTACACGCACATTCATGCTAGAACATTATGTTAGGAAAATTATATTGATTATCTCATTGCATAACGCACACCACACGTGTTTTATTTTTACTCGTGCGCAATTATCGTGTAAGTGCTTGATGTATGTGTTTAGAATTTTGATTGTTAGTTGTGGATTGTGTGGCTGAATAGGACGTGACCCGTGCGGTGCTACTAGTAGAGCGCTCACGTAGCATAAAAATTCATGTAGAATAGATTTAATCACAAAGTTATAGTTTTATTTAATTCATTTGTGTAATTACTTAATACTCTACTCAAACGGTGAATTTGGTGAATCTAGCGGTAGCCCTAGGTCGAGTGTAGAAGAGCTGTTAGCCTCGTGTTGTTTGAGTTGGAAGGAGAGCAGACCTCGCTCGGTGGTTAAGAACTTGCTCCAAGCTATTTTCAAAACGAGTGCGTTGAATGATCTTGTTGGGAGCATGACGTAGGCCATCATTTGGTCTGGTTGAGCTTTGATTTCCCAACCTAACGTCTTCCTTTGCTAGCCTCGTTGAGCCTTACCTCTCTTATTTGTTAAACTCCACTAAACTTTCACCAAGGCCTCATATCCCAACCTAATACGCACTAGAGTCGAACTTTGGAATTCATACATATTTATGATGATTTTGCGATGCGGAGCAATATTTTTGTGCGCGAAGAAAAAAATGAGAGTGAGTTAAAAATTTTGATTGATCCTAACTTATGATTCTATGGATCAATAAAAAAAGGAAGAGTAAAAGAACTCTAAAAAGAATCTAACCACAAGTGTGGTAGTCTCGCCCACACAATAGTGCTTAAATGAAGTCCGGGGGAGTATGCTTCAAGGTGAAGATGTTGAGGCTAAAATTTGTTATTTACCGGAGGATGAGTGCGTTTAACCTACGTTCTTCTACTTCATTACCGTACCTCAACCCAAGCCCTATGTATAGCCTAAAAGACCTACTGATTCTTTATAAGATCGTCTCATGCAATGGAGAAGGTGCAAAAGGGAAAGCATATGACCACCGACCTTGATGGATTTCTTGGAGAGCTCTTCCTTGAGATCCAAGTTGAGCAACGCTCACCTCAGCAGTTCACGCTATTTTCCCTAGGGCGCGACTGTTCGATTCACCAGTGATTCACCTCAGAGTAGTAGTATTTTGTATCATACACTAGTTGAAGTTCTTAAAATATAGTCTTTGTTTTAAAATCTTTTCTACTTTATTTTTACGCTCGTTAGTTCTTTGCTTCCCATCATGTTTTGCCCGCACAGTTGCATCTCAAAAATCAATTTTTCTATCATGGGATTAAGTGTTTTCCCGAGACGTGCAAATGAGTATGTCTGGGGGTGTGATGAGTCCCATTTATATACACATTTATGGACTCATCTGGGCCGTATTTCTAGTCAATGCACCACACTTTAGGCATGTTTACGATCATATTTGCTATTCCTTGCTAGGTGCACTCTTAGGCCCGTTTCGGTGTGCAATTGCGCTCCTTGTTATTGGGGGTAAGCACATGGTGCTCCCCAATCCTTTTCCTATGTTTATTTGGTGCTGGAGGTGTATTCCCAGCTGGTTTATATTGTGCAGGTGGCCGGATCGTCCCATTTTTCCCCCAGAATCTAGCCTATGCATATCGCACGGTCGTGCGTCTCCTTGATGTACAGACAGAGCGATCGTGCATCTGTATCTGGGCAGAAACCGGACAATCTGAGTTTAGTCGGGCATTTTACGCACGGGCGGATTTGACCGTGCGCGAGTAAAACGCACGATCGACCTGTTTCCTCTTGTTTTTGGTCATTCTGAATTTAACCATGCGTTGGTACGCACGGGCGGATTTGCCCGTGCGCTTGTAAAACGCACGGGCGGCGCAGCGTCTCCCTCAAGTCAGATTTTATCATTTAATAACGCACGGTTCACGCACGGTCGTGCGTTCGACCGTGCGTGATCATTTTTCTGCCTCTTTAGTATAAAATGCAGGTTACATTGCAGTCAACGGAGAGCTCGTAAGGGGAGCGGGAAATCAGATCCTCCCCGCCGTTTCTGAGGTTTGAAGGCTTCTCCTTCACCTCTACCACCAAGGAGGCCATATTTCGGCGATTTCCACCACCATTCTTCCATTCGGGAGCATTAGCGAGCATTCTCCATCAAGTGCTCAAGCATTCCTCGTCGTGGGAATCCATAGAAGTGCTGCAGGTCGTTGGAGCGGTGACAGCCTCCATCGAGTTCGCACACCATCTGAGGGCCGAGCCCGGAGAGAGCCCGACAACCTCTCATTCCGGCCGAGAACCCAAGATGCAGTGACATCTTCTTATTGGTCCTCTCTAAACTTGAATGCTTGTGCTCTCTTTGTGTTGTTGTAGTAATGAACTATTGCTTAGCTTAATGTCATAGATCTTTTAGTATGTTCATGTGCAATGATGCGGTGGTGTGAGAGTAGCATTTCCTTGTTGTGATTTTCTGAGTTCGTTGTGTGTGAAGCCCTAGCAATTGATAGTGGTGATGCTTGGAGAAGAGGTGTGTGCGACCCTCAACCGTCACAGTTACTTTACATCCACGCGCCTCCCTAAGCACGGCCTCGCGGCCATTGCATCCATCCCGCCTTGCGAAGCGTAGTTTTGACCCGCATCTCTCTTTTCCTCATTAGTGTAGGAATCAAATCATAACCCCCTTGTTATTACTTAGTAATCCTTTTTTTCTAATTTTCGGGCAGAGCTAATCACATTACCCAACTTGCAGTCCTTTGAGTTCGACATTCGGGGATTTCCTCCCTATTTTATTACTTGAGCGACCGGTGCACTACCGTCGTATCGCATTTCATGTACGCTAATTAGCATTGCTGAAATTGCGCATCATATGTCTAGACTCTTCACATTTGAGCATTTAACTTTGAAAATTTTCATAACTAATAGGCAAGCATGATTTAACATATTCAAAAAGATAATAACTACAATGTAACCAATTCGTATTTCAAGTAAAGAAAACATTGTAGAAATCATGCATTGCAATCTAGTGTTTTTACTTATGTTTATAGAGAATTATGTAATTTTGTATTAGGATCCAATTCTCATGAGTGGAAGCTTTATGAAAAACAATAATGTGTGCATAAGGTGTTTTGATAAAAGTATATAAGTGAAATAATCAAAAAACATGACATATGTAATGAAATAGTAACAACAATATTAAGATTGTAATCTTATAATTACTTTCACACATCAAATCTAGAATAAAATTTCAAAGCACATAATGGAGTACAATTACCAAGGTGCTTTGCCCACACAATGCTCATTAAGACTTATCAGGGAGCAAAGTATTGCTTGGGGGATCACATAAGCATTTTTATAAAAAATTTTAGTTATCTGGTGTACAAATAGAAGTGATAAAAAGAATGTGTTTGCACAAGACACTTTACAATTCTTTCCAAGGTGCTCAACCTCACAATGCTCATTAAGACTTATCAGGTGGGTGAGTAGTGCTTGGTGGAGTTATCTTTGGCTTTTTATTTCATTATAATTTTTTTTTTAAGTTTGGGCCAAAGGTCTCCGAATTCACTTGTTGATGCAAACATTAGCAATTTTGAAATAACACTTCTATATGTGCAAGAAATTTATTGTTTGAAAGATGGTGTAGGTAATTTAGATTTACAACTTAATGTGTTAAATACTATTACACTACACAATCATGCAAGACTAAGATTATGAGCATATGTAGATTACCAAAATAGTGAGTGAGTGAATCATTGATTAGCATAAAACATTGCTCATACTTAGAGGCATGCTAGGCAATCATACACAATTTTCTATAGACCATTTCATTGCACATAATCAAATTAAAGTCAAGGCATGATAAGATAAAATAATGTTTAGGAAATTTGAAATTAAAATTAGACATTGAAGAAAATCTTTAAGTGTATGCCAAAATCAATTTTGACCATTTGAAACAATAATAACTAAGATGTTTGCTCATGTGAAGTCTAATAGTCAAACCATTATTTTGTAGATATTTAAACCAAAAACAAATAACAAAAACATATTTTTGATTATTTTGAATTATTTGAATTATTTGTATTTTAGAATGGAATAACCAAATTAATAACAAAATAATTTCAAATCTGAGAAAAGAAACAGAGAAAAATCATTATAAAATACCAGAAACAGTGCAGAGAAATCAGAATTTCAATATGGAAAAAGGAGCTAACGCCTGACGTTAAGTACTTAACGCCCAACCAGGATACTGTTATTTGAATTTTTTTCTCTGGAATAGGGAGTAGGTATATAGACCTTCTTAGTGTAGAAATTTCAGAGAATTTGGAATTGATTAGAAGGCTATTTTAAGCATATTTTTTGTGATTTTAAAAAGTTTTTATCTTTTATATTTGATTTTTGGTTTTTCTGTAAATGAAGGAATAAATAAGGTGTAAGCATATATGTAATGGTATACAAATAGATAAGCAACAAGGAAATTTCTATTATGGAGGAAAATGGAGCTAACACCCGACGTTAAAGTCAACGCCGGCGTTACATTTACATTATATAAAAGCTCCAAATCCGAGTTCTTTTTCTTATTCTCATCATTTCAAGCCATTTCTCTTCCAGTTTCGCCGACTCCCCTTCTCAGATCTAGGTAAACTTTTTGTTTTTCTTCTTATATTTTGTGATTAAAGCATTTCTCTACCCCTAAATTGTAATCCTTTGAAGTATTGAAGTGTTTTATTATGGTATATGATAGATCTAGGATTTTGAGATTTAGAGTTTCAAGTTTTGAGTTATAGAATGGGGTTTTTGAGATTCTTCTCAAAGATGAGTTTTTTGCTTTACCTTTTTAGTTGTCTTGAGTTTTGTTGGCGATTATCCATTTAATCCTTACTTTTTACAAATATTTTGAGTTGCAAGTGTTACTGAAGGTCGGCATTGTGAACTGGTGGTGATACGAAGTTTCATAGCAAGCACCTGGCATTAGAAATAATGTCGGGCATTGATGAAAATTTTTGTGTTGATTTTCTATTGTGTGAAACTGTGCAGGTTATGGCTTATTCCAGTGCACATGGGGTTCATGCCAGAAAGTCTTCTTCTTCCCAAGCAGCACAATAGTCTTATCAATCTTATGCGGGGATTGAAAAAGCGCCTGTTGGTGTAGGAACGATGTTGCAAATAGACATCCCCGACATGCCCATATTCAGAACTTCCTGGCTGCATTAGGAGTGTTTTCAGTGATTATTGACGACTGTTTTTCTACAGATTTTATTTGGGAATTCTATAAACATTTGTTTGATACATTAGAAACAGAACTCCATGGAGGAGTGTCATCTATGATACAGTTTGAAGTTATTCACATCACACATGAAGATCTACGGAATGAGTTTGGGTTAGTAGAGAGTGAAAATCATCTGGATGTGGTTGAGAAGTATAGGGCTGAGCGAGACTGGACACCAGTGAATCTGGTTTTGCATGGGAAGGAGACTAGAGAGCAAATTACAGATGTTACTCCACTTAGGGAAGAAGCATTCATAATTCAAGATATTTTGCAACACACTATAATGTTGATGTTCGGAGATACAAAGAAGATCACTGCACAACTGAGTATTGTTACCTATCATATTATACAGGAAGAAATTTTTGATGTGGCAGATCATTTACTCTCACAAATTTGTTATACATTTAAGTTTAAGGATCCAAGATGGTCTCGACTCAACACACTTCCCTTAGGAGGACTCATACAACGGGTGGTGATGGAGAAGTATGCATACATTGTCAAAAGTAACTATATTAATGATCTTATCCTAGAGATTTATTCTACTTCAACCATTCGAGTTCCTCGGTCACGAGATTTACCATCATCTTCTCGACCATCCCTACGATGAGGGGGTTCACTCCTTGAGACAAATTAGGAGCATCATGAGTCGTTCGAGGAATTCAAGGAGAACACGACATGCCAAATGTCACAGATCGAGAAGATGGTGTGATATATGATTCGGGCCCTGAAGTTGAAACCGACACCTGCAGAGGAGAGGGATTGGGACGTTCCTGTGGATGATCCTCCATACCACTCGACATGTCATACTCGAAGGTCAAGAGATCCAGGAAGTTCAAGTATAGAGGGGATAGATTCTATTAATGAGAGTAAAGAGTTTTAGGGTGCTTACTATTATGCAATAATAGTTCTTAGCATTTGGACAATTTAGTCTAACGCCCGGCGTTACCACTTGCGCCCAGCATTAGCTGTTATCATGCTTTTTACCTTTTTCTTGTTTTTATCTATTTTGTGAACTGTTTGTGTGTTGTGTTCTAGTTTTTATTCAGGCTTTCATAGTTATAATTTTGATGCTTTAAAAAAGGTTTTCACTTAATCTTTGGTGGATTTTATAATGTAAAAACTATCTATAATCTTTTTATAGACATTGGATCATAATAATGGCCTATTTAAAGATATAATAGCATAGCACTTTAATTTTAAAGTTATTCAATTAATTGTAAGGATATGTACTGGTATGACGTTTTATTTTATTAAAACCTTTTTTAATTACGAACTATGAATATGCATATATTTTCTGTAAGGCAAGATATGATAGTTTCCTTTGTTTGATAATTGCAATGACGAACATGAGTCTATAGTTTATCTTTGAGAGGCATTAGTTGGACTTAGCAATTTTGAGTGGATCTTGGACTTTCCGAGGTCTACCTTGTGAAGGGTTCACACCGGTACTAGGAGATATCATGGGGTGACATCCCAAATCTCTCTTTCGCAAGATACATGAAAATAGAAAAATTAAGTTTAAAAAATAATTTTTGATAAGTTTATTGTTTTATAATTTTGTATTTGATTTTTCAAAGATCATACAAAGGCATACAGATAAAGATAGGTAGTATATAAAAAATTATTTTTAGAGATTTTCAAAATTTTAAACAACACAGAATATTGGACATTCGGGCTAACATTGGAGTTAGGTCTTAGCGCCTGCATTAGCTCACAGAGAGTGCATATTTTACTCGTGTAGCCTTGATTTTCTTCGATTTCACTTCCGATTTTGCTCAATTATGTTTGTGCAATGTAAGACATGTCTAATGAAGTGAAAACCGAGAAGAAACCGCAAAAAGTTGCGAAAGTTAAAATTTTCGATCATTGTCTCCAACAACAACCTTAATTCTTGAGTTTTGCACAATCATTTAAGCTTAATATTATAGGATATGCCAAAAAACATGATTGAGCAAGACAAATATGCATAATTTTAGTGATAATAGATTGGTCATTTATAAATGAAAACTTAACTTTTACTTTTGATTTAATTTAATTTGTAAACATCATTTAGGATTTAGTGGACAAAGTCAAATTTTAAATATTATATTAGATGACCATGGCATGATGGGTAAAATTAGAAACAAAAAAAAAACGTTAAAGCATATCATGAAGTAGAAATTTGTATATTCTATTTTGAACAGATTCTACTTCATGCATTTGATGATACCTAATGAATTTGAGATTTAGGTATCCAAAGAGGACCAAGTTAGATGGTTCCTTTGGGTACCCAAATACATCGTGTATGCTTTTGGGAAGACAAGGATGAGTGGACCCATTCAATTGACTTTAGTGTGTCATTCTTACGTATGGGTCTCTATTCATACCTTTGAAGAACGTTCTTTTTATTTTTCAAATTTCCATAGTCATTTACTTGAATGTTTGGATAAATATGACTTTTGAATTTATTATTTAAGGGAAATTTGTTTGCGTTTAATTTTATGTTGGGAGAGGATTGATATTGTAAATGATAGTGATGATAATGTTTTCGAATTTCATTTACAATCTTTTGATGTTTTTCATTTCCAATGTTTGGCTTAGTCAAATTAAAAAAGTTCTTATTTAACTTTTGAATTTTCTTGAGATTATGAATGTATGTTTTGATAAATTTTCTTTATGATTTCTTTAAGCAAGTTGATTTTAGTTTCTAATTCATTATTCTTATTTTTTGAGATTATGTCTAGCTTTATTATAAGCAGTTGTGCTATTTTTAAGAGTGGCGACAATAGATTCAATGTGAGTTTGATAGTTATTTCTTAATTCCTCAAATGTTTCATCCATCTCATTAATTTCAATTTTATAGTTTTTACACATGCACAATTGCCTTTTAGAGAAGAGTTTTCTAAACATAATTTTTCATTTTATTCTTTTGCAAAAATACATTCGTTTTCAAGTTCCTTGTAATTATCTTTTAAATCATTACAACAGTTACAAGGTGAAACAATTTTAACTAAAGAGCAAGTGTGAGAACTAAGTAATTCAAAATTTGATTTTACATTAACATTAACTTTTAACCTTTTATTTTCTAAGCGTAATTTCTTATTAGCAATTTTCAATTTCTTCATTTTACGTTTAGCAATTTGTAGCATATGTAATGTGTAAATGTAATTGTCACAAAAAGAGAAGACTTTGATTTCCTTACATTGCTATCGGAAGAGGCAAGATTTGAACAAATAGTTCCTTTGACATCTTTTTGACATTCCTCTTCAAAAGATAGGATTTCTTCTTTTCTTCCTCTTGATGTGCACTCCATCGATTCATCATGAGAGGAGCATTGTTGACCATTTGTGCATGCTTGTATGTTCTCAACTTCTTGCGTTTGTTCCATACCTGTGAGAGGAAGATCATACATTTCTTCAAGAAATTTCCAAACTTTGTATGCACTAGAGAAAGAATATATCAATTTGAAAATTTCTTAAGATAAAGGACAAAAAATACTATTTAAAGCCATTGCATTTAGGTGACGTTCCTTTTAATTGTTTCGTCCGCTTGTCTTACAATTGAAATATTCCAGGCTTCAATATCTAAAGTTTTAATAAAATTTTCCATTAAAAATTTTCACCCTTTATAATTTCTCCCTTCGAATAAAGGTGGTGCACGAGATTTTTCTTCTTCATAAAAATTTCCCCCACTAACAGAAGTGAGATCATGAGACGCCATTATTCCCGGTTGTTAAGCCGATTTGGAATAACCTAGCTCTTATACCACTAGTTGGATCTTGAGGCGCCCTTAGAGGGGGGGGGGGGGGTGAATAAGGGTTTTAAGAAAAAATTTTATATTTAAAATACTTGAAACGATAACATCACACAAAAAAGGAGATTATGTAATATAAATGAGAGACTTGATTTTATTTACTTGAAATATAAGATTACAAAATTCGATTTCTTATGATGCCAGAAATCGTAGGAAAGTAAAATATTCTTTTTGTTTTCTATACCGACTCTTCTCACCAAGAATCAGCTGGCTTTAGCCGATCTCTCCCCAGATACTGCCTCAAGCCGCTCTAGCCCTTCTATCACAAAAAAGACCTCGAGCACACCCTAGATCTACTCCCTAGATCTTGTCGCCAACACGAGGCGATTTCCTCCCTAAGTCCTACCAAAGCCTAGTCGCCAACACGAGGCGAATTAATTCACGATTATAATAAAAAGGTTACAAATAAAATACAAAACACAAATCAAAACTCCCTATGAAGTCTTCTTGAGATGACGAAGGCTCGCTGAATATTCTCGAAGTCAAAGTGTGCGTTTTTCACGTTGAGTTAGCATTGATCCGGTCCTCCTTGAATTCTTCTCACGAATTTGTGTGGGAGATGATGGTCTGGAAAATACGGCCCTCTTTGAGTTTCTATAGTGTTAGAATAGGGCGCTCTTCAATCAGTAGTTGGAGAAGACGAAATCCACCAATTTATAGGACTAGAGGCTAATGCCAGCGTTAAGGGTAATGCCTGGCGTTGACCCAGTATGGAACTGTTTTGATGGCTCGGATCATGAAAATGGGAAGGAGATTCTGCACTTTAGGAAACATTCATTTTAGGCAACCCTAACGCTGGCGTTGAGGATAATGCTGGCGTTAGGTCAGATCATTCTTAAAGTGCCCCTTCAATCACAACTGCTTCCCTCCTTGCCATAATCATCGAGTGTTAACGCCTAGCGTTAGGACCTAACACCTACCGTTAAACCTTTTTCATTTTCTCAGTGGCAAGCCACCTCATCGATCATCTCAGCGGAAAGCCATCTCGTCGATCGTGAATGCCCATCGTTAAGTATTAACGCCTGGCGTCAGACAACAATCATAATTTCTGCTTGTGGGCAGTTCCAGACCAATAATGCAGCAACCTAGTATCATATCAGTTCAAACCTGCATGCTAAAAACACAATGACAAACAAGATCAAATACAAGTAGGATTTGCTATTCTCAAATCACAGGGATGCGGAAAACCATGTTCCAACATCAACTACAACTGAAGGATAATGAGCTGGTGAGGATTGAGAAGGCAATGATGGCATAGGAGTAGCTGTTGAAAATGTTGAAGTGGAAGTTGGCGGTCTGGGAGGAGGTCGCGCCGTCTGGTCTAACCGAGCGAGCTTGCAGTCTCCTCTGCGGTCTTACTTACTCGGTCTAGCCGCAGCCTGACCTCCGTTCTCTGTCCAAGGTTGCCAAGGTGAGGCTGCGCGGTCTTGTTTGTGAGACCGCGTGGTGAGCTGTTTCTGTACTGTGCGGGTTAAGCTGTTAACCACATAGGGTTGTTCTGGAAGGCGCAGTCTGGTATGGTGACTGTCCGGGTTCTTGTTGGTGCACGCCGACTAAGGTTCTCTTAGTCATGCGGTCTCCTCTTCTGTGATTACATAGTTGGTCCTTTGGCGATCTGCTGGTATATGCGGTCACTCGTGTTGGTCAACTTGGCGAGCTCTTGCCCTAGTCGACTTGGCTGTGTTCTTGGTCTCTGGAGGAGGTCTCGTATTGGCAAACACTGGTGGTGGGCGTCATGACCGGGCGAGTTGTCATGATCACGTGGCTTCATGGAGGAGTGGCGATCTCCTGGCGGTTTGAAGTCGGCGAGCTCACAAAGCGCAGAGCGATCTTCTGCTGACCGCGCGGGTTGGACGGTCTTGGTCACGCGGTCAGGTCGGTGACTCTATCTCATAGGGTGGTGAATGGATCTGGTCGCACGCCTATAAATAGGAGTCACTGTTGCAGCAATATCAATCACACCAAGTGTAATCTGAGCTCGCTCCTAGTTCTTGTGGTCTCGTTTTTTGTGACCGGCCGGTTTGCTGATTGAACTTTCCTTGTGCAGCTTCTGCATATTTGTGTGGACAGCAACGGTCACCTCTTCTTCTAAGGTGTTTGGGCGGTCTTGCGGCTTACAGTGCGGGTTGCTGGAGTTCGGGAGAATCAGTGGAGTTTGGGAGGTCGCGGAGCTACAGTTGTTTTGATTCAAGTCGCCTTCAGTCTGTTCGCGAGGTCTCCTTTTCTAGTCGCGCGAACATCCAAGCCGCGCTGATTGCCGGTCGCTGTGTTCAGGCCCCCAGTTATCTTTCTTCAGCTTGTATTTTTCCTGTTGGTTTTGTGTACTGGCAAAATCACGTCTCCCCATGTATACCTTGCTCTGTAATGAAGATTTCTGCTATTATTAATAAAGATTGCTTTGCTTCATGTGCTTCTGGTTGTTGGCTGTAATTTTAAGTTGTACGATTCCTGCTCACTCCAAGATCTACGGAAAATTTCACATGGTATCGGAGCGAGGTTGGAGTGAATAGAGCAGTGAACAACTTAAAGTTGTCATCGCCTTTGTGAAGAAGGAACCAGTGGTAGAGCCATGGAAGCAGGTTTTGCAAGAGGTCTTGGAATTGAGATGCTTACGTCGACTAACTTCAAGAAGTGGAAGTCGTGCATGTAGAGTTATCTAACGGTCCAGGACCTATGGGAGGTTGTTGGAGGAGATATCACGGAGGAAGTTGTCCCAATTGGGGATAATGGTCATGAGGTGAGGAATTGGAGGCGAATCAATGCGAAAGAAGAGTTCACTCTGAAAAGGCCAATATCACCAAACCTATTCGATCACATTTTGGGGTGTGGATCAGCTGCCGAGATCTGGAGAGCCCTGGATGGGTTGTTTAACAAGAAGAATATAGCGAGGCTACAATTTCTGGAAAATGAGCTGGCTAGGTCGGCTCAGGGAGATCTGTCTATTTCTACGTTCTTTCTGAAGATGAAGAACTTGTGCGCTAAGATTTCAGCACTGGATCTTGATGAGCCAATTTCTGAGGCGAAGCTGAAGAGGCACATCATCCATGGCTTGTAGAAGGAGTATGTGGCCTTTGTGACGTCGGTGCAGGGTTGGGCAAATCAGTCGTCTCTATTGGAGCTGGAGAATCTGCTTGCGTCGCAGGAGAGCCTAGCAAGGCAGACGGCGGGGGTGTCTATGTTTGGGGGAGAAGGCGAGGTGCTCTTCACAGGGAAGAAGAAGAAATGGGATAAGAAGAAGAAGACCGCTGGAAGAAATGGGCCTTCAACTTCTGGACAGCAGGAGAGGGGCTATGCTCCCAAGGCTGAAGGGAAGAAGAAGAGAGAAGAACCCAAATGCTTTAGGCGTGGAAAGCTTGGTTACATCAGGAAGGACTGCCGGGTGAATCTTCAACAAGGGCATGCTGCTGCAGGGAAGGAGGAAGCTGAGGCCAGGACAAATGATGGAGGATGGGGAGGAGCCTTTTCGTCTTCTGTCGGAGTTGCGGCTCCTATCAACTATCAGGAGGACTGGATCGTGGACTCGGGGTGTTGTCATCACCTCACCGGGGACGAGTCGAAGCTTTCTTCAGCGTAGCCTTACTCAGGTATTGATGCCATCATAACTGCTGATAATACTGTGCATACTGTCGAAAAGGTGGGGGTTGTTTCCTTGAGCAGTGATAGGGGGTCACTAACATTGAAGAGTGTCTATCATGTGAACGGAATGAGTAAAAACCTCTTCTCCATGACCAACGCGACAGACGCAGGGTATCACGTTCTGTTCGGTCCAACAGAAGTGAGGTTTCTACGAAATGTGGAGGCAGTAAATGCCGATGTCGTTCATGTCGGGATAAGGGAAAAAGACTTGTTCATTTTATTGACAAGTTCTTATGTTGACAAGATGAGTACAAATGATAGTGTCGTTATATGGCACGAGAGGTTGGGGCATGTATGGATGGATAAGCTGAAGGCTATGGCGATAAAAGGTATAGTCAAGGGCCTGCCTAGTCTATCTTCCTACGGTGACGGTCATGTTTGTGCGGGATGTTAGTTCGGCAAGTCTCATTGACTGCCATTTGATAAGTCACAAACAAGGAGTTGTTTGCCGTTGGAGTGTATCCACGGTGACTTGATGGGACCGACTTCTACCCCAAGCCTCGGAGGCAGCAGGTATATGCTGGTGTTGATCGATGATTATACCAGATATGTCTGGGTCTATTTCCTGAAGGAGAAGGCAGAGGTGTTTGCCAAGTTTGTGGAGTTCAAGGAGCTTGTGGAGGGTAGGCAAGGCCTGCGGATAAAGAAGCTGAGAACTGATAATGGGGGGGAGTTCACCTCTGGTGAGTTCTCTAGTTTTTGCAGGAAGGAGGGCATCCGGAGGGAGCTTATTTGTGCATATACTCCACAACAAAATGGAGTTGCAGAGCGAAAGATCCGTCATCTGACAGAGACCTTCAAGTGTTGGCTGCATGCCAAGAGTATCCCAAGGTTCTTCTGGGCGGAGGGAATGTCTTGTGCCGCCTACGTCATCAATATGATGCCTCTCAGTCCCATCAACATGCTGACCCCGCATGAGATGATGTTCAAGGAAAAGCCAAGGGTGGCACACCTTTTTGTGTTTGGTTCCACCTGCTATGTGCACGTTGCAGATACACTTCGGACGAAGCTATATGCTAAAGCAAGGAAGCTTGTCTTCGTGGGTTATGATGATCGGAAGAAGGGCTGGAAGTGCATGGACCCGGAGATGCGGAGATTTGTTGTATCTCGCGACGTCGTGTTTGATGAGGTGACGTCGTACAAGGGAAGTTCTTGTGTTGAGTTACCAGAAAGCAGGGTGGAGGAGCCGGAGAGAGCTGTGGAAAATCTTCAGGTGGAGCTGCCTTTGTCACCAGGTGGTCCATCCATTTCTAGTTCTGAGACGGAGGTTTTTGGATCAAGAAGCAGGGGGAGCGATGCTCCTAGTATGTCTGGAAGGGGAGCTAGGGAAAAGCAGCTGAAGATAATGCGAGTCAGGGGAAGGAGTTTAGGAGATCGAAGCGAACGATCATTGCCCCTAATCACTATACAGGAGGAAAAATGGTGAGCTTTGTCTCATGTTTCTTCGCTGGTCCCTTGGATGAGCGGGAACCAGTGAGTTTTGAAAAGGCCAAAGGAGTGAAACAGTGGGATTCGACTATGGAAGAAGAGATGACGGCTCTTGAGAAGAATGAGACTTGGTCTCTGGTGCCCAGGCCCAAGGGTATCACACTTGTGACATGCAAATGGGTCTTTATGCTCAAGAAGAAGGCAGATGACAGTATCGAGCGATACAAGGCTCGCCTTGTGGCTCGTGGATTCTCGCAGCAATACGGTGAAGATTATGAAGAGACATTTAGTCCGGTGGCGAAGATGACTTCAGTTCGGTTCGTTATTGCCTTGGCAGCATTTTATGGGTGGGAGATTTGGCAGCTCGATGTAAAGAATGCTTTCTTGTATGACGAGATTGACAAGGATATCTTCATGGTCCAGCCGCCAGGTTTAGTATCTAAAGATTTTCCAGACTATGTCTGTAAGCTGAAGAAGGCCCTGTATGGGTTGAAGCAAGCGCCGAGGGCATGGTACGGAAAGATTGCAGAATATCTCTTATTCTGTGAAGTGCAGAGGAAGGAAAGTGGAGTGCTGGTGTCCCAGGCTGGATATGCGGAGCGAATCGTGGAGCGATTCAGCATGAAGGAAGGGAAATGCATCTCTACACCTCTGGAGAAGGCCATGAAACTTCAGAAGGATGAGGGGAGGATTTTGGAAGATCCGATTGTGTTCTGAGCTCTGGTTTGGAGCTTGATTTATCTGACAATCACTAGGCCGGATATTGCGTATGCAGTTGGCAGGGTGAGTCGTTATATGGCGGAACCACGGATGTCTCATCTACTATCGGCCAAGAATATTTTGAAGTATGTCAAGGCAACTTCGGATATGGGTCTCCTATATAGGAGGGATGCAGGCTTCGAGGTGCATGGGTACATGGATGCTGATTACGAGGGAGATTCAGATGATCAGAAGTAGACGTCTGGATTCGTCTTTAGGGCGGGCCCTACGACTATATCATGGTCCAGCAAGAAGCAGGATTTCGTGTCTATCTCTACCACGGAAGCAGAATACAAGGCTTCGGCCTTGGCAGCTCAAGAAGCCATCTGGCTTAGGAGGTTGGTGGGAGATGTCCATAAGGAGGTTCGGGGTCCGACTCTACTCCGCGGCGACAATGAGAGTGCACTCAAACTGGTTACTAATCCAGTGTGTCACACGAGGACCAAACATATCAAGATCGAGCATCATTTCATTCGTAAGAAGGTGCTGTATGGGTCTCTTTCGGTCGAGCATGTTCAGAGTCAGGACAACGTTACTGACATATTCACAAAGGCACTGGCAAAGGGGCCGTTCACTCGGCTGAGGAGTTTACTTGGGCTGTTTTCAACTTCTCATTTCAAGGGGGAGTGTTGAAAATGTTGAAGTGGAAGTTGGCGGTCTGGGAGGAGTTCGTGCGGTCTGGTCTAACCGCACGAGCTTGCAGTCTCCTCTGCGGTCTGACTTACTCGGTCTAGCCGCAGCCTGACCGCCGTTCTCTGTCCAAGGTTGCCGAGGTGAGGCCGCGCGGTCTGGTTTGTGAGACCGCATGGAGAGTTATTTTTGTACTGTGTGGGTTAAGCTGTTAACCGCACAGGGTTGTTCTGGAAGGGGCAATCCGGTCTGGTGACTGTCCAGGTTCTTGTTGGTGCGTGCTGACTAAGGTTCTCTTAGTCACGCGGTCTCCTCTTCTGTGTTCGCATAGCTGGTCCTTTGGCGATCTGCTGGTATATGCGGTCATTCGTGTTGGTTGACTTGGCGAGCTCTTGCCCTAGTCGACTTGGCTGTGTTCGCGGTCTCTGGAGGAGGTCTCGTATTGGCAAACACTGGTGGTGGGCATCATGATCGGGCGAGTTGTCATGATCGCGCAGCTTCTTGGAGGAGTAGCGATCTCTTAGCGGTTTGAAGTCAGCGAGCTCACAAAGCGCAGAGCGATCTTCTGCTAACTGCGCTAGTTGACCAGTCTTGGTCACGCGGTCAGGGCGGTGACTCTATCTCATAGGGTGGTGACTGGATCTGGTCGCACGCCTATAAATAGGAGTCACTGTAGTAGCAATATCAATTGCACCAAGTGTAAGCTGAACTCGCTCCTAGTTCTTGAGGTCTCATTTTTTGTGACCAGCCGGTTTGCTGATTGAACTTTCCTTGTGCGGCTTCTGCGGATTATGCGGACAGCAGCGGTCACCTCTTCTTCTAAGGTGTTCAGGCGGTCTTGCGGCTTGCAGTGTGGGTTGCTGGAGTTTGGTAGAATCAGTGGAGTTCGGGAGGTCGCGGAGCTTCAGTGGTGTTGATTCAAGTCGTCGCCAGTCTGTTCGCGTGGTCTCCTTTTCTAGTCGCGCGAACATCCAGGCCGCGCGGTTTGGCGGTCTCTGTGTTCAGACCACCAGTTATCTTTCTTCAGCTTTTATTTTTCCTGTTGGTTTTGTGTACTGGCAAAATCATGTTTCGCCATGTATTCCTCGCTCTGTAATGAAGATTTCTGCTATTATCAATAAAGATTGCTTTGCTTCATGTGCTTCTGGTTGTTGGCTGTAACTTTAAGTTGTATGATTCCTGCTCACTCCTAGATCTACGAAAAATTTCACAGTAGCTGCCTGTGGAGATGCAGGTGGCGCGATTGCAGTGTAGTAGCTCTCTCTAAATCTAGAGAGAGTTATAGAGGAATATAATGGAGATGGAGATATACATGGTGCATCCCCTATGTGGTAAAGCTCCCCATGAGTAGGAGAAGAGGTAAGATTAACCAACTACTCCATAGAAGTGGCAAAAACAAGACGGATGATGGAGGATGGCTCAGAGTGAGGAGTTTGAATAGTGACATCAGACACATATAGTACACTAGGTACATAAGGCACACTCTCCCCCTTTTATTGAAGATCAAGGATCCTTTACAAATATAACCTTTTAGACTGGTGGTAATAATGGAGATCAGCAATCTGAGCCTTAATAATTGTGACCTTGGTGACCATAAAATCCTTGAAGTCATCATTAGCATGGGTGGATGATGATGATGTTGGGGGTACTGGAGAGGGACCACTGTATTGTAGAGTAGGTAAATGGGAGCTTTGATGAGTTGATAGAAAAGATGTTGGTCGGATGGAGGAATAAGGAACTTCAAAATTAGTTGAGGGGACCCTGAGAATGGGAGGAGAAGAACAGAATATCCTTCTAAAAGGAGGAGTAGGATGTGCTACTTTCCTGGCGGCCAAAGACATATGTATGGTATTTTGTTAGAGCAACATAGTCATTATTGATAAGACATTCCCACTATTCATGGTTGAACTAGGGGATACGATGGCAATAGGATGAGCAGTGGAAAGATAAAGACATGAATTCAAACGAAGCATCTGTCCTTCTATTTATCACATAAGAGAGTGAAAAGAGTACTTGACTAGTCAATTTTTGTTTACCAACAAATATAAGTCATCAACTTCATTAGCTCCATGCTAAAGTTGTCATTAGTAGTCTTCTTGCCAAGGCATCCCTTTCTTATGAAAACATATAACCATTTTATCTCCTGAGGGAAATGCACTATCTTTAAGTTCGAGGGCTTGCCACCATAATAACTTGTTGGGATCATTGCCCACAATGTCCTAGATTTGGAGAATTCCATTCCTAAATCAAGGATACACCTAACAATGTATTTGAGTTCATCTAAGTCCACAAGCGTCGAGCCACTACACATCGCTCGACGCCTGTGACCCAAAAGCGTCGACCTATGATTGCTGTCTCAACGACAAGGCCACTGACTGAAGATTTGAGATTAAGTCAAGAAAGCGTCAAACCAAGGAACATCACTCGACGCCATGGAATAAGAAAGCATCGAACCAAGGAACATCACTCGACGCCGTGGAATAAGAAGCGTCGACTGAGTTACACACTAATCAATGTTCTATTCCTGAATTGCTATAAGTAAAGGATTGTGCTACGACATATCTACATCAAGCTAAGCCACGTCGAGATGACGACCATGTCTCGATGCCTTGTCAAATACTAAATCCGCTGAAGACCGTTGATGATCTGACGTCATGCTGACATGGAGGAGCATCTCAGATGGCACGGATTGCGGGTTATAAATAGAAGGCATGATATGTAATTGATACATAGTTCTAGCTATCATCTTCTCTATCTTTCAAGGCGTAATTTGAGGAAGTATCCAAGGAAGAAAATCCAGGAAATTCATCAAGATCTGCAGCCGGCATTCACTTCCTATTCTAGAGATATTGCCGTTGCAATCCAGCATACAAAAGAAAGATTTCCATTGAAGAGAACTACATTTTTTCACCCAACAAATCAAAGGCCCTCGCAAGAAGAATCAGAAGAAATCTTCTCTTCCTTCGTAATCGTTTTGTTTTGAAGAAATCAATTTAGCAATCTGCTGCTGATATTTTCTGAAGAGAGAAGGTCAAGGAGGAAGATCTTATCTTCCTCAAGAACAACAGTCATCACAGCCGGTGCAATTCAAGAATACAATTTTTGCTTTTGCTGATCTGTTGAAGAATTCTGTCTGATCATTCAGATAGAATAAAAGGCTCTATCCATTGAAGAACTTGAGTCTGGTGATATTTCAATCAAACTTTATATTCTTGTAGGATTTGAATTGTCATATCTGAGTGTAGGATCTGTTGAGATCTGAGATTGTAGGATCCAAGGGTGGATCTGAGTGTAGGCCTGTTGTTATAAAGGCTGAGGTAGGATCTGTTGAGATCTGAGGTAGGATCTGTTGAGATCTGAGATTGTAGTATCTGTTGAGATCTGAGACTGTAAGATCTGTTGAGATCTGAGCCGTAAGACCTTTTGTGGTCTGAGATTTGGAAGGGATATAATCCCTATCTAGCACACTGCTAGAGGGAAGAAGGGGGAAAGTGGATTACCCTAGATAGGGGAACCACTATAAAATTCTGTGTGTTTGTGTTTGTTTCTTGAAAGCTCTGATTATAACTCACATACACTTAGGATTTAATTAAGAACTTAAATAGAATTTAAAATAACCTATTCACCCCCCCTCTAGGTGATTAGCTACCCTTAAATAAAGACTTTCATAACTCATACAGTCTATTCTAGTAGAGATTTCCTCGCTAGAGATTGTTTTGAATTCATTATCATATTGGATGAGATGTAGGTTGAGGTGCATTGATGATGGAGTGATGTGTATGTCCATATCAGAGATGGAGAATAGAGGGGAATCCTCTACTATGTGTGTAGAAGAGAAGAACTGGTTGAGCTCAGTAGTGTAGAGCTTAACCCATTTCTGTAAGATGAATTCGAGACTTGCTACCTTGATGCATTCAACAATAGCTATGAATTTTGGTCCAATAGTGGAGAACAAGAGAAGATCAAATTTGAATCCAAATTTGATGGACGCCATTGCTGAATGAGATGAGAGAGCGAGAGAGAACTGGAGATGGAAATTTTGAATGAGTAAGAGGAGGGAAGACGATGAGTTAGTGAACCCAATAGGTTACAGATCGATAAACTCTTAAATAAGAGATGATAAGTTTTAGGTTACCTTAGTAAAAGCACGGATGGGTCGATGATTGACAACCACATGATTGGTGATCGATTTACATCAATCAACGAAGGAGTTAGGAAATTGAAGAGAAAAAAAGTTTCAGAAAAGATATCAACAATCAACAAACGTGAACAGACAAAATGTTTCAGAAAAGATATCAGCAATTAACAAATGTGAACATGATCGATCAACGATCATTGACTGCTTGAGTAGAAAAAGTAGGTTTTTAGAGAAAAGAAGTTAATAGTGGAGACATTCAATAATCAACGCTCAACAATCTTGGGTCAAAAATTTTGTGTGTAGAATAAGTTTCACAGAAATAAATATTTAGGGAATATATGGTAAGTCTGTTGGATCATCAGCCTCCCTTAGAGGGGGGGGGGGGGTGAATTAGGGTGTTTATCAAATTTTGTTTTAACTTACAAACTTAGACTACAATATTCATTTAAAACCTTTTTAGAGAATACCAAGTGAAATCATCAAAGTAATAAAATAGGTTACATGATTTTATTTCACTAATGTTTTGATTACAAAAAGATGATTTCCTTGACGCTAGAAATCAAGATGGTGAATATAAAAACTCTTTTTTTTATACCAACCCTTCTCCCTAAGGACCAGTTGGCCCTATCCTATCTCTCCCTAGATAATTCTTAAGCCTCCCCTAGACCTATTCCCTTGATCTAGTCGCGAAGTCACACGGTGAATTCCTCCCTAATCCACACACGGACCTAGTCTCCCACACGGATGAATTCCATGTCTGATACACAAAACATAGTCACCAAAGGAAAATAGAAAATACAAGATGAGAAATAAAATTTATGTATAAAAACTCCCTATGTAGAAACTCTGAAGTCGTTGATGAAGGTACACTAGAGATCGGAGTTGTCATTGCATTCGTCCTTCATGTAGAATGGGAATTGATTGAATCTGCCATCAAGTTCTCCTTTGGATCTTCTAGTTTGTTGTAGGGAGTGCTCTGAATGTTTGGGATGAGGGCTCACAAGATATACACTCATGTGATTTATTAATTTTTACTAAGTGAGTGATTTAATTATCCAAAGGGGTCCTAAGGTAGTAGTTCCTTTAGGTACCCATATATAATGGAGTGCTTTGAAATGATGCTCAAAAGAATAAGTCTTTATGTATTGAGGTGATGATTTGTTTTTTACAATGGATCACCATTCATACTTCAAAGTATGTTTGTTTTTATTATTACCATAGTAGTAGCTCTCATGTTGTGAATTTGAATGGTGATGGTTATGCCTTGAAGATTTATTTGATGGGAGTTTATGTGAGTAGAGTTTTTTTGTAATATTAGATTCATGTTGAGAGAGTGGGTAATGATAGATCTTAGACAATTGGTTCTCATTTATTTGATGTAATTCATTACCTCTCTTTCTTTTAGACATGTTTTCATATTGTGGGGTAAAGCTATTGAAATTTTGGTTGATATGTTGCAAGAGAGATTTAATTTTACGTTCTAACTCCTTAGTTTTATTATAAGATTATATCTTACTTTATTATACCTGATCGTGGTATTCTTAAGAATTATGGCTATAGATTTAATATGAGTTTTATAATCACTTCATAATTTCTCAAAAGTTTCATCCACCTCTTTAATTTCAATTTTAAAATTTTGAAAATTACAACATCCATTTTTCAAAGATAAATTTTCTAAAGTTAAAAATCATTTTTCTTTTCAAAAATGGCTATTTTTTCTTGCGCCTTATCTAAAGCAGTAGACATTGAAAAGTGTTTTTCTTCTGAGTTTAGTGAAGAACTTACAGTGCTTTCTGTCTCAAAATTATGATTTGCACAACAAGTTTTTTTTTCCATCTTCTTCCTTACTTGATGTGCTTGAAGTGTAGTCCTCTAAGTATGATATTGTGGCGTTGTGTTCCTCCCTTTTTGATGATTTTGAGTGGTTATCTTCTAAGCATGAATCCTTATGGTTTTCATAAGGATTCATCATCTGCTGAACAAAGACCATAAGTTTTCACAAAAAACTCCAAATTTCATAAGAAGTGGGAAGGAAATAAATTAATTTAAAATTTTCTCTTTAGATTGAGCAGTATAAACTATTCATGGTTTTAGCATTCAAAATACATTTGTTACTATTTAATTCATTCATAGGTTTTGTTATAGTGATATTCCATATATCTATGTCTAACATAATAAGAAACTTTTTCATTTGTAATTTCCAAGCATTATAATTCTCTCTGATGAATAATAATGGTGCTAGAGAATATTCAATGTTTGAATATTCCTCCCCTCTTGTTGAAGTAAGATCATGGCGTGCCATTGATCCAGGTGGTGAACCTTCTTGGAATAACCTACCTTTGTTACCACTTGTTGGATTGTCAGGGGCCCTTAGAGGGTGTGGGGGGTGGGATGGGAGATAAGGGTGGTTATCAAATTTTGATTTAACTTAAAAACTTAGAACAAAATATTATTTTAAAACATTTTAAGAGAATAAAAAGTGAAATCATCAAACTAATAAAACAAGTTGCATGACTTTATTTCACTAATGTTTTGATTACAAGAAATTGATTTCCATAACGCTAGATATTAAGGCGGTGATTATAAAAACTCTTTAGTTTTTTTATACTGACCATTCTCCCTAAGGACCAATTGTCCCTTGCCTATCTCTCCCTAGATAGGACTCAAACCACCCCTAGACCTATTCCCTAGATATAGTAGCCAAATCACATAGAAAATTCCTTCCTAAGCAGCACACGGACCTAGTCGCCTACATGGGTGAATTCCACTACAGATACAAAAAAATAGTCACCTAAGGAAAATAGTAAATATATGATGAGAAATGAAATATCCATATAAAAACTCCCTATGAAGAAACTTTGAAAGCGACGATGAAGGAACATGAGAGATCGAAGTTGTTTTTTGCATTCATCCATCATGTACAATGAGCGTTAATTGAGTCAGCATTATAGTTCTCCTTTGGATATTCAAGTTTGCTGTAGGGAGTGCTCGGGATGTTTGGGATGAGGGCTCACACGAATTGGTTCGGAGTTGTAGCTTTCACGTTCAGGGAATGAAATAATGGAGCGGCCATAAAAATAGAACTGTGAGTTAGCGCCGACAGTAGGTGCTACCAATGCGTGATACTCGCAATGGTAAGAGATCCATGCACTGGCCGTCCATAAATGGCATGCATGCTTCTTATTTTAGGCAATAGCTACCACGTAGTGATAGGGTTATCGCACCGCGTTAGCCCAATATACGCTCCCACTGTCTGATTGATCTCTTCCTTCATTTGGCTCCTCAATCAGTAAATGATCGCCGGCTTGCCTTTCAGTTAGCACTTCACGTTAGTGTTACCACCGCGCGTTAGCTTCATTACATTTTGGCTTCACTTATCCTCCAATGATTTCAATTGATAGTGTGATGCCCCTATCCCACTATCATGATTTCTACTGCCAGCGGTATGGGCTACCGCCGCGTAATAGTACATTCTTTATTGAATTATTTCTATTTTAGCATCACATTTTATGTAAGCATTCAATGTGATATTGTTCCTATATTTCCTACACGCTATAAACACAAAATAAGCTTGATCAAATACATAATGAGATTTGTTGTTCTCAAACCAAGAGCCGCGGAATGCATTTTCCAACAAAGTCTTGTAATGGTAAGTTATTCAAGTAACAAGAGAAACACATTAGGTGACAGAAGGACACTAGTTCTCTTATCCCACTATTCCATAATGTCAAACAGACCAATCAAGTTAATGCAATAATTATATTTCATTTCATCCAATGGCTTAGTGAAAATGTCAGCAATTTGCTTCTCTATTAGTATAAATTCCAAAAAGATGATGTTGGAACAGCCATATTACTTGTTGAATCGGTAGGCGCCCTTAGAGGGGGGGGGGGGGGGGGGGAATAAGGGTTTTTAAAAACTTATATTATATTTCAAAAAGCTTTGAAATAATGCGAGATTAAGACAATAAGAAGTCAAGTAAAACAATTGAAATAAAGTAGAGACATGCTTTATTAATATCAAATAGGGTTTTACAAAAGTTGATTTCTATAACGGTAGAAATCGGTGGCGATGAATAGCAGACTCTTTTTGTTTTCTATCTCGACTCGCATCCCCGGATTTGGCCTCAAGACGCTCTAGCCAACCCTTCCCCGGATATGGCCTCGATCACCCCCTAGACCTAGAATAGATCTAGTTGTCAACACGAGGCGAGTTTCCGCCCTAAGTCCTACCCAGACCTAGTCGCCAACACGAGGCGATTTCACTAACCGTTTACAAGAAATAAGAATTGAAAATAATTAAAAACTCCCTCTTGATGAACTTCTGAAGTTGGAGATGAAGATCCACTATAGAATAAGCGCTATAGAAGTGGACTTCGTTTGGATCCGGCGTGATGAGATTCTCCTTCAGAAGTTTGTAGAACTTTGGTAGGACATCAACTTTCGGCCAAGGTAGCCTCTGGAATTCTAGCACTCAATCTCTCTCTCTGATGTCTCTGAAACGAGAGAAGAGGGGTCCTTTTTATAGCCACAGCGCTAGCGCCTGCGCTAGTGGTACCGCCGTCGCTATCCCATTTTAGGACATATTCTGCGCGGCAGAATCTTCAATCCGAGGAAACATTTATCTCTTGCCTACTGTGCTCCGCGCTATCGCTTGCGCTATCGGATACCGCCAGGCGCTATCTCCTTCTATAAGTACTCCCGAAATTTGCGCTTAAGCACTCTTTTCGTCGATCGAAATTTCGTCGAACGCAGCTAACAGTTCGTCGAGCGAATTTTTGTCGAACGCAGTGATGAGCATTTCGTCGAGCGCAGCTTACAGTTCATCGAGAGAAAGCTATCGCCTGCGCTAGGACTACCGCCGGCGCTAGTAGGAGTGTTGGATTTGATGGCTCAACTTTGGGGGCAACCTTCTTATGTAATCCTTGAGTCATGTGGACTTTGTTATCCTGCACACTTAAACACACAAGATCAAATACACATAGGATTTGTTATTCTCAAACTTAGGACCATGTTCCAACATCACTGATTTGGGCTAGGATCACTATCTGTTGACTAGGACTAAGTTGACCCCAATATATAGTCTAAGGGTCAAGGTTTTAGGGTGCTAGAACTTAAGGAAAAGGATAAGTTTCTGCGTTCGACGAACTCCTATCTGCTTTCGATGAACTCCATCCTGAGTTCGACGAACGGTGTGCTTCAGGTCGACGAATCAAGTTTATTTCGTAGTTCGATGAACTTCACATTGAGTTCGACGAACTCCTTTCTATGTTTGATGAAATAACTTCTCAGCTCGACGAACTCAGATCTTCCAGCCAGATTCAGCAGTTTATCTCTTCAGTTCGACGAACTCCAGTTTGAGATCGACGAACTCAGCTCTGCGTTCGACGAATAAGTATCAAGATGTTCAGATCGACGAAAGTGCTTCTCAGCTCGACGAACTTAGTTCTTCCAGCCATGTTTATCAGATTATCTCACAGTTCGACGAACTCCTGTTTGAGATCGACGAACTCCAGACTGTGTTCGATGAATCAGTAACAGATGTTCAGTTCGTCGAACTCCAGATTCAGTTCGACGAACTCAACATTCAATTCGACGAACACAGTTCTTAGATCGACGAATTTTCTCCTCAGCTTAACAAATTTCTGAAGGATCAGTTATATATTATTCTCTGAACTCAGATCGACTAATCAGCAACGGATCTATTCTACTATCTATTCCAGATAAGTCAAGGATTATATCCTTCCTTTTATTTATTCCTTTCCATTGTCTTCTCTCGAGAAATTAACCGTTTGGCTTATTGGAAAAGGATACATTTATTGAAAATGAAAATGAATTAAAGATTTGCTTATAGTTCCAAGAAATAATCCTCCTGATTATTCTATTCCTTATTCAGAGGATTTGAAATTCAAATAAGAGATATATTCTCTAAGGAAAAGTAAGACCAACAAGAAGAAGGATCATAACAAGAGACTAACACAGAAAAGATACATTCTAGAGAATCATACAGAAAGTCAAAAGGAAAGATCATCTTCCTCAGCAGCATCTCTCATTCTCTGAGAACAACAACACAAATCTTATCTAAGTTTTCTGCTGCAAGTTTCTAAATCTTCAAGAGAAACAACAATCTGAGAAACCTTTGTCTCTCAGATTCATCGACTATCAAGGAAGATATTCCACATTCAAGAGAAAGCTCCATCCTTCAACTGTCAACCATTTCTATCAGACAGGGGGAGCTTTACATCAACAAATCCACTAGTCTTCTCTAAGCTTGTTGACAGAGAAAAACGTCATAAACCCTCTTTATCCCATCTTGTACAGGGTTCTAACTCCCTTCAAAAGTTAACCCTTTGGTGGCAGGGCACCTGATCAAACACCTATGGTTGGTGGCAGGGCACCTGATAAAAAACCTGTAGTTGGTGTTTGGGCACCTGATCAAGAACCCAGTGGTGTTTGGGCACCTGATCAAAAACCCATTGGTGATAGGGCACCTTATCGAAAACCTAGTGGATTCCTACCAAGGGTGGTAGAAGAGTAGATGTACCCAGGTTTATTGGGGAACTACTATAGATCCTTGTGTCTTCTGTGTTTTTGTTTATTTTCTGTACTGTGCTGTAAAACCCCCCCTCCCGGAACACAAAACACGGCCGAGGGGAGTTTTATGCCCAGGACAGCCGCCTTGCAGAAGCACCAGCACACGGGCTAGCCACCTCCGCAAGACGCCTATCCTGCCGGCTAAACCAATATCATCAAGCCAACCCATCAATAATCAAAAACAAGAAGCCACATATATATAAATATTCGCATAAGTAAAAGTCCATAAATATACAAGGCAGGCAGCTCCACGAGCTCCTGCAAAACTACATCAGAGTGACAAACTAAAGGATGCCCAAAGGGCTACATTTCATTCTACGCTCACATCTGTCACCAACGGTACTGCGGGTATCGCGGTCTCCGGCCCTGTCGACCTGACTTGGCTATCCGTCTCCCGCACCGTGCGCTGCTGCTCCAGGGTGCACTCCTAAAAAGGGGTACGTAGCAACCATTAGTCATAAAGACTAAGTGGCTTCACATCCGCTCCCCCGGCGACTCCAAGGCACCGGGCGGTAGAATTGAAAGAAAGCTGCAATATTAGCAATAATATACAAGCAGGTGACAGAAATGGTTGTTCCTATATGTCGGTTGTATGAGTACCCAAGTACTCGCAATAGTACTATCTAACAGGTTCATAAGTATATCAGCAGCAGTAAGTATATACACGAAAGTATAAGTAACAACCGACATAAGCAGAGTAATGAAGAGCTGAATTGAACTTAACTTATAAGGATGCCCATACAAGCTTATAAGTTAAGGGTCTGCATATAAAGGTAACTCATCATATAAAGATGCCCATACAAGTTTATATGATGAGTATCTGTTGCTGTGCAATGCAATGATTATGATATGAATGCGGTGCAATGAATTGAAGGATGAATGCAATGCAATGCAATACGATGATTTTGTATTGAACCCTCTCCCATATCCACAACTATCCGGATGGAGCCTTTGGGAACTGAACACCAAAGGACCCCGACCATCCACCGACCATCCACCGACCATCCACCGACCATCAACATTATGCCACCACGTGTCAAGCATGCGCAACCACAAATTTCCCATGCACAACCGTGCGCTATCGAATACCCAAGGACTCTCGAACGTAGCCTTAATTCATAACTCATACGCCTTTAGCCGACGCCCCGAACTGCACTCAAGGCCCCCAACAACTGAGTCCTTACCGTTTACCATAAGATATAACTGAATCTTATAGTCCGCTCCGAATCGCCAGTGCTAATCATACCGAGTTAATTAGCTCGCGTGTCGTGGTGTGCGTATAACAATATATTTACTAAGCCAATCCCGTAGGATTATTCGCGCGATTGATGGCATATCATATTTAGCGATTAGGCAATCCAACCAACATAATGGGAGAAATCCACAAAATGCCGAGATTGAAGGTGTTATGACACAGTTTACTAAAACCGGATTTCTGGGTGCTACCGATGTCCAACCGTTTTGACCCACCCCAATTTGGAAAGCTAACAACAAGGGCTACAAGGTATACATATGTATATAAAATTGAAATCCAATTTAACAGGGAAACTTTCGCATTTCTCAAGCAAGCTTATGAACCAATATATATATGTATTTATAATTGAGATCCATTCAACAGGGGCTTATTTCTCAAGCAGCCAATTAACATATATATATCAGATTGAAATCCAATTTAACGGGGAACTTTCTCATTTCTCAATCAAGCTTATGAACCAAAATATATATATGTATTTATAATTGAGATCCATTCGACAAGGACTTATTTCTCAAATCCAAATCAGCAGCAATAGAACCTATATATATTTATATATATAATGAAATCCCAATAACGGGGACTGTTCATTTTCATCCTAAATGAAATTTAGGGCAACCACCTTCTCTCCTCCCATGCACCCTCACGAGGCCTTCGATTATCACGACACCAACGCCTTGCATTCGTATTGAAGCGGGGAGTTGATTGGGGGTATTTTCGCGGCGATCGGCGCCCTACGGCGAAAACCCTAACGCGGCCTCAACCTACGGAACTTCATTTCGCTCCCATATCGACTCAATTGAGTTCGATATCTCGCCTAGGGGGTCTAAGATACTAGAACCAAGGGAGAGGGGTCGGAAGTCACCTGAATCCGGGCCGACGATCGCGGCAGTCTCCTCGGCGCCATGAACGAACTCGACCTTCTCCAAGCTAGCTCCTCTTCCAATGGTCGCACAAGCTTCTCCACGGGTTTTCTTGGCCAAAACCCTAAGTTAACACCATCAGGTTGGAGGGAAGGAGATGAAGAAAAGAAGAAGAAGAAGAAGCAGAGGACAAAGATGAAGATGCTGATCGGGAGAAAAGCTAAGAATTTATCTTCATCTCGCATTAATGGCATTAATGACAACACCACATTCAAGGCCATACATTGGAACTCCCAAATTTGGTGTCAGGGTAAGCATTCAGAAACAGCAGAATATTTTGTCGAACGGGGGACAATTCGTCGAACAGATTGTTCGACTTTCTTCGAACGGAGGTTAATTCGTCGATCGCAGCTGGCAAAATTTTCGTCGATCGCTGCCTAATTCGTCTACCGCCAAACATATGATTCGTCGAACGCCGTTCGATGATTCTTCGTCGAACGTTGTTCGACGATACATCGTCGAACGCCATTCGACGAACTTTCGTCGAACGCCGTTCGACGAACTTTCGTCGAACGCCGTTCGACGAACTTTCGTCGAATACAGAACTTAGTCGAACGTCGTTCGACAAACTTTTGTCGAACGCAGAACCTTCTTCGATCGCGGCAGCAGCTTATATTTCGTCGAACGAAACTATCCTATACTTCGCCGAACGGCGCAATCCCTTCGACATTCGTCGAACACTTCCCCTTCGACCTTCGTCGAACGACATCCTCCCTTCGACGTTCGTCGAACGAAATCTCAGAAAACCTATTATCTTATTACCCCCCCCCCCCATCACCTACACCAATATTGTTATTCATTTCCCCGAATTAATCTAAATTTGAGCACGCAATGGAAAGCCCAAATCGGGTAGTCAAAACGTCTTCGATGGGTCTAGCGCGAAATGGGATGTTACAAATCCAATAAACGAAGAAACAATTTCGTCCCTGAAATTTAAGTTGGGCCTACGGGGATCGAAGGTCGACTTACGATATCGTTCTCCCGAGCACACACTAAATCCTACCAATCACGGGTGAGGGCCACAACCCATTTTCACTACCTCACCCCAATTTCTCCCCGGTGTGCTCTCGTTATACTCCACGCACTTGGAATCCCCGATTTTCCCAACCTTAACAAATCAACTTTGTTATACCTTTGTCTAAAATCCGTCAGGGTCAGAGCCTACCATGCACGATGTTATCACTCGTCCTCTCAACATTCTTCGCACCTTTAATCTCTAGGTTCAGCGAACCTATTACGCACGAGGCTACCACTCGAGCTCCCGCACCAAATCCAGATTCCTCCTCTCAAGGAGTCATGTGTTTTATATTGCAAGAGTAAGTTGGTTCTTCCATTCTCAGGCATCGTTATCCAAATAACGTGCAGCACCCTTATCGTCATCACTTAAATGTAGTCAACAGTTTAGCTTTCAAAGAAACCGGCCTCAAAGTCAGGCGGGTAGTCTACCAGGTAAGGTATGGGGTCACGCACATGCTTGACACAGCCTAGGCGGTGGCTTCGGGAATGAACACCAAGGAATAGCCCGGATGGCGGCTTTGGGAATTAACACCAAGGGCCCGGACCATCCAGTTGAACAAACTACATTAGCCCGGATGGTGGCTTTGGGAATTAACACCAAACAATAGTCGGATGGCGGCTTTGGGAATTAACACCTAGAAATAGCCCGGACCATCCAGTTGAACAAACTACATTAGCCCGGATGGTGGCTTTGGGAATTTATACCAAAGGGCCCGGACCATCCAGTTGAACGAATTACACTAGCCCGGATGGCGGCTTTGGGAATTAACACCAAAGGGCCCGGACCATCCAGTTGAACGAATTAAACTAGCCCGGATGGCGGCTTTGGGAATTAACACCAAAGGGCCCGGACCATCCAGTTGAACGTACTACATTAGCCCGGATGGCGGCTTTGGGAATTAACACAAAAGGGCCCGGACCATCCAGTTGAACGAATTACACTAGCCCGGATGGCGTCTTTGGAAATTAACACCAAAGGGCCCGGACCATCCAGTTGAACGAATTAAACTAGCCCGGATGGCGGCTTTGGGAATTAACACCAAAGGGCCCGGACCATCCAGTTGAACAAATTATACTAGCCCGGATGGCGGCTTTGGGAATTAACACCAAAGGGCCCGGACCATCCAGTTGAACGAATTAAACTAGCCCGGATGGCGGCTTTGGGAATTAACACCAAAGGGCCCAGACCATCCAGTTGAACGAACTACATTAGCCCGGATGGCAGCTTTGGGAATTAACACCAAAGGGCCCGGACCATCCCGTTGAACGAATTAAACTAGCCCGGATGGCGGCTTTGGGAATTAACACCAAAAGGCCCGGACCATCCAGTTGGTCATCTAGCGATTCGAGCAGTAATATAACAAAGCTCCCAACATCTTCATTTAACCACCACGTTGCAAAACCTTAGCACTATGAGTGCTACGATTTAAACTAATTATCCTAAATATGTCACTTTAAGCACAACTCTTTGATCAACAATCGAATACGACTCTCACTCAACAAATTTCAAGGCGTCCCCCAAAATTTATTGCGCAGTCGTCTGACCAACCATTGATCATTGAGAGGCACTACAACACTATCGAGAGAGTTCAAGTTTCCACTTATTAATCCCCATGAGGTTCTAATGATGGAACTCATGCTATGAGGACCTAAGGACTACCACCGAGTCCTTATGTCATCCAAACGCTTGCCAGGATCCGACTAGTGCATAGCCGCACTCAAGGACTGCCAGTCTCAAGTCCTTACCATCACATCAGGATGTATTCATATCTTCCAAAAACATATGCCAAGAGTTCCCAATGTAGTGTTCATGATTTTCAACCATCTCTCACATGTCATCGACATTCACTTCTTGTGCTCAATTTACGGCTCACTCTATCACAACGAGGTTTTTATCACATTTAAGAGGTTGTCATCAAACCCCACTCTTTGCTAGATTATCGGACGATGTGCGCATTGATATCAATCATGTCGTCCACCGACTTCACCCAAACATGCATCACCTTGCCTCATTTCAACCTACAACATTCATCTATGTTCCGCCCAATTAACACATAAATTCGGGCACTCATTGCACATTTAATTGGAGAAGATTAATTTCTCTGTCGCTACCGCCGCGCGGTAGCGCTACCGCCGCGCGGTAGCGCGCCCACCAGAGCAACCTGTGATGTTAGCCGTTTGTCTTAGCGTCATCACGAACCACCGAATTTAGAATTCGTGCCGAGTTTCTTTCGGGATCCAGATAGTTCCATTTAGGGGCCTCTTCTCGTGAACTTAAATCCTTTGAGACATCCAATCACTAAACAACCCTTATCAATCTGCCGAATTTTAAAAGAAAAATGTTATCACCTCGTAGGTGTATATCCCTAGGTGTTAGCTTACTGCTCTCCTTGTCACTTATCCACATCGTCTTATAATATCAGGGAGAGAATTATCATCTTCAAAATGCTCTCTTCTGTTAATTACTAATTCGATTTCTATCAACCCAAGCATGGCATTCGTAGCCCATCGTGCTTACGACAAGTTAATTTTTCCCATGATCACAAACTCCGAGGTTGAAGTTACAAGGATTTTAAATCGTCTAGAAAATCCCAGACGGTAGGCACTAGCCCAATAAACGAAGAGATAAGCCCCCGTATCTCTTTAGCTGGGTTTCCTCCACTACCAGATCTAATGCTCTCCCCGAATTATCTACGAACTTTTCCGACACGCACGAATAAGCGGCGCTTGCATTTCAAGAGTATTGTCGGCCAATCGCAAACAAGCACGATACTTGTAGATTTCAACATTATGCGGGCGCAAGCATATTAGCTAAGGGGAACAAAACTAAGATGCATGTGTACCTGCAATAACCTCCTGCAGATCCCACTCCCGAGCTAGATCCAAAGCATACACCTGCTGCTGAGCAGGCCTAGGGTTCCTACCCTGCTGTTCCTGTTCTCGACCTTGACCTCTTCCTTGCTGGGCGTCCCTTTGACGCTGCGTACAATAGCGTCGGATGTGGCCCGGCTGATGGAAATAGAAGCAATCGCCCTTGAGCGGCTCCCTTGGACGCTTCGGTAATGGTCGCGCTTGCTGCTCCACCCTAACGTTCCGGCGATCATGCCCACAATCTCTCCTCTGGTCTCCTCCTGTATCCATAATGTTCTTCCTCCTCGCGAAGCTGCGTATTGACTCCATCACACCCCTCTCGGGCCTCTTACTCCTGGCCTGGACTCCCAAGTGGTCCGCCTCCAACTTCTGTGCCATCTCTATAATCTGTGCGAGGCTCGAATCGGCGACAAATAGAATGGACCGCCTCAGGGAATCTCGCAATCCCTTATAGAACCGCTTTGCGTAACCGCGGTCGTCCAAATCATAGGAATCTGCGAATCTAGCAAGGTGCTCGAACTCCCGTTGGTACTCCACGACTGTCCTAGATCCCTGCTTCAGCTGCAGAAACCTCTCTTCAAGTTCATCCCGGGCCGTGGAAGAGACGAATTGCTCCAGGAACGCGTCTGCAAACTCGTTCCAGCTTATGTCAAGGTAACTATGCCCTTCAAAGGTGGAGCCCATCAAGGACTTCCACCACCTCTTTGCGTGCAAATCCAAGGCTGAGACTGCCAGTGTGACTGCCATATTGCCCGGGCATCAAATTCCTGCCAGTAACTCCTGCACTGTGTCCAGCCACTCCTCTGTCTGAACTGCGGACTCCGTCCCATGATAGGTGGGAGGGGAAAGAGCACGGAACTTGCTCAACCAATTTGAGTCTGGGGCCTGCGGCTGCACCGACATCTGCTGAGACCTGAAGGCATCCAGGATTGCCGTCAAGGATTGGCCCAGTTCTGATTGTTGAAAAGGAGCAGGTGCTGGAGGCACTAGGGTGCCAGCCGCTGGCTCCGAACGTGCCGGAATCTACACGTAACGTAGATTTTTGGGCTTAGGTTGGCTATTTAAAGGAAAAATAACGGACATACTCAATGCGAATCCCCTATGGGCACACCACTGCTTCCGCTCATTCAGTTTGTCCTCAAACTGAAGAGTTGAGTGGGGTGGCACCAAAAGGGTATGGACTTCTTTATCTCAGGATCGTTGCAAGCTGATACCATTTGTAAACCCCCCCCCACCCACCCTCCCGGAACACAAAACACGGCCGAGGGGAGTTTTATGCCCAGGACAGCCGCCTTGCGGAAGCGCCAGCACACGGGCTAGCCACCTTCGCAAGACGCCTATCCTGCCGGCTAAACCAATATCATCAAGCCAACCCATCAATAATAAAAAACAAGAAGCCACATATATATAAATATTCGCATAAGTAAAAGTCCATAAATATACAAGGCAGGCAGCTCCACGAGCTCCTGCAAAACTACATCAGAGTGACAAACTAAAGGATGCCCAAAGGGCTACATTTCATTCTACGCTCACATCTATCACCAACGAAACTGCGGGTATCGCGGTCTCCGGCCCTGTCGACCTGACCTGGCTATCCGTCTCCCACGTCGTGCGCTGCTGCTCCAGGGTGCACTCCTAAAAAGGGGTACATAGCAACCGTTAGTCATAAAGACTAAGCGGCTTCACATCCGCTCCCCCGGCGACTCCAAGGCACCGGGCAGTAGAATTGAAAGAAAGCTGCAATATTAGCAATAATATACAAGCAGGTGACAGAAATGGTTGTTCCTATATGTCGGTTGTATGAGTACCCAAGTACTCGCAATAGTACTATCTAACAGGTTCATAAGTATATCAGCAGCAGTAAGTATATACACGAAAGTATAAGTAACAACCGAAATAAGCAGAGTAATGAAGAGCTGAATTGAACTTAACTTATAAGGATGCCCATACAAGCTTATAAGTTAAGGGTCTGCATATAAAGGTAACTCATCATATATAGATGCCCATACAAGTTTATAAGATGAGTATCCATTGCTGTGCAAGGCAATGATTATGATATGAATGCGGTGCAATGAATTGAAGGATGAATGCAATGCAATGCAATACGATGATTGTGTATTGAACCCTCTCCCATATCCACAACTATCCGGATGGAGCCTTTGGGAACTGAACACCAAAGGACCCCGACCATCCACCGACCATCCACCGACCATCAACATTATGCCACCACGTGTCAAGCATGTGCAACCACAAATTTCCCATGCACAACAGTGCACTATCGAATACCCAAGGACTCTCGAACGTAGCCTTAATTCATAACTCATACGCCTTTAGCCGACGCCCCGAACTGCACTCAAGGCCCCCAACAACTGAGTCCTTACCATTTACCATAAGATATAACCGAATCTTATAGTCCACTCTGAATCGCTAGTGCTAATCATACCGAGTTAATTAGCTCGCGTGTCGTGGTGTGCGTATAATAATATATTTACTAAGCCAATCCCGTAGGATTATTCACGCGATTGATGGCATATCATATTTAGCGATTAGGCAATCCAACCAACATAATGGGAGAAATCCACAAAATGCCGAGATTGAAGGTGTTATGACACAGTTTACTAAAACAGGATTTCTGGGTGCTACCGATGTCCAACCGTTATGACCCACCCCAATTTGGAAAGCTAACAACAAGGGCTACAAGGTATACATATGTATATAAAATTGAAATCCAATTTAACAGGGAAACTTTCTCATTTCTCAAGAAAGCTTATGAACCAATATATATATATATATGTATTTATAATTGAGATCCATTCAACAGGGGCTTATTTCTCAAGCAGCCAATTAACATATATATATATAAGATTGAAATCCAATTTAACGGGGAACTTTCTCATTTCTCAAGCAAGCTTATGAACCAAAAAATATATATGTATTTATAATTGAGATCCATTCGACAAGGACTTATTTCTCAAATCCAAATCAGCAGCAATAGAACCTATATATATATTTATATATATAATGAAATCCCAATAACAGGGACTGTTCATTTTCATCCTAAATGAAATTTAGGGCAACCACCTTCTCTCCTCCCATGCACCCTCACGAGGCCTTCGATTATCATGACACCAATGCCCTTGCATTCGTATTGAAGCGGGGAGTTGATTGGGGGTATTTTCGCGGCGATCGGCGCCCTACGGCGAAAACCCTAATGCGGCCTCAACCTACGGAACTTCATTTCGCTCCCATATCGACTCAATTGAGTTCGATCTCGCCTAGGGGGTCTAAGATACTAGCACCAAGGGAGAGGGGTCGGAAGTCACCTGAATCCGGGCCGACGATCGCGGCATTCTCCTCGGCGCCATGAACGAACTCGACCTTCTCCAAGCTAGCTCCTCTTCCAATGGTCGCACAAGCTTCTCCACGGGTTTTCATGGCCAAAACCCTAAGTTAACACCATCAGGTTGGAGGGAAGGAGATGAAGAAAAGAAGAAGAAGAATAAGCAGAGGACAAAGATGAAGATGCTGATCGGGAGAAAAGCTATGAATTTATCTTCATCTCGCATTAATGGCATTAATGACAACACCACCTTCAAGGCCATACGTTGGAACTCCCAAATTTGGTGTCAGGGTAAGCATTCAGAAACAACAGAATATTTCGTCGAACGGGAGACAATTCGTCGAATGGATTGTTCGACTTTCGTCGAACGGAGGTTAATTCGTCGATCGCAGCTGGCAAAATCTTCGTCGATCGCTGCCTAATTCATCTACCGCCGAACATATGATTCGTCGAACGTCGTTCGACGATTCTTCGTCGAACGCCGTTCGACGATACATCGTCGAACGCCTTTCGTCGAACGCCGTTCGACGAAGTTTCGTCAAACGCCGTTCGACAAACTTTCGTCGAACACAGAACTTAGTCGAACGTCGTTCGACGAACTTTCGTCGAACGCAGAACCTTCTTCGATCGTGGCAGCAGCTTATATTTCGTCGAACGAAACAATCCTATACTTCGCCGAACGGCGCAATCCCTTCAACGTTTGTCGAACACTTCCCCTTCGACGTTCGTCGAACGGCATCAACCCTTCGACGTTCGTTGAACGAAATCTCAGAAAACCTATTATCTTATTACCCCCCATCACCTACAACAATATTGTTATTCCTTTCCCCCAATTAATCTAAATTTGAGCACGCACTGGAAAGCCCAAATCGGGTAGTCAAAACGTCTCCGATGGGTCTAGCGCGAAATGGGATGTTACATGTGCTGTGCTGTGTGATTTTTTATTTTGTTTCATACTCACTCAGTACACATATATATATGACTATTTTAACTCTGCTATAAAAATAAGTGAAAAACTTTTTAATACTCCATTCACCCCCCTCTAGAGTGAATCTAAGATCTAACCTCACTGTCAACTTCTATCAGAGGTTACTTTCAATTGGTAATAGAGATTGGTTGATTGTTTACAGGTTAACACCTGAATCCAAAGATCAATCAAATCTTAATTTCCTCTAGAGTTTTCTTTTTTCTTACAACTCATGACACAGAACAAAGAATACTCAAGCACAAGACCTCCTATGTGCAATCTAAATAAGTTTGCATTATGGAAGGAAAGGATCAGATTATATATGA
Organism: Dactylorhiza incarnata; assembly: GCA_033032865.1. NCBI lineage: Eukaryota > Viridiplantae > Streptophyta > Magnoliopsida > Asparagales > Orchidaceae > Dactylorhiza > Dactylorhiza incarnata. The sequence goes on along the minus strand of JAWHQI010000255.1, from coordinate 4,075,260 downwards.
ATTCTATTGATGAGGATATCTTTAATGTTATTTTGACAGGACTTCCTACTCCAACAGCAACAACAAGTGCTGAAGCAGCAACAAATAATAATGTTGTTCCACCTCCTGAGTGGACAGATGCATAGAAGAGACAAAGAAGTGCAGATGCCAAAGCAATGAATATCTTGGCACAAACAATGTCTGATGACATTTTCCAAAAGGTTGTGGAATGCACCTCAGCCAGGGATATCTGGATTTCCCTCAACAACATGGTTGAAGGTTCTGCAGATGAGAGAAAGGATAGAATATCTCATCTCATCTCTCAGTATGAAAATTTCAAAAAGGGAGAAACTGAAACAGTAGCTGACATGTACAATAGACTCAACCTCATAATCAATGAGCTGAAAACTTTGGACAAAGTGATCTCAATCACTGAAGTCAATGATAAGAACCTAATGTGCTTCCCCAGCACATGGGACTCAAGGATCTGGCCAATAAAGGAAGCCAGAAGCCTTAATTAGATCTCTACTGAGACCTTGTTAGGCAAGCTAAAGTCCTATGAGCAGCTTATCAAGTCCAGAGAAGCTGAACAATCTACCTCATCTCCAACATCCAAGAAGGAAAGAAGAATTGCTTTCCAAGCAACAGAAGAGGAAGACAAAGCTCCAGGAGAAATGGAGTTTATGAGTCTCCTAGCCAAAATATTTTACAATATGGCTAAAAAGGATTTCAGAAAGAAGGATTCAAGATCAAGAGAAAAACCAAGGTATGACAAATCAAATTCTAAAGAAATTATTTATTTTTGTTGCAGGAAACCTGGACACATTCTACCTGAGTGTCCAGAGAATCAAAAGAAAGACAAGAGAAAAGAGAAAGAAGAAAAGAGGACCTCCAGCAAGTCATCCTCCCACAAACACAAACATAAGGGAAAAGGCTTTGTAGCTGAATCTTGGAGTGAAACAGACTCAGAATCTTCATCCAGCTCTTCTGAAGATGAAGAAAATTCAAATGCGAAGGATCAATGCTTGATGGCTATATATGACTCATGCAGTGAGTCAGAACCTGCATCATCATCCAGCTCTAGTGATGATGAAGATAATGAAGATGAAAGAAATTTCTGCATGATGGCTATCAATGCCTCAGCAAACAATTCAGATGAATCAGAATCTGAAACTGATGCTGATTAGGTAATTTCTACCTTTGATTTTAATTCAAATGATTTTAAAAATGATTTTAAAACTCTTTGTTTAGACTTAATTAAATCTGAGAATGAGATAATTTCCCTCAAAAATAGGTTGTTTGAAATGAATCAACTGGCTAAAGAAAATGCCAATCTTAAGAAAGAATTGGCTGCCTCAAAAGAACATATTGTTTTCATTGTGAACAAGTTATCTGAGGCTAAGAAATTTGAAGAATCCCTAAATGGGAGAAGTATAAAACTGATGGACATCACAAGAACAGTGAATGCCAGACTTAGTGGAAAACTGGGCTTGGGTGCATCATCAAGTGAGCCACATCTTTAAGAATAATATTTTATCTACTCCAGTAAAATTCATTTCTGCCAAGAACAAAGAAGCAGTAGAAGTAGATAAAAATATCTCAAGCAAGGCTGTTAAGAATAAAGGAATTCAACAGAATTCATCGAACGGAGATCGACGAAATAACATGAATTCGTCAAACTGTGATCGACGAAAGCTGAACTCAGAATTTCAGTATAACTATCCATCGAACGGAGCTTGACAAAATCACATAATTTCTTTAAACAGAGATCGACGAAAGCTGAAGACTGACCTTCAGTATAGTTATTATTCGAACGACGCTCGACGAAAGCACCTCAATTCGTTGAACGGCGATCGACGAACTCAACCAAGTTTGTCGAACGAAAAATATACTGAATGTCAGAAGAATTCTTATTCTCAACAAACTAAAAATCCTTTCACTGAGTGGATAATTCCTCCAAGGATATATCATCCACAAGGCTATAAGGATCAGCCTGAGATGTCTTTCATTTCAGAATTTTTTGGAAAGACAAAAGGACCCAAGGTAGTCTGGGTCAAAAGCAACTAGTTTATTTATTTTTTCTGTTGTGCAGGTACAAGGCTGTCCAAACATAAAAGAACATCTGTCACTTAGTACGGGGCTAGGGTGTAGACATATTGTCTGGGTAGATTGGTTACTTGGAAATCATTTTTTTTACTTAAAACTCTTATATAAAGGTGGAAAACTAACATGATAATATTGATTACTTGGCAAATGTTATATTGTTCATCTTTATGCTAAAAAATCTGATCTATTTCTATGAAAATATTTATGCTAAAAACTCTGATTTATTAAAAATTGTTTTTATGCTTAAAACTCCTTATCATTTCATTTTCTCTACAAAGCTCGATCATGCCTTATCTTATTATCAAAAATCCTTTTTATGTCCATTGCTTCCTTGCCCGCTTTTGCTAATAACAAAAGGGGGATATCTAACATGATAAATATTAATCGCTATCAAATTGGAAAACTAACATAACTAATGATTAAGATGATAACTTATATATTAGGGGAGCACTCACATAGGGGGAGCATGTATTTAGGGGGAGCAATTCTAAATACCAAAATCGACAATTATCCTAAGTCATCACTTTCACACACACAAAAGTAGGTTCCATCATGCTTATATATTAATGCTCTGATTTATCATTAATGGATTTGTTATTATCAAAAGGGGGAGTTTGTTGGAACATGGTCTTCCGCATCTCCTAGGTTTGAGAATAACAAATCCTATGTGTATTTGATCTTGTGTGTTTAAGTGTGCAGGAAAACAAGTCCACATGACTCAAGGATAACATAAGAATGTTGCACCAAAATTTGAAGCCAAAAGTCCAACATGCCCGCTAGCACTAGCGCTAGCGCTAGCGCAGGCGCTAGCGCTGATTTGAGAAAATCTCAGAAACAATTAAGGAAGGTGCTAGCGCCTGGCGATAGCAGCTAACGCAGGCGGTAGCATCTAGCGCAGGCGGTATCTACTAGCGACGGCGGTAGCGCAAATCACAAGAGGAAGGTAGCCGACTTGCTTAAAATGAAGGATTCTCACGCGGAGAATATTGCCTAATCTGGGATAGCGCCGGCGGTAGCGATAGCGCAGGCGTAGCTCCAAGGCTATAAAAAGGACCCCTTGGATCCGTCTTCTTCATCCTCTTGAGATCCAAAATTCCAGAGCTTTGTGCCACAACATAGAGAGGAAGGTTCAGAGAGATACTCCCACAAATCCATGAAGGCTTAAGGAGATCCGTGGAGAAGATTTCAACACGCGTCATCATCGTGACGAAAGACCGCATAGACTACGATCATACTCTGCGGGTCTTCGTCTACTTCTCCAAGAGATCCACATAGAGGGAGTTTTTATATTATTGTCTTTTTATTTCACATCTTTTCTTGTAATCGTTTAGTAAACTCGCCTCGTGTTGGCGACTAGGTCTGGGTAGGACTTAGGGCAGAAATTTTCCTCGTGTTGGCGACTAGGTCTAGGGTGTAGGTCTAGGGGGTGCTCGAGGCCATATCCGGGGAAGGGTTGGCTAGAGAGGCTTGAGGACGTATCCTGGGAAGGATCGGCTAAAGCAAACCGGTTCGTAGGGATATGAGTCGGTATAGAAAACAAAAAGAGTTTTTCATATTTCGCTTTGATTTCTAGCGTCATTGAAATCAAAATTTTGTAATCAATTTTATTAATAATAATCATGTCTCTTTTTGTGTAATAAAATTGATTTGTTCTTCATTTCTCTAAATTGTTTATTATCCTCTCCGTTATTATAAAACAATTTATATCTTTATTCAAAATCACTATTTTGATCTCTTATCATAAGCAAGTATTTCAAAATATAATATAAGTTTTTAAAACCCTTATTCACCCCCCCTCTAAGGGCACCTAACGATCCAACAGATACTTTTTCATGCAGAGCCCTGACACGCCATCTGATTTGTTGTAGGATTGACACTGCACCTTTTAATTGATTATATTTCTGAATTACAAATGCCTATACTATAATGAACCCCTCCCGGTAATTGGTCACAGCTGAGGGGATCGTTATGCCCAGAGCAATTTGCATACGGTAGTGTTAGATAATGTGCTTACCTCCACTGCATGACACTTCCTCAGTAAGGCGAGTTATCATTACATCACAGTAAACTAATCTATAACAGAAGGAAAATACAAGGATGAAATCAAAATCACAATTTATATATATATATATATATCAAGGTTTGGAATACAGCGGAATACTAGGGCTTAAACATGCCTGGATAACCAGAGCTAACATGTGCCCTTAACTCAAAATTTGGTTACTGTATGCCCGGATAAACTATAGCTACAACATGTCTTATCTAGAACATGCTGAGATACGCAGAACATAGGCACAATCCCACTTCTGTCGACACTTCCTCTACTTCGGGGGCTGGGTCTGGGTCCATGACGTTGGGTAGCTCCATCTCCATCTCAATCTCGAAGATCTTCGGTTGGGGTTGGTACTATGGAAGCTGCTGCGGCGGGGGTTGTCACAAACCGTTAGTCAAATTGACTAAGTGGATTCCCTTCATTTCGACAGATGCATCTTAATGTATTGTGGAGGGAGAAGGGGTAAAAGAGCGCAAGCGGTAGTCTGAGTGAAACAAGTGATTGGGGAAGAGAGAGTTGTGTTATGAATCAGGTAGTAGGGGATGCATAAATGACTCAGCTTATAAGAATGTTCATATAAACTTATAACTTAAGGGACTTGTTCTGACATAAGTAATAAATCTAACAGGTAATTTGATAAAATATATAGTACGAGTATGAAACAATTATGGTACAAAATTAACTTATGTGAATGTCAATACAAACTTATAAGTTAAGGGTCTTGAAATTATCATAACACAGACTTATCTTACAAGAATGCCCATACAAACTTGTAGTATAAGGTTACAAGATGCAAGGTATGATAAAGTAAGATGTTTTAATGAATTACTACATTTATATATCTATGCCCTACCCAGTCCACTTGTTAAGTTGGTACCTAACCACACAGACCTCATCACCATGGCGGATGATAACAACATATCACACATCTCCCCTTCTAGGTAGGTGACACAAAACCATCCTAGGCCTTAATATACAGTACGGGTTCATACATGCACTACTATCCGAGGTCACGCCAATAACAGTGAGTGGATACAAACTATGGGATTTACCCACTGTGATTATAAACACAAGACAAATTGCCCTAGAAGCCAAAAGGATCTAACACTCGAGTCCCTCCGAGAGTGTGTGCTGTACGATAAAGTGGTTAGACCGGCCATAGTTTTATAGGATTAAACATTACTTCAATGTCATTCCCCACACTAGACTAAGGACTAGTCTCTACGAACCCTTGATCTATAATAGATTTGATGGATGGTAATAAAGTAATACGGAAAGAACCCCAAATAACTGTTAGCCATATACTGTGATAACAAGATTAAGTGGTCCATTAGTCAGGTAAGAGTGAGGTTGGTGGTCGCACTGCATACCGTTATACACTACCTTCATCACCGGGGATACTAGCTCACCCCTAACCTCATTCTTAGACACCAATTAGATGACTAAAAAAGTGGGTCTCACTGATATATTCTAAGGTTAAAACTAGTCTCTTTTCCCAATTAAAGCTATGACAAAGAACTAGCAACGATGCATAGATTATTCATATGTTTAAATAATAGTCGAGGCACTATTTTCAAACCATGAACAATGATTTAAGCATGATAAAGTGTAAGAGTAAGAATGAACTTGAACATTTTTAATAAGTACCCAAGGCCAAGATGCTTCATCAATATATGAGTGCAATAAGTAATTAATCAAGCTATACTTTTAAGTACGTAGAATTTCATAAGATGGTCAATTCAAGCTCAAATCTTTTGAGTAATGAAACCAAGGCCAATCATGATATTAGTAGGGCGCTATAAAAATTTGGGAATTTAATGAAGGGTCTAAGACTCATTTATTTCATTTATATGAAAGTGACATATTAAATAATACCTCTTTAAGATGCATAATGTCAAAAATTGGTCAAATGAAGTCCAACCTTTTGAAAACATGAACCAAGGTCCAGTCATGACACTATTAGGGTGCTATAAAAATTTGGTAATTTATTGAAGGGTCCAAGACTCATTTATTTCATTTATATGAAAGTGTGACATATTAAATAATACCTCTTTAAAATGCATAATTTCATAATGTTGTCAAATGAAGTCCAAAACTTTTGAAAATTTGAACCAAGGTCATTAATGAAATTATTAGGATTTTATATAAATTTGGGAATTTAATGAATGGTTTATGACTCATTTATTTTATTTATATGAAAGTGTGACATATTAAATAACACCCCTTTAAAATTCATAATTTCATAAAGTGGCCAAATGAAGTACAAACCTTTTGAAAATTTTAACCAAATTCATGACACTATTAGGGTGCAATAAAAATTTGGGAATTTATTGAAGGGTTTAAGACTCATTTATTTCATTTATATAAAAGTGTGACATATTAAATAATACCCCTTTAAACTGCATAATTTCATAAAGTGGTCAAATGAATTCCAAATATTTTTAAAACTTGAACCAAGGTCAATCATGACATTACTAGGATGCTATAAAAATTTGTGAATTATTGAAGGGTTTAAGACTCATTTAGTTCATTTCTATGATAGTGTGACATATTAATTAATTTAAATCATACCCTTTGGATACATAAATCATAGAATGATCAAATCAAGTCTACACACCTGCAACATTTAACCTAAGTTCAGTCATGACATAATTATGGTGCTATAAAAATTTCAAAATTTATTTATATGTTTAGGATCAAAACATTTCATTAATACACAAGTGTGACAAATGAGTGTATTTTATTTTAAACCATAGTAAAAATATGTTCCATAAATTACAAGCTGTTGCATATGATTTAGTAACCTCATAAGGAACCTACATAAAAGTTTCAAGTTCAAATCAGGTCTTATGACTAAAAAATACACAAAATATGAAAAACCCCATGGTTTATGCCACCCAAAATTTGAAAATTAGTTCAGGGAGTTATACACCACCTCAGAAAATATGCCACCCCAATTTGAAAAAGGTCTGACGAAGCCCTACAACTTCCATGTTGATCACATGGCTTGGTTTCGTCACTAAGGCACTTAAAAATAAATTTTAGAAACTCTGATGGGGTGTGCATATAGCAATTTTACATTTAATAAGCTCTGGATTAATATATAAGAAAAGCGCTGACCTTGGAACAAATCTAACGGTTATGGAATGTGGTAAGTGGTGAAATGACCTTCCCCCACAATGGATCTGCTGTGTGGATCAGCCCAATCATTATTTAAGGTTATCAACGACTGTGATTTCGTCTTCAACCTTGAGTCGGCGGTGGAGATTGATCCCGCATGGGAGAAGATTTTAGTGATCCTCCACTTCTATCCGGCCATCCATTGCCACCACTACTAGTAGTTTTGCCATGGTGAGGGCTACCTCTTGGCGTGGTTCGACGGCCAAATGCCACCGCCGCAAGCCAAAATTACGGGTCATTCCGACGGTGATTCTCTACCAAATTACATGAAATCTTTGCCCAATTGAGTTTGATTTTGATTCAAAAACCTTCTAAAATGATTTCAGAAGGGGAAGGAATCTCACCTGATTTTTCCTTGCTCTCCTGGTTCGGGTTTGGGCATCCATGGCTTGGTCAGCTGAATTGGATACACTCATCCTGAGGGATTCCACATAAATTCTCTGCATAGGATGGTTACTTGGGTATGGTGTGAGATTTCTGAAGGGTGAGGGGGGGGGGGGGGGGGGTGGATTTTATGGGCTAGGGGTGAGGTTTGAGAATTTCTCATCTTAAGCTCACCACGACCGACCATGGAAATGGTCTAGCTTGTACTTCTTGCCACCATGCAGTCCATTGAGGCCTTGGATGATATCAGAAGCTTCCCTTTAGCCTCTAAAGAGGGAACGATTCATGTGGGCGGGGGGGGGGGGGGGGGGGGGGGGGCGGCAATGGTTACTTCATTTTGAAGTTTTTCCATTTTGGTTAATTTTCCTTTTAAGGGTGATTTAGGTTATTTAATGGCCATCTGATTATGGTACTTGGGTTTAAGGTCTAAATGTGTTTAGGGTATAATTTGGAGGATCTTGGGTGAGTGTGGGGTTAGGGTTTTTTAAAAAGCGGGTTTAGGTCTTAATTATACCATGCTTGACCATGCTTAATTTGGGTTGACCAATGTTGACCAAAGTCATCATTTTGAGGGTTTAGCTAGACTTGGTCATGGGTCATGGCGTGGCTAGCTCAATGGACCAAGAAGGTGTTCATTTGAGTGGTTTAAGCAATTTTGGCTAAATGCACACCATGCTCTCTTTTTATGGTTTTACTCTTGTCTTTAGGGTAATGTGGTGTGCTAATAGGTGAAATGGTTTACTTAGGTCATGATGGAGGGTATGGTGGGTTCCATTGGCTAGGGGTGGGGGTTCATGGGACTTGAATTGGTTAAGTTGCCTAAGTACACCTTTTGCCCCTTTAAGTGCTCTACCTTGTCTCCGAGGTGAGGTGGGGCTCCAATTAGGGGTGCCAATACTTCTAGGGTCCTCATCCTAAATTTGGATGTTACAAATCCAATACAACAACAACACTCAACAACACTCAAGCCCTTATCCCACCACATTGGGGTCAGCTATATGGATCCTATGTCACCATTGCACCCTATCTTTAATCATAGGCTCACTAATTCCTAAGTACATCATGTCTTTCTTATAGTTTCATTCCAAGTCTTTTTTGGTCTACCCCTCCCCAGTTTAACAAGTCTAGTGACTAAACTCTCATAATGTCTAAGATGTGCTTCTAATTATCTTATATGTACATTTTTGAACCATCTTAAATGAGTTTCTTGCATCTTCTCAACAATTGGCACCACTCCTATCTTATCCCTGATACATTCATTCTAAATTTTATCTAGTCTCATGTGACCATACATCCACCTAAGCATTCTCATCTCCGTAGCTCCCATTTTTTTCTCATATACACCATTCACTGCCCAACACTCAGAACCGTAGAGCATTGCTGGCTTAATTGTAGTACCGTAAAACTTACCTTTAAGTTTTAATGGTACTTTACGATCACATATGATCCCAGACACGCCTCTCCACTTCAACAAACTTGCTTGGATTTTATGTATCACATCATTATCTACACCTCCATCCTCTTGAATTATTGATCCCAGATATTTAAAGCACTCACTGCGAGAAATATCTTGGTCACCCAATTTAATGACGACGTCATCCGACCTTCTTGCACTACTAAATTTAAGCTCAATATACTCCATCTTCGTCATGCTCAACCTAAAACCCTTCTTTTCTAAAGTGTTTTGCCAAGATTCAAGTTCCACATTTACACCCTCATGCGTCTCATCAACCAAAATCATCTACAAATAATGAACACCAAGGTATTGCTTGTTGGATATGTCTGCTGAGCTCATCTAAGATAAGTGTACAGAGATAAGGGATTAAAGCTGACCCTTGATGTAAGCCAACATTGATAGGGAATTCCTGTGTTAATCCTCCAAATGTCCTCACCCTGGTCACTGAATTTGTATACATATCTTTGATTATGTCAATATATTATACATTTACACCTTTCTTTTCTAAGACTCTTCATAAGAACTCTCTTGGAACCCTATTATAAGCCTTCTATAGATCGATAAACAACATATGCAAAGGTTTTTGTCTTTCCTAATAGTTGTCAATGAGTCTCCTCAAGAGATGTATAGCTTCCATGGTCGACCTCCCTGACATGAGTCCAAATTGATTCTCTGAGATGCTAATTAGTCGTCTAACTCTTCTCTCTATTACTCATTCCCATAGTTTCATAGTATGGCTCATTAATTTAATTACCATGTAATTCAAAATTTTTTGTATATCTCCTCTGTTCTTATACAAAGGTACCAAAAAACTTTCTCTCCATTGGTCTGTCATCCTCTTTGTCTTCAGTATCTTATTGAAGAAACTTATAAGCCATAAAATTCCATCCCTCCCTAAGAATTTCCATACTTCAATGGGTTTATCATCTGGCCTAACCACCTTTCAATTTTTCATATTTTTCAGAGCGTCATCGATCGCTGATGCTTGAATTTTATGATAAAAAGTTATGTTTCTATACTCCTCCGATTTACTTAACCCTTCCAAGTTCAGCTCATTGTCTTTTCTTTCATTGGATAGATGATCAATGTATCTTTTCCATCGCCCCTTAATAGCCACATCATCCATCAAAAATGTATCTGATTCAACTTGTATGCATTTAACTTGGCTTAAATCTCTTATCTTCCTCTCTCTAACTCAAGCAATTTTATATATGTGACACACTCCATCTTTGGTATCTAGTTGTTTGTAAAATTCTTCATATGATCTACTTCTTTCTTGACTTACTGTATTTTTAGCTTCTTTTTTGGTGACTTTATACTTTGTCAAGTTTTCATCATTCCTACAAGCATATAATGTTTTGTAGCTGGCCCTCTTTTCCCTCACTTTGTCTTGCACTTCCTTTTTCCACCGCCAAGATTCTTTTTGTGGGGGTGCATGACCTTTTGACTCTCCAAGTACGTTCTTTCTACTTATCCTTAAATGAGAAGAAACTTCCCATGTGACACTAGGATCAACATAAGGATCATCAACTTGTTGTTCTAAAAATGATGCCTTGAAAGCAACCTTTTTTTTCCTTTTCAATTTCCACCACCGATTTTTTTGCAACACTTTTATCTTTCTCTTAAGGTTATTATATTTAATTTACACATCCAATACCACTAACTTATATTGCAGTGTGAAACTTTCTCCTGGTATGACTATGCAATACGTACAAATCATTTTATCCATTTTGCAAGTAAAAAAATATTCAATTTGTGACTTATTTTGCCCGCTCTTAAACGTAATTAAGTGTTCTTCCCTTTTCATGTAGAACGTATTTGTCATAATTAGCTCATGTGCTATGACAAAGTCTAGAATGGTTCTTCCTTCTTCATTTCTTTTTCCATACGAAAATTCTCCATGAACATTTGTATAATCCGTATTTTTCTTCCCTACATGTCCATTTAAGTCTCCTCCAATGAAAATTTTCTCACTTTGTGGGATTTCTCTTACGAAATCATCCAAGTCTTCCCTGTTGGAACATGGTCTTCCGCATCTCCTAGGTTTGAGAATCACAAATCCTATGTGTATTTGATCTTGTGTGTTTAAGTGTGCAGGAAATCAAAGTCCACATGACTCAAGGATGGTTGCCCCCAATTTTGAGCCAGAAATTCCAAGACTCCCACTAGCGCCGGCGGTAGCACTTAGCGCCTAGCGCTAGCGATGATAGTGCAATTCCGAGAGCACATATGTAAGGAGATAGCGCCTGGCGGTAGCCGATAGCGCAGGCGGTAGCGACGCACACAAAAGGCAAGGGGGAATTGTTTCCTCAGATTGAAGATTCTGCCGCGCAGAATGTGTCCAAATATGGGATAGCGCCGGTGGTAGCGCTAGCGCAGGTGCTAGCGCTGAGGCTATAAAAATGACTCCTCTCCTCTCGTTTCATACACACATCAGAGAGATATAAGAGAGAGGTAGAGTGCCAGAATTCCAGAGGCTATCTTGGCCGAAAGTTGAAGTCCTACCAAAGTGCTGCAAACTTCTGAAGGAGAATCTCATCATGTCGGATCCAAATGAAGTCCGCCTCTACAACGCTTATTCTACAGCGGATCTTCGCCTCCGACTTCAGAAGGGAGTTTTTATTTATTTTCATTTTATATTTTTCTTGCAAACGATTAGTGAAATCGCCTCGTGTTGGCGACTAGGTCTGGGTAGGACTTAGGGGGAAACTCGCCTCGTGTTGGCGACTAGATCTAGGCTAGGTCTAGGGGGTGCTCGAGGCCACATCCGGGGAAGGGTTGGCTAGAGCGGCTTGAGGCCGAATTCGGGGAGGATAGGCTAGGGCCACCGGTTCGTGGGGAAGCGAGTCGGGATAGAAAACAAAAAGGAGTCTATTTCTATTTGCTTTGATTTCTAGCTTCGATAAGAGATCAAGTTTTGTAATCATGCTTCTCAAGTTAATAAAATCATGTCTTTACCTTTACTTCACTTGATATGTCTTGATCTTCTTTAGTTTAATAATCAAAGCTTTTTCAAAGTTATTCAAAATATATCTAAAGTTTTTAAGACCCTTATTCACCCCCCTCTAAGGGCGCCTACCGATCCAACAAGTGGTATCAGAGCAGTTTTATTCCAATTGGCTTAACAACCAGGAATAATGGCATCTCATTATCTCGCTTCTACTAGTGGGGCAAATTTCTGTGAAGAAGAAATATCTCTTAAACCACCTTTATTCGAAGGAACAAATTACAAAGGATGGAAAATTTTAATTGAAAAATTTATTAAAACTTTAGATATTGAAGTATGGAATTTAGCCATAGCTAGACCTGCAAATGAATCAAATAAAAAAGAACTACAGTTAAATGCAAAAGCTAAACACTATTTATTTTGTGCTCTATCAAATGAAGTTTTCAAATTAATATATTGTTTTTCTAGTGCATACAAAGTATGGAAATTTCTTGAAGAAATGTATGATCTTCCTCTTGCAGGTATGGAACAAACACAGGAGGAGAAGGACATACAAGCATCCACTACTCTTCAAGAAGATCTCTCTCGTAGCAAAGCCATGAAAAACATGGAATTTAACATAGAAAAAGAGAACGATACATCAAGAGAAAAAGAAGATATAGATCCATCTATAATGGAGGAAGGACTAAAAGATGACGAAGGAACTTCATGTTCACAATCTACCTCCTCCAATAGCGCTGTAAGAAAGACTAAATCTTCTTCTTGTGTGATAACTTCTATCTCTAGTTTCAACATATTAAAAACGGCTAAACGTTAGATCAAAAATTGAAAATTACTAATAAAAATTTATGTTTAGAAAATAAGAGGCTAAAAGCTAATGTTAACTCAGAATCAAATTGTGATGTGCCTACGCCATCTTTTCTTTCACTTGAAAATATAAAACCTTGTTTTGATTGTAATGATATTAAGGAAAAATTCAAAAAACTTGAAAAAGAACTTATTTGTATAAAAGAACATAATGAAAAATTATGCTTAGAAAATTCATCTTTAAAGAATGATTGTGCTAAGTGTAAGGACTACAAAATTGAAATTAACGAGATGGACGAAACATTTGATGAATATTGGGATAAATATGAAAAACATATTGAATCAATTGTTACCACTCTTAAAAATAGCACAATCGCTTATAATAAAGCTAGACATAATTTAAGAACTAAGAATGATGAATTAAATGCCAAAATCAACCTGCTTAAGGAAATCATAAAGAAAAATTCACAAAACATACATTCACAATATCAAGATATATCTAAAAGCAAGATGAATATAATTTCTCAAAACATTAATAAATCAAACAATGGAAATAAAAGACATCAACAAACTATAAACGAAATTCCAAAACACTATCATCATCATCATTTACAATATCAACATTTCCCCAACATAAAAGTAAATGTTCACAAATTTCCTATGAAAAATATTTTCAACAATCACAATGGAAATTTGACTCATAAAAATAATATTAAACGAAAGTTTGAATGGAGACCCAAAATTAAAAATGAAACACTAACTCCACTCAAAATGGCCCATTCAATTCTATCTACCCAAAAGCAAACACGTAATATTTGGGTACCCAAAGGAACCGTCACTCCCGGTCCTCTTTGGATACCTAAAATTCTCTTTCAATAATACCATATCATTCGCATGAAGTAGAAATAAAAAATTATCAAATATTCTACTTCATGATATGCTCTAATTTTTGTTCTCTTATTTCTCTTAAAGGCTATCATGCTATGATCATCGTATATTATAGGAAACATGATCTTATCTCTTAAAGTTTAATATGCCTATAAAATTAATCAAATATTCAAAATCATATCCTATTTTGTGACATAGTTATTATTTATATATTATTCAAAATCTTCTATGAGGTATCAAATTATCTAATCTTAGGATTTCAAAAATATGCTAAACATCTCCACTTCATTACTTCAACAATTATAAAACATAAAACAAAACTACCAAAGAAGGATCATATAAAATAATCAAACATCCAAAGATAACAAAATCAAACAACATTAAAAACATAGGTTCAAACTACTGCATTATTATAAAACTGAAATGCGTTCCCCTCGGACCTTCCTACCTACTCATCCTCATCTATCTCCTCCACACTAGGACTTGGGGAGTGTCTTCTGCGAGCCTTCCGAGTCGAATGACGGGGCGGCTCCTGATCTTGACTGTCCCACTCCCTCCGCTCCGGTGTTGATGGTTTTAGCTTTAAGGCCTTGATCATAAACTTCACCATCTTCTTTATCCCTGAAACATCCTTCTCCACTTTTGCCATCCGCTCTCCCATCTCCTCTTAAAATGACCCAAATGAATCATCTTGAGCCCCTCGAGATGACGCTCCTTGCCAGAGTAGTGGTCGAGTAGATGTCGATGGCTCATCCAGGATGAATGATGCTCGCAAGTGAGAAGTACTATAGATAGGAGGATAGCAATCTATCAAGAAGAAACCCATTTCAGTAGAAGGATACATCATCTGAATCACCCGCTGTATAATGCCGCCCAGGGGCAAGTTGTTGTATCTCTGACGGGAAGGTTGTCGCAACTTGTAGGAATAACGAATCAGGGAAAGTAATAAGTCAACCACATCGAACTTGTCCTCCTCCAAAATAAAATAAGTGACAAAACAGAGCTGGGCTGTGACCTTTGCTGTGTCACCCAACTTCAGCATAATTATGTGGCGTAAGACATCCTGAACAACTAGGGCATCCATGGTGAGTGTCGACACAGACGAGATCAGACTTCTGCAGTCCTTATTATGTAGCACCATGTTCACCTGAGTCCAATCTCTGTCTACCCTGAACTTCTCCATAATCTCCAACCGATTAGGATGCTGGGACAATCCAAACACGAGCCTCAGTTGTTCATGGGTAATGGTCACCACTTGTCCTTGCACCTGTGACTGCACTCCTCTATCCAGCTTGGTCTGTGATGGGTCTTCCTAAGTGTGTATAAAAATCCCGCACTAACTCTGAAGAAAATCCATCAGAACTAAATAAATTCGACACCTCGGAAGTAGCAAATAACTGCATGACATGATAGTGGCGTGGCAAGTCAAACTCCACGACATATGGAACACCTACTATAGATGCTTCCACGGCCAGCTCTACTATTTTCTTACCCTTAGATCCAGGTGCCATCTGTACATACAAGAAAAATTAAAAAATTAAGCAACCATTTACTAGCGCCAGCGCTATCAATAGCGCCCGGCGTTATCAATAATGCCTACTGTAGTGCCGACACTACTCCTCTAATCTGAAATAGTAAAAATCCTCTTAAAAAGTAAAACACTTTCAGATCCTAAATTACTAGATGCAAGAAATCCACATAAAAATCAAGATCAAAACCAAAATCCTCATAAAAACACTAATCTTGAAGAAAAACAACCATTGTAGATCTAGTTTCTAAATCCACCTAAAACCTCATATATCTTCATCTCTAACATCAAAATCAAGTTTTAAAACAAAAAACATAAAAAAGGATGAAGATTTACCTCAGATCTACGCGTGGTCTGGGTCGTCTTCTAGGGTTTTACAGGAGAGGGTGAATGAAAATGGCGAAAATGAAAAAGGGATCGGGATTTAACTAAAGGCTCGATAGCGCCAGCGCTATCACTAGCGCCGGCGGTATCGCACCCTTCTGATTTTTTAAGAAAATAAAACTCTATAAAATTCCTCAATTATTCTCCACTATTTGTGCTGCTTAGTGATGCAAAATTCAGTTTCTTACGACTTGTGTTATGTGTCCCAATTCTTTCAAGTTTAAGCACATTCACAAACGCAATTTTGCAATTTTTAAACATCGAAAACATCTCCTAAAAATCTGAGATTTCAGCATGAAACTACTATTTTGACACTTAATCAAGATCAACAATTAAAAATTTCAAAATCATAAAAAATCGTGTAATGTTTCCCGCGCTAGGGCTAATGCCGGCGCTAGCGTGCATATGTGTTTTTCTGTGATTTTAAAATTTTACAAAATACCTAAAAATACACTCATCTATATTTACTATTTGGTTTTGCACTTCTGTTTTTCTTTAATTTTTGAAAAATCAAATACAAAACTACAAAAACTAAATTACAAAAAATATGTTTTTGTTTGTCATTTTTTATGCAAAAAACAATACAAAAATACAAAAGCCAAAATTACAAAAATATGCTTTTATTTAATCAAATACAAAAATATAAAACACTACAACGATAAAAAAACTGTATGGATTTTCCTATGAAAATCAAGCATGATTTAATCTATTCTTTAGAACTTCTATAATGTTGCAATTTATCTTTTCAAACTCTTTGAACATTGTTTTCATCATGCTTTGATATATCTATTATTATGTGCATCAATTCTAAAAGTTGTGTAGATCTTAGCTTAGCATGCCTCTAAGTATGAGTAAATGTTTTATGTTTGATAATGATCATTATTCACTCACTTATTTTGGCATTGTCTACATTTGTGCTTGATCTAAGAATGCTTGTGTATGTTTTGTATTAGTACATTGAATTAAAATTGCACAAGTATCTTACCTAGACTCCTTTATTTGCACTTTTAAAAATTAAGAAAAGTGGTTATCTTTCTCATAAATTATATTGGTTTGCAAAACAAGTGTATTCGGAGAACTTTGTACAAAACAAAAATCATAAAATAAAGTGACAAAGATAACTCCACCAAGCACTACTTGAACCTCCTGATAAGTCTTAATAAGCGTTGTGAGGTTGAGCACCTTGGAAAGAATAATAAAGTATCTTGTGCAAACCATAACTTTCTTTCAAAATAAAAACCACTTACTCTTAAGTACACCGGATCACTAGTCTCAAGATTAAAAATAAAATAGGTGATCCCCCAAGCACTACTTTGCACCCTGATAAGTCTTAATGAGCATTGTGTGTGCAAAGCACCTTGGTAGTTATACATTTTTTTGTGCATTGAAGTTTGTGGAAGTAAAATTATTTGTGTTTTATTGTGCTCTTACTTTACATATTACTTGTATTTTTGATTAAAACAGGTGTTTACTCTACTCAAAAATACACTTTTGTGCACATCATTATCTTCCATAACACTTCTTCTCATGAGTATAGGATTCTAATGCTAATTCTATACTACTCTTTATTTATGAAATGCACTAAGATAACCTAGCATGCTTTCTACAATGTTTAGTTTTGTTTTGAAATTGTGAATTAACATAGCATTATAGTACTCTCTTTTTGATAACATTAATTCATGCTTGGTTTCTTCATTAGTGAATTTAAAGATTTTAATTGAAAAATGATTTACAAAAACATCTTCTTTATAAAATTGAACTCCTATATCTTTTTTGAATCATCATGACTTACAAAAGATGTTTGCTTGTATTTTTCTAAGTCTTCCGCAACTTTACATTTATGCTACAAACTCTGATTTATGAAAATATTTTGATATTCAAACTCTGATCTATTTCAATGAAAAGAATTCTAAAACTCCTTATCATTTCCTTCTCTACAAGCTCGATCATGCCTTTATCTTACTATCAACTTTTTTAGTGGTGTCTCCCTACCCGCTTTTGCTAATAACAAAAGGGGGAGAACTAACATGATAAATATAATCCGCTATCAAAATAAAAAACCCAATATGACTAATTATGATGATAGCTTACATATTAGGGGAGCATTCACTTAGGGGGAGCATGTATTTAGGGGGAGCAATTCTAAATGCTAAAATCAATAATTATGCTAAGTCATCACTCTCACAGACTGATGCGATGATTCGGCAAGTGCACCGGTCGCGCAAGTAATAATAATGGGGAAAATCCCCGAGTGTCGGTCTCTTGAGGAACACAGTAAGGTGGAGTTAGGTTTCGAGGAAGGACTTGATATTGAAGTCCTTAAATCGGATGGAATGCGGGGGAGTTGGGTTGGCTTTTGGAAAATCAAATAAAAGCTATCAACTACTCCTATGCAATGCCGCTATGCAATGCTTCGCTTGGCGGGATGGAGACTAGGCAGGCCTTGACCGCGCTGCGTTGAAAGGGCGGATGGACGAGTAGGCAAGCAGAATCGAACTGTGCAGGCCTTGAGCGCACTGCTTCGTTAGGCGGGATGGAATACACGGGCCGCTATGCCACGCTTCGGTAGGCGGGTGGACGAGTAGGCTAGCAGAATGAGGGTCGCAAGCACCTCTTCGACAAGCACGCCACTAGCAATTGCTAGGGCGGCACACGAACGTGACGGCGGAATGGAAATGGACGGCGGCGCACCTCAAGCAACTCAAATAGATAAATTACACAAACACATAGACATGAAATATATATGTAAATATAACTAATTCAAGTGCCACTTCATCATCATGATTAGATCTAGCAATACACACATCAATAAGAAAAGAACAAGGCAAGAAATCGACCTGAATCCGAAGGCTCATTGTAGATTCTCGGTTGGAATCACCGGGTTGTCAATCCGTGTCCAAGCTCGGTCCGCAACTACGTCCGGGGTAGAGAGAGCTTGTCACGACTCTCCAATGGACCCGTCTTCTTCGTTTCACGATCCGGTAGAGGTTGCACACTTCCTCTTGCTTGATGGTAATGGCGGCTAGGTCTTCCTTTGGAGCTCTTGGATGAAGGAGGAGGCCGAGAGGAAACTCTGGCTCAAGATTGGCGTGAAGAGCAAGCCCGGAGCACCTCCATATGGTGGGCGACGGTGGAGGGGCGAATCTGGGCGAAACCGGGCGGAAAACGGCGGAAGAGAAAGATGGATCTGACCTAAATCGCGAGCAGCGGAATTTATAGGCGCTGGAATTAAACAGTGCGCACGGTCATTGGCGCACGACCAGTGGTCGTGCGCACTAGAATCCTGTGATCGTGCGCTCTGCCTGGACGGAACCTGCAAAGAAAGAAATTATGAAATAACATGTTCGCACGACCAGTGGCGCACGACCGGTGGTCGTGCGCACTGGAGTTGATGGTCGTGCGCACTACAGCAAACAGAACTCGGAAATTAAATGGTAAGTGCGCACGAGCAGTGGCGCACTACCGGTGATCGTGCGCACTGGCGTTGGTGGTCGTGCGCACTGCACCAAACAGAACTCGTGAAAAATGGGTAAGTGCACACGATCAGTGGCGCACGACCAGTGGTCGTGCGCAATAGAACCGGTGATCGTGCGCAGTGTTCCTGTGCAGAATTGCACCGGGAACACCTGCACGACTCCCATTCCAGCACAACCACCAATCTAACCACTGAAAGTGGCACCTAACGGAGCACGAAAACTACTAATGAAGAAAAGCATGAAATCACACCAAAATGGGCCTAGAAGTGCACCTAGCATAGAATGACCAATATGAGCTAAAACAGGGCTAAAGTGCAGTGAAAAGACTAAATAGATGGCCCAGATGAGTCCATAAAAGTGTATATGATCAGGACTCATCACACCCCCAGACTTAACTGTTTGCGCGTCCCGAGCAAACGAATCCGGTGGAGTGTGAAAAAGGTAGTTAGCAAAGAAAATTACGCAAGGGAGTACAATGCGAAGTAACAAAAGCATGCAAATAGAGATTTCGTAAAAAGAGATTCTAACTATGCTAACTAATTTACGAAAGTACTAGAGCGTAAATAAAGATTTATCAATACTCAGTTGGTGAATTGTGAAGAATTTGATGATCATGCCCGGTGTGAAAGTAATAAGCCACTAAGGAGGGTGTTGCAAAAGATCGGGGTTCGGGAATAACTCCGCTGAAATCCATCAACGTCGGGAACAATATGCTTGCCCGGTCACACTCTCTCCACAGCGCTAGCAAACTCGCGAGATAAATCAATAGGGACTTTTAGGATTATATTGGGGCTTAGGTTGCGGTATGATAATCAAAGGTAAAAACGAAGGCTACGCAACCAACATGAGTCAACGGGACGCTGCACCAAGCAAAACCAAAAACAAAGCTCGTGTGACACACCCCCAGACTTATTGTGAAAACTAGGTGTGCACACAGCCTACTCCACAAATACCAACAGATTTTCTAAAATGCTCGGGAGGATAACTTTTCAATACACTTTTTTTTTTTAGATTTTTATTTCAATACCATATTTTTCTTTTTCTTTTTCTTATCCTCCGGTTGATTCAAAATCAGCAAATAGAGTTTATTTCTCCTTCACAACATGACAATTCCAAACATCACACCAAATCTAAAACATGAGTGCAGATAACATATACTTGGTTGCGACAGTGGGATAAGCTTTAGGCCTTGGTATATGGAGGAGGAGCTGAACAAAGGGAGTAGTAGGCACAAGTGTTGGAGAAGCAAAGGTGAGCGAATAGGATATGGAAAGCGAAGGCTCAATCTAGCCAACAGGTGGCCTATATCACATTTATCTCAACGAATCGCCCGCACCCATGCTTCAAGAGTCGCTTGGGGCAAGTTCTTAGCCCACGAGAAAGGTAAACCTTCCTCCCGACTCGAGCAACACACAACTAGCGCTCGTATACACACAACACCGGGCTATCACCAATTTCATTCACATTCACCACTTGAGTAGAATAAATCTAAAACTATGCATAAATACTAATCATAAATTAAAAGCATAGAAATAATCTAATTTTACTCAAATTCTATTGTAGCACGCGGATGCGACTAGAACACTGCTCGAGTCAACATTGCGCTCCCAATAGTAATTCCTAAGCTATCATCCCAATTCACATTCCTAACCAAGATAGTTTGTTCAGAACAAAACAAATAGATAAGCACGCGCTCATGTGGGTGCTGTGGTGTGCAATGAAATTAAACAAAACATTTTAAATGAAATCTTCTAGTATGCAGTGCAATAGTTCACGTGAGCGGGTAAACAAAACTACTCTCCCCCAGACCTAAACTAAATAATCCGCATAATATATGATAGGAAAATCAAAATAGGGCTAGGGAAAGAGAGTACCCAATGCTCAGCAAGTGAGCATACCAGAAGATTTGCATTTAAACCCAGACTAAGCTGCAGCATCCGCCATCCAGAGAAGATACCTGCAGGGGTCAGCTCCGCAAAAAAAAAACTAGAAAAAAGATAAACTACAATACTACAGCTAACTAAACGGGATTGAATAAAATAAAATGCATGAAAAGTAAGATAACTACTGGGGTTATTGTCATCCCAGCACGACTTATTCAGATTTTGTACAGTTCTAGCTAATGGGCCTATGAAAAGAAAAGTGGACAGGTAACTGTTCTAATATGCGTGTAGGTAGCGGGTACCTATACAGAGAAAGAACAGTCACGCCTCTACCCGAATATAAATAAAACCTGCCCATCACAGGTAGAGGGAATAGAAAATAAGAGGAGGAGGAGGCCTGGTCCTCACTCATCTCACCAAAACTATCCTTGCCCAGCAAGGTATCGTCCACAGCAGGTCCGCAGGAGGAGAAGGCAACGAATGAGGCTTCCTTAATGGAGGAGGGATCAACCTCCTCGCATAAAAGGACACACTCATCATTGACTTGAGCACAAAGCTCCAAGTCCTCCTGAAGTACCATGTGAAGATTCAACCTGCACAGGCTCGGGTGAAGAAGGGGGATCGAGAAATAAACAAGATGAAGAACATAAATAATCAAAAATCAGGGGAGTGGTCCCGGTCTCACTCCCATTAGGTTGGGGAAGTAAAATAATGTTTGCATTGTCATCAATGCTACAAGATTCGGCGGGATCAGTGGTGGCCAGGCTTAAGATTTGGACTTCCTCCACCGGTGTTGAGGAAAACTCCTCTTCACCTAGAAGGTTGTCCTCCTCCATAGGAATAGGCACAACACTCAGATCGCCAGCCTCATCCTGCGACACATCCTCAACAATGTCGTCGGAGACGAGTATAGTATGCACAATAGGGGGAGGAGTAGTGCTCGGATAAAAGTCGAGCACCGATTCCTCACAAAGAATCGAATCCACTAGGGGTGGTGGATGCACATGGAGAATAGGCTCAGCAATGTCGGTGCATAGATCAGCCGCACATCCGGTGACTGTGTCAACGCCATACCCTTCAAGATGTGAAGGTGGCAAGGACACAAAACCGGATGTTGAAGGTGTGCCGCCAGAGTTAGGATTCGGGACGATCCGGATATCCGGCTCGTCATCCTCATCCAATTGGCGATGAAAAGCAGCACAATCCTTCAGGGCATGATCTATGCTCCGACAAAACTGGCACTGCCTAGCGGGCTTCTTTGGCACAGCGGGGGCTGGAGCCGAATAGAAGTATGACGGTAAAGGCTCAGCAGAGTAGCCATAAGACTTACGCGCACCATATGGAGTACTAGACGAAGTCGGTGCCCCATATGCTGGGCTATAAGAATTATGCCTACTATTCTCCGTAGGGCATTCATCACTAGAGTGGGAGGTAGCTCCACACCAACGGCAACGGAAATTGAGATGTGCCCACATAGTGTGAAGATAAAACGATTCAAAATAAAACTGCTATTGTGCAAATACTAAACCAAATAAAAATTACTAAAGCAAGCCTGATATAAAACAAGAAGAAGGAATAAAAAGAACAGAAATAAGATAAAAGATGCAATTTACAAATGGAAGGGCTTTTCTCTCAAATTCTCCCTCTCCAGAAAACTCACACGACTGTGTTCCCCGACAACGGCGCCAAAAACATTGATGCGATGATTCGGCAAGTGCACCGGTCGCGCAAGTAATAATAATGGGGAAAATCTCCCGAGTGTCAGGTCTCTTGAGGAACACAGTAAGGTGGAGTTAGGTTTCGAGGAAGGACTTGAGATTGAAGTACTTAAATCGGATGGAATGCGGGGGAGTTGGGTTGGCTTTTGGAAAATCAAATAAAAGCTATCAACTACTCCTATGCAATGCCGCTATGCAATGCTTCGCTTGGCGGGATGGAGACTAGGCAGGCCTTGAGCGCGCTGCGTCGAAAGGGCGGATGGACGAGTAGGCAAGCGGAATCGAACTGTGCAGGCCTTGAGCGCACTGCTTCGTTAGGCGGGATGGAATACACGGGCCGCTATGCCACGCTTCGGTAGGCGGGTGGACGAGTAGGCTAGCGGAATGAGGGTCGCAAGCACCTCTTCGACAAGCACGCCACTAGCAATTGCTAGGGCGGCACACGAACGTGACGGCGGAATGGAAATGGACGGCGGCGCACCTCAAGCAACTCAAATAGATAAATTACACAAACACATAGACATGAAATATATATGTAAATATAACTAATTCAAGTGCCACTTCATCATCATGATTAGATCTAGCAATACACACATCAATAAGAAAAGAACAAGGCAAGAAATCGACCGAATCCTGAAGGCTCGTTGTAGATTCTCGGTTGGAATCACCGGGTTGTCAATCCGTGTCCAAGCTCGGTCCGCAACTACGTCCGGGGTAGAGAGAGCTGTCACGACTCTCCAATGGACCCGTCTTCTTCGTTTCACGATCCGGTAGAGGTTGCACACTTCCTCTTGCTTGATGGTAATGGCGGCTAGGTCTTCCTTTGGAGCTCTTGGATGAAGGAGGAGGCCGAGAGGAAACTCCGGCTCAAGATTGGCGTGAAGAGCAAGCCCGGAGCACCTCCATATGGTGGGCGACTGGTGTAGGGGCAAATCTGGGCGGAACCGGGCGGAAAACGGCGGAAGAGAAAGATGGATCTGACCTAAATCGCGAGCAGCGGAATTTATAGGCGCTGGAATTAAACAGTGCGCACGGTCATTGGCGCACGACCAGTGGTCGTGCGCACTAGAATCCTGTGATCGTGCGCTCTGCCTGGACGGAACCTGCAAAGAAAGAAATTATGAAATAACATGTTCGCACGACCAGTGGCGCACGACCGGTGGTCGTGCGCACTGGAGTTGATGGTCGTGCGCACTACAGCAAACAGAACTCGGAAATTAAATGGTAAGTGCGCACGAGCAGTGGCGCACTACCGGTGGTCGTGCGCACTGGCGTTGGTGGTCGTGTGCACTGCACCAAACAGAACTCGTGAAAAATGGGTAAGTGCACACGATCAGTGGCGCACGACCAGTGGTCGTGCGCAATAGAACCGGTGATCGTGCGCAGTGTTCCTGTGCAGAATTGCACCGGGAACACCTGCACGACTTCCCATTCCAGCACAACCACCAATCTAGCCACTGAAAGTGGCACCTAACGGAGCATGAAAACTACTAATGAAGAAAAGCATGAAATCACACCAAAATGGGCCTAGAAGTGCACCTAGCATAGAATGACCAATATGAGCTATAACAGGGCTAAAGTGCAGTGAAAAGACTAAATAGATGGCCCAGATGAGTCCATAAAAGTGTATATGATCAGGACTCATCACAGACACACAAATATAGTTTCATCATGCTTATTTTTTAATGCTCTGATTTATCATTAATGGATTTGTTATTATCAAAAGTGGGAGTTTGTTGGAACCTGGTCTTCCGCATCTCCTAGGTTTGAGAATAACAAATCCTATGTCTATTTGATCTTGTGTGTTTAAGTGTGCAGGAAATCAAAGTCCACATGACTCAAGGATGGTTGCCCCCAATTTTGAGCCAGAAATTCCAAGACTCCCACTAGCGCCGGCGGTAGCACATAGCGCCTGGCGCTAGCGATGATGGCGCAATTCCGGGAGCACATATGGAAGGAGATAGCGCCTGGCGGTAGCCGATAGCGCAGGCGGTAGCGACGCAGACTGAAGGCATGGGGGAATTGTTTCCTCGGATTGAAGATTCTGCCGCGCAGAATGTGTCCTAATATGGGATAGCGCCGGCGGTAGCGCTAGAGCAGGCGCTAGCGCTGAGGCTATAAAAAGGACTCCTCTCCTCTCGTTTCATACACACATCAGAGAGATATAAGAGAGAGGTAGAGTGCCAGTATTCCAGAGGCTATCTTGGCCGAAAGTTGAAGTCCTACTAAAGTGCTGCAAACTTCTGAAGGAGAATCTCATCACGCCGGATCCAAATGAAGTCCGCCTCTACAACACTTATTCTACAGCAGGATCTTCGCCTCTGACTTCAGAAGGGAGTTTTTATTTATTTTCATTTCATATTTTTCTTGTAAACGATTAGTGAAATCGCCTCGTGTTGGTGACTAGGTCTGGGTAGGACTTAGGGGGAAACTCGCCTCGTGTTGGAGACTAAATCTAGGCTAGGTCTAGGGGGTGCTCGAGGCCACATCCGGGGAAGGGTTGGCTAGAGCGGCTTGAGGCCGAATCCGGGGAGGATATGCTAGGGCCACCGGTTCGTGGGGAAGTGAGTCGGGATAGAAAACAAAAAGGAGTCTATTTCTATTAGCTTTGATTTCTAGCTTCGATAAGAGATCAAGTTTTGTAATCATGCTTCTCAAGTTAATAAAATCATGTCTTTACCTTTACTTCACTTGATATGTCTTGATCTTCTTTAGGTTTAATAATCAAAGCTTTTTCAAAGTTATTCAAAATATATCTAAAGTTTTTAAAACCCTTATTCACCCCCTTCTAAGGGCGCCTACCGATCCAACATTCCCAAAATTGTACATTAATAGCTTCACTTAATCCTACTTGTGCCGCATAAGCATGAATTACATTAATAGTTTCCTTTCCTATGATTAATTTAAGAGCTAAGATTCTATCACCTTTTTTGCTTACCCCAACAACTCCATCCCTCCAGTAGTATCTACAATAATACCTACTCCATTACTTGTTTTATTTTTTCTAGTGTACCATAATTAAAAACCTGAATTATCTAGAAATTTAGCTTTCTCACTCACCCATTTAGTCACTTGCAGACATAAAATATTTATCCTTCTCTGAATCATTGTATCCACTACTTCCATCATTTTTCCCGTTAGCGTACCTGTATTCCAACTTCCAAACCTAAGTCGATTACAAATCCTACGATCTACTTTTCTAGGATGCCAAATATGTGGATGCCTAATATGTGAGGGCTCTTGCATATTTCACACTACACCCAACTCCTCTTGGAGGCGCAATGGTCCTTGCCAAGATACAACATTCATGACCATACGACGAGGACTCTTGTCTATTAAACACCATACCCAAGTCCTGGAGATGCAGTGGTCCTTGCCAAGACGCCACATTCGGACCATACAACATGTTCCTTATGGGGAACAACCTAGCTTTAAAAGAATTTCTCAAGAGATCCATATTCATAAGGGTGACTAAATTTTACGTTAGCCGTCTACCTAACATAATCCTCACCATTTTTTATCCGGGCTTGGGACAGGCTGGTTTTGTTACAAATCCATTAAACAAAAAAATTAATTTTTTCACCGAAATTGAAGTTAAGTTCATAGGTGCAAAAAGTAAGTAAAGAAGTTTAATGTATAAGGTAATTCAAGAAGGTTTCGAGGGTAGCTGTAAGAAATTGTTCTGGATATTTAAGCTGCATTAAGTCCTGAGGTTCCGATGTGAATTCCTCCTGTCCGTGATTGGACCATATGACCTTTACTAGTTGGACTTTCATCTTCTGTAATATCCGAGTATCTGAGTCTACAACTCGTATCAATTTGAGATGAACTGATATATCTGAAGCTACTGGTCCCGGTGGGGAAGAGATGTGTTGGTCTGGACGAAGCAGAGCTCATTAGAGAAAAGAGATGTGGAATACGTCGTGTAGGTTTGCAATATCTAGGGGAAGATCTATCCTGTAAGATAGGAGTCCGATTCTTTCTATGACTGTATACAATCCCTTGTATTGGGGACTAAGCATGAAAGGACACTGAATATGAGAAACTCACGTACTAAGCTTTATCTTCAGAAATACATGTTTTCCTACTTGTAACTCGGCTATTTGGTGCTTCTAGTCATAATACTTGGATTGTTGGCTTTGAGCTTTGAGCATTCTTTCTGGAATGATCCTGATGGAATTATCGGTGTCATCAATAAATTATACTCCCAGCGATTGCGGATCTTCTTCTTGTATCCAGTACAAGCGGTGTTCGGTTCCTCCTGCCATATAGGGCTTCGTATGGAGCCATTCCGATACTTGATTTTATACTGTTATTGTAAGAAAACTCTATGAGGGGTAAGAGTTTCACCCAAAGTGCATTATAGTCAATAATGCATAGTTAGAGTAAGTCTTCCATAGTCATATTTGTTTGTTCAGTTTGGCCATCTATTTGGTGGGGGGGGGAGCGGTACTAAAGGTTAACTTTGAGCCTATGTATGTTTGTACAATCTTCCATTATTTGGAGGTAAAACAACCATCTCTATCAGACACAACTGTCTTTGTTACCCCGTGGTATCGCACAAATTGTTCGATGAAAAGACAAACTAAGATACTTACTGGGGCTTCCTTCCGGACTGGGATGAACTGTGCTACTCTGGTTAGCCTGTCTACTGCTACCAATATGGAGTCATTTCCTGAGTGAGAGCGCTTGTAAACTGTTGACGAAGTCCATGGAGATGTCTTCGAACTTCCATTCGAGGATATGCATGGGTTGCAGTAGGGCTCAAGGACTTCTTCACTTGGCTTTTACCATTTGACAGGCTTTGTAGCGTGTTACAAATTTAGTTATATCCTTCTTCATACCTGACCAATATAGTATTTTTTGGAGGTCACCATACATCTTGGTGGTCTTGGGTGTACTGAGTACTTGGTGCAGAGCGCTTCTTATAGGATCTCCTCTCTGATCTCTTTGACTACGGGAAGGTTTCGTTAGTGAAGTAAACCATCCTTCAATGAGTGGTCCTCCTGTGGGCCTTCTGATTGGGCTTGAATGATAGAATCTAGAGTCTGATCTTCATTCTGGCCTTCCTTGATTTGCTCCCTTATGGATCACTTGACTTTCAACAAGTTTAGTTACTTGGCATCTGACCCGGAGTGAGCTGGAGATACAGCATGAGAGAGAGCTTAATTTCGACCATTTCAGTACTTGAGGCGGGTGGTCTTCGGCTTAGAGCATCTGCGAACGAATTAGCTTTACCCGGGTGGTAATGCAATGTATACTTGTAATCGCATATGAATTCTAACTAGCATCTTTGTTGTAAGTTAAGGTCCTTTTGGTTGTATATGTATTGAAGGTTTTTATGATCCGAGAAGATTTCGCATTGTATCTCATAAAGGTAATGTCTCCAGATTTTTAGAGTAAAGATGAAGGCTACGAGTCCCACGTCATATGCCAGGTAATTCTGTTTATGTTTTTTAAGTTGTCTTGACGCATAAGCAATTACCTTTCCATTCTGTATTAAGACTGCTCCCATTCTTTGTGGAGAGACATTCAGTATATATTTGGAAACCTTCCCTTCTAGAGGGAAGGGTGATGATAAGTGATAATGTTGGCCTTGTTTTTAGGTTCTGGAAGATGTCTTCACATTGAGATATCCATTTGAACGGGGTGTCCTTCTTGGTGAGGGACTGTAAGAGGGAGGGCAATCCTTGAGAATCCTTTAATGAATTTGCGGTATTATCCTGTTAGTACTAAAAAACTATGGATATCTGTGACTATTTTTAATAGAGGCCAGTCTTGTACGACTTGAATCTTGGCGAGATCTACTGCTATTCCTGCTGAATTAATTGTATAGCCTAGAAAGCCAACCTCTTTTAGCCAAAATTCGCATTTGCTGAATTTAGTAAATAAGTGCTGCTCCTTTCGCTTTTCCAAGACCACCTTAAGTGTTGGGTATGGTCCTTCTCGTTCTTGGAGTACAACAAAATGTCATCTATAAAGACGATGACAAAGATGTCTACGTAGGTTCCGAAGACATGGTTCATTAACGCCAAAAATGCTGAGGGGGCAGTAGTGAGGCCAAACTGCATTACTGTAAATTCATATAGCCCATTTCTCAGACTAAAGGCTGTATTTTTGATATCTTCATCCTGGATCCGTAATTGGTAGTAGTCGGATCTTAAGAGTAGTTTGGAGAAGACGCATGCTCCTTATAGTTGGTCAAAGATTTCATCTATTTGGGGAAGGGGGTATGTGTTTCATTCCATTAATCAGTTGAGTTCTCGATAATCGATACAAAGTCATAGTGTCCCATCCTTTTTCTTGATAAAAAGGACCGTGGCTCCCCATGGAGATGAAGTGGGACGGACAAAGCCATCCTTGATCAACTCTTCTAGTTGCTTCCTAAACTCGGCTAGTTCTCTTGGGGCAATTCGATAAGGGGCTCAGGATACAAGTCGAGCTCTAGGTATTAGTTCAATTTTGAACTCGACCTCACAGAGAGGTAGTAGTCCAGGTAGTTTCTCTATGAACACCTCGAGGAAATACTTATCTATCGATACCTTGATTATATTACTACTTCTGCTTATCATTTCAATGCATTTCTCGAATACCACCTCTCCTTGAGTATAAGCTTTAACTACTTGAATGGAGGATAGTAATGTTCGAGAAATTGATTAATACCTTTGAAGATGAGTTCGTTATTTGATGTGGGGCGTAAGGTGACTTCCTATGTTGCGCAGTTTAAAAGAGCTCCATGCATTTTTAACCACTTTTCCATTCCTAAAATGAGGTCAAAGTGGGGAAGTGCTAACATTGTGGCGGTGGTTGTGAAATTTTCCGTAGATCTAGGAGTGAGCAGGAATCGTACAACTTAAAGTTACAGTCAACAACCAGAAGCACATGAAACAAAACAATCTTTATTGATAACAGCAGGAATCTTAATTACAGAGCGAGGTATACACGGCGAGACATGATTTCGCCAGTACACAAAACCAAAAGGAAAAGTAAAATGCTGAAGAAAGATACCTGGCCGGTCTGAACACAGAAGCCGCCTAACCACGCGGCAAGGATGTTCGCGCGACTAAAAGAGGAGACCTCGCGAACAGTCTGCCGACAACTTGAACAACACCATTAAAGCTCCGTGACCTCCCGAACTCCACTGATTCTCCCGAACTCCAGCAACCCACACTGCAAGCCGCAAGACCGCCCAGACACTTAGAAGAAGAGGTGACCACTGCTATCCGCACTATCCGCAGAAGCTGCACAAAGGAAGTTCAATCAGCAAACCGGGCGGTCACAAAAAAAAAGAGACCGCAAGTTCTAGGCACGAGTTCAGCTTACACTTGGTGCGATGATATTGCTGCTACAGCGACACCTATTTATAGGCGTGGGATCAGATCCAGTCACCACCCTATGAGATAGAGTCACCAGCCCTGATCGCGCGACCAAGATTGGTCCACCCGCAGCGGTCAGCAGAAGATCGCTCTGCGCTTAGTGAGCTCGCCGACTTCAATCCTGACCAGGAGATCGCCACTCCCCCAAGAAGACGCACGATCATGACATCCCGCATGGTCATGACGCCCACCACCAGTGTTCGCATATACGAGACCTCCTCCAGAGACCGTGAACACAACCAAGTCGACTAAGGCAACAACCCACCAAGTCGACCAACATCAGTGTCTGCATACATCAGCAGATCGCCAAGGGACCAGCTTATGCGAACACAAAGGGGAGACCGCGCGACTAAGAAAACCTTAGTCGGCGCGCACCATCAAGAACCCAAATAGTCACCAGACCGGACTGCCGGATACCAGAACAACAACCCTGTGCAGTTAACAGCTTAACCCGCACAGTACAGAATAACAGCTCTCCACGCGGTCTAACGAACCAGACCGCACGACCTCACCTCGACAGCCTTGGACAAAGAGAACAACGGTCAGGCCGAATAGACAAGAGACTGCGGCTAGACCGAATAGGTCATACCGCAGAGGAGATGATGTAGGCTACCGGAATGAGGCGGTCGCACGCGACTACGAACTAAAACTCTCAACGTTCTGCTCGAACCAAACACTTATCAAACGCAGCACTCGAATAAACTTAATATAAATTTTCGTACGCGTACGAATAGCAACTCCATGACAAGATCGAATCATCGGCGAATAAGCCGGGATCCGTTAAGCTAAAGGGGCGAGTGTTTGCGTCCGGACAAGCGATTGTGTTGTACCAAAGAAGATCCTCCGAAAGCAAGACTTCAGAAAATAGGAAGATCTTCCCCAACAAAAGCAAAAGAGGATCGCCACTCCTCGTCGAATAGAAGATAAAATTCTAGAGTGTTCCACTCTCCAAATGAAAATAATCACGAGAAAATAGCGTCGAGAAAATCCATCACAATTCTATTCCACCGCAATTAACTTAAGAGAAATCTCACAATAAGTAGGAGGCGTTACCCTTCCCGGAATCGTAGATCCGGGGGTTGTAGAAATCCTAGATCGTTCACGGTGGTGGTCGCCGGAGGGGAATACTTGATGTAGAGCACCGTCACCTTCAAAACCGGCCGCCACGAGCAAGTCCAAAATATCTTGAGAGAGGGCCAAAACTGGAAGGAGGAGGGCTGTTTTTTTGTGGTGCTCGGCCTTTGAGTGGTGGAGCATGAAATAGGTGGCTGTAGGGATGAGAGGGCTGACCAAGATGCAAGGAGGGGGTGGAGAGGAGGTGGCCGGCCAAGAAAGAGTGGAGCACGGGAGAGAGAGGGCGGCCAATGAGCAAGGAGGGGGGAGAGGAGATGGTCGGACCTTGGTGCTGGCCGAAACCTTACCTGGAGAGAAAAATTAGAAGGGGCGGCTAGAGTAGAGAGAGAGAGAGAGAGGGGGAGGAAACACTTTAGGGTTTCACGTTTTTTTTATTCTCATCAATAATCTGCCTTCAACTATTACATGAGGCCATATATATAGGGCCAAACAAAGATAAAGGCTACATGCAGCCCAAATACACATGAATACTTAATTGAGGTCCAAAATAAAAATGCAAACATGAAATAACACACAATACTAATTAAATTAAAATGATTATAATTATAACTATTAATTCAAGCGCCACGGATGGAAGTTGTAGCGGCGATGGCGCACGTCATGGGTGGAGTGGCGCCGTCATCCGCCATCCGTCATGGACCAAGAGTGCTCCAACATGAACCGTGCCGACGCGAAAATAGACCATCAAGCCGACTCCAATAATCCCGCGGCATCTTCCATCATAGTCTTCAAATTTGTCGCCGCGATCAAAGTAGTGCGTCATCGTGGAATCACGAACACGAACACAACCATCCGGCGGGTCCTTGCCTCCATCAATCCTCCCCCACTCAAAAACACTCATCACCGATGAGTGGGAGTGAAGGAACTGGTGTAGCTGAGCAGCAACCTGTAGAAGTACGTCCGAGGGAGCGGACCGTGAGTGTGGCCCATCCGGCCAGGGTGGCAAGAAGCAGCAAGGGGCCCAGCTTGGCCCCAAAGAAATGTCCACCTGCGGCAACCTGTCAAGCAAAAAGTAGGGCCCAAGGGCCTTAATCATAGCATTGGAAAAAGAAGGGGAAAGTGCTAATACATCAAAAGACTTCATACCTCCAGAGATCACCATGAGAGTGAACGACATGCTACCCCACTCACCTCTCATCCCATCAGAATTTTTAGTGGTGGGAAACGAGATGAAAGCTAAATGTAGTGGCTCTAGAAAAAGTGAAAGACATCTCGAAACACTAAAAATGAGGTTGGGGCCCCGCTCAGCAAAAATTTCGATGGTGACGCGAAAGTTTCTAGCATTAGAATTATTCGACGAAAAGTACCGAAAATACTAACATTTCTCACTAAGTTTCCAAGAGGCAACTTTCCAGGGGAAAGATCCACTAAAACTGAGTCGAGCATAAAGCGGGATGCTCCATTGGGTGCGGTGAACATAGAGTGAATGGACCCAAGTGGGTTGGCTAGAAATGTATCAGCAAGTCCGGGTGAGTGAAGACATCGTGGAACATATGGTATGTCATAAAATAAACTTAAATCCATGATCGTCCTAAGGTGTGGGGGGTCCTTGGGTGGAAAAAGTCTCAAAAATTTTGTGACTTCGTCCCCTAAATTAAATTCAAGTATGCTAGCGCTCCTAACGTGAGTGGTGTCATGATCACAAAGCCTAGGGTGATCTTGCATAGTTAGGGTCGGCTAACATAGGAAGAATAACCCAACAAAACCACTCAACACGGCCAGCGGGGGTAACGAGTTCCATGCCATACCTCAAGGTTGGGGCTAAAGTTTGGGAGCTCCAGGCAACGTTAAATGGGTGACGGCTCAAGGGGAAAGCTAACACGAACCAAGGGTCCACAAGTGCAGAATATAGGCTCACACAAGTGCTACCAATAGATAATGAATTGGACCGTTTGTCCTGCCCACTAAAGGACAATAGAAAAATCACTAACCATAAGCTCACCATAATCATCAACCTCCTGAGTGACCTCGAGACGTCCAACAGAAAGCTCCCTAAGGATAATGGGAACGTGCATAGGTTGACTAATCAGGGCAACCTCACTATCTGGCACTAAATCAGACGTGGGTGCCTCCACAGGGAAAATATCACGGGGCAGGATTGGACTAATAGGATCTGACTCCGGTCTTATGATCAAGCTCTGTGTGTTGTCCTCAGAGTGGCTAACACAATCAAAGGGCTGAATTTGACTAACGGTGTCAATATCCCCATGTGTGTCAATACCGGGTGGTGTCGACTCAACCGAGCCACATGTGTCTCCAGATGAGACTGTGGGCTTTCTGGGCGGGCTGAACTTAAAAATGAAAAGCTGACAATTATGTTGGAATTCCAATGTGTTGTCTTGGTTATCGTGGATGACAACATGGTCAGTAAGCCATGGACGTCCTAGCAATATATGGCAATCCTTCATTGGAAGGACATCGCACCAGATGGGCTCAGAATAGGATCGGATGGTGAGGGGTACCAAACATCGCCTGGACACTAGGAATATGCTATCGTCAGGGCATACGAGCCGATAAGGGCAAGGGTGTAGTTCAGTGGTCACCATCATCCTAGACACCGCATTCTCCGATATAGTGTTAGTATGGCAAATGCTGTCAACAACTAGCCTACACCACTTTTCACCATGTTTAAAATTTAATCTAAATCGGTGCATCGGGTCACGACTGAACCTAATTATCTTCATAGAGCAGGCCCGTGGTGTAGTTATACGTGAAAGGGGCGGGGGATACCCCGGATTCAGCCTAGTAGTCATTACTAGTGAAAAATTAGGTGCTGTCCAGTATAAAAATTACGAGCGTTTAATTTTTGTAACCACCTAAACCTTAATGAAACTGAAATAACACACAATACTAATTAAATTAAAATGATTATAATTATAACTATTAATTCAAGCGCCACAGATGGAAGTTGTAGCGGCGATGGCGCACGTCATGGGTGGAGTGGCGCCGTCATCCGCCATCGTCATGGACCAAGAGTGCTCCAACATGAACCGTGCCGACTCGAACATAGACCATCAAGCCGACTCCAATAATCCCGCGGCATCTTCCATCATAGCCTTCAAATTGCCGCCGCGATCAAATGTAGTGCATCGTCGTGGAATCACGAACACGAACACAACCATCCGTTGGGTCCTTGCCTCCATCAGGAGACCGCAAGATCGCGCGGTTAGACTAGACCGCGCGACAACCTCCCAGACCCCCAACTTCACACATCAACATTTTCAACAATCCCCCTTGAAGTGGGAAGTTGAAAACAGCCCAAGTAAACTCCTCAGCCGAGTGAACGCCCCCTTCGCCAGCGCCTTTGTGAATATGTCAGCAACGTTGTCCATACTCTGATCATGCTCGACCGAAAGAGACCCCTCCAACACTTTCTCACGAATGAAATGATTCTCGATCTCGATATGTTTGGTCATCGCGTGACACACTGGATTAGTAACTAGTTTGAGTGCAATCTCATTGTCGCCACGGAGTAGAGTCGGACCACGAACCTCCTTATGGATGTCTCCTACCAACCTCCTAAGCCAGATGGCTTCTTGAGCTGCCAAGGCCGAAGCCTTGTATTCCGCTTTCGTGGTAGAGACAGACACGAAATCTTGCTTCTTGCTGCACCATGATATAGTCGTAGGGCCCGCCATGAAGACGAATCCAGACGTCGACTTCCGATCATCCAAATCTCCCCCGTAATCAACATCCATGTACCCATGCACCTCGAAGCCCGCATCCCTCCTGTATAGGAGACCCATATCCGAAGTCGCCTTGACATACTTCAAAATATTCTTGGCCGCTAGTAGATGAGGCATCCGTGGTTCCGCCATATAACGACTCTGAAAGGACCTAGCGCAACCAACTACACCAAAAGCCCGGACTGTTGGTGAAGGCGCAACTTGATCTTTATATCAATGGAAGGGCGCTACGGGTCAAGTAAGGAGACGTTGTACCCAACAATCCCCCCCCCCAGCATCCAGCACGACCAGCAATTCAGAGGTGCTCCACATGGCCCGCAGGCTCAGTGGTGGCTTGACACATGGCTAGCGGCCGCCTGACCCACCGGGACCCACACAGGTAGAGAGAATTTCAGGAATTATCAGCGCCCCCCCCCCCCCCCCCCCCCCCGCCCCCCGGTCTCAAACCCGCAACCTGCTTTGATACCAATTGAAAGGACCCAGCGCAACCAACTACACCAAAAGCCCGGACTGTTGGTGAAGGCGCAACTTGATCTTTATATCAATGGAAGGGCGCTACGGGATCAAGTGAGGAGACGCTGGACCCAACAATCCCCCCCCCCCCCAGCGTCCAGCACGACCCGCAATTCAGAGGTGCTCCACATGGCCTGTAGGCTCAGAGGTGGCTTGACATATGGCTGCGGCCGCCTGACCCACCGGGACCCACACAGGTAGAGAGAATTTCAGGAATTATCAGCGCCCCCCCCCCCCCCCCCCCCCCCGTCTCGAACCCGCAACCTGCTTTGATACCAATTGAAAGGACCCAGCGCAACCAACTACACCAAAAGCCCGGACTGTTGGTGAAGGCGCAACTTCATCTTTATATCAATGGAAGGGCGCTACGGGTCAAGTGAGGAGACGCTGGACCCAACAGACTCACCTTGCCAACTGCATACGCAATATCCGGCCTATTGATCGTCAGATAAATAAAGCTCCCAACCAGAGCTCGAAACACAATCGGATCTTTCAGAATCCTCCCCTCATCCTTCCGAAGTTTCGTGGCCTTCTCCAGAGGTGTAGAAATGCATTTCCCTTCCTTCATGCCGAATCGCTCCATGATTCGCTCCGCATATCCATCCTGGGACACCAGCACTCCACTTTCCTTCCTCTGCACTTCAAGTCCAAGGAAAAGGTGGAGTTCACCCAAGTCCTTCATCTCAAATCTGATAGATAGCTCAGCCCGAAGCTTTGCTACCTCCTCCTTCGAATTCCCCGTCACGATCATATCTTTGACGTAAAGCAGCACGATGACTTGAAGCTCCCCATTCTTCTTGACAAACAAGCTTGAGTCAAAGTTTGAAGCACCGAATCTACAGAATAGGAGATATTCTGCAATCTTCCCTTACCACGCCCTCAGGCGCTTGCTTCAACCCATATAGGGCCTTCTTCACCTTACAGACATATTCTGGAAAATCTTCAGATACGAAGCCTGGTGGCTGGATCATGAAGATATCCTTGTCAATCTCGACGTACAAGAAAGCATTCTTTACATCGAGTTACCAAATTTCCCACCCACAAAATGTCGCCAAGGAAATAATGAACCGTACTGAAGTCATCTTTTCCACGGGACTAAATGTCTCTTCATAATCTTCACCGTATTGCTGCGAGAATCCACGAGACACAAGGCGAGCCTTGTATCGCTCAATACTGTCGTCTGCCTTTTTTTGAGCTTATAGACCCATTTGCATGTCACAGGGGTGATACCCTTGGGCCTGGGCACCAAAGACCAGGTCTCATTCTTCTCAAGAGCTGCCATCTCTTCTTTACATAGACAAATCCCACTTTTTCACGCCTTTGGCCTTTTCAAAGCTCACTGGTTCCCTCTCATCCAGGGGACCAACGAAGAAACACAAGACAAAGCTCACCATGTTTCCTCCTGTATATCGATCAGGGGCAATGATCGTTCGCTTCGATCTCCTCAACACCTTCCCCTGACTCGCATTATCCTCAGCTGCTTCTTCCCTAGCCCCCCTTGTAGACGTACTAGGAGCATCGCTCCCCCTGCTTACTAATCCAGAAGCATCCGTTTCAGAACTAGAGATGGATGAACCACCTAGTTACAAAGGCAGCTCCACCTGAAGATTTTCCACAGCTCTCTCCGACTCCTCCACCCTGCTTTCTGGTAACTCAACACCATAACTTCCCTTGTACGATGTCACCTCGTCAAATACAACAAATCTCCACGTCTCCGGGTCCATGCACTTCCATCCCTTCTTCCGATCATCATATCCCACGAGGACTAGCTTCCTTTCTTTTGCATCTAGCTTCATCCGAAGCGCATCTGGAACGTGCACATAGCAGGTGGAACCAAACACTCGAAGGTGCGCCACAGTTGGATTTTCCTTGAACATCATCTCATGCTGGGTCAACATGTTGATGGGGCTGAGAGGCATCCTGTTGATGATGTAGGCGGCACAAGACGTTCCCTCCGCCCAGAAGGACCTTGGGATACTCTTGTCATGCAACCAACACTTGCAGGTCTCCGTCATATGACAGATCTTTCGCTCTGGAACTCCATTTTGTTGTGGAGTATGCACGCAAGTAAGCTCCCTCCGGATTCACTCCTTCCTGCAAAAACTAGAGAACTCACCAGAGGTGAACTCCCCCCCCCCGTTATCAGTTCTCGGCTTCTTTATCCGCAGGCCTAGCCGACCCTCCACTAGCTCCTTGAACTCCACAAACTTGGCAAACTGCCTCCGCGTTCTCCTTCAGGAAATAGACCCAGACATATCTTGTGTAATCGTCGATCAACACCAGCATATACCTGCTGCCTCCGAGGCTTGGGGTAGCAGTCGGTCCCATCAAGTCACCGTGGATACACTCCAACGGCAGACTACTCCTTGTCTATGACTTATCAAATGGCAGTCGATGAGACTTGCCGAACTGACATCCCGCACAAACATGACCGTCACCGTAGGAAGATAGACTAGGCAGGCCCTTGACTAGACCTTTTATCGGCATAGCCTTCAGCTTATCCATCCCTACATGCCCCAACCTCTCGTGCCATATAACAACACTATCATTTGTCCTCATCTTGTCAACATAAGAACTTGTCGATAAAACGAACAAGTCTTTTGCCCTTCTCCCGATATGAATGACATCGGCCTTTACCGCCTCAACGTTTCGTAGAAACCTTACTTCTGTTAGACCAAACAGAACGTGATACCCAGCATCTACAATGTTGGTCACGGAGAAGAGGTTTTTCCTCAATCTTGGCACATTATAGACACTCTTCAACGTTAGTGGCCCCTATCACTGCCCAAGGAAACAACGCCCACCTTCTCGACAGTATGCACAGTATCATCAGCAGTTATGATAACATCATTACCTGAGTAAGGCTGCGCTGAAGAAAGCTTCGACTCGTCCCCGGTGAGGTGATGACCACACCCCAAGTCCACGATCCAATCCTCCTGATAGTTGATAGGAGCCGCAGCTCCAAAAGAAGTCGAGAAGGCTCCTCCCCATCCTCCATCATTTGGCTTGGCCTCAGTTTCCTCCTTCCCTGCAGCAGCATGCCATGCTGAAGATTCTCCCGGCAGTCCTTCCTGATGTGACCAAACATTCCGCACTTAAAGCATTTGGGTCCTTCTCCCTTCTTCTTCCCTTCAGCCTTGGGAGCATAGCCCTTCTCCTGCTGTCCAGAAGTTGAAGGCCCATTGCCTCCAGCGGTATTCTTCTTCTTATCCCATCTCTTCTTCTTCCCTGTGAAGAGCACCTCGCCTTCTCCCACAGACACCAACACCCCCGCCATCTGCCTTGCTAGGCTCTCCTGCGACGCAAGCGTATTCTCCAGCTCCAGCAGAGAAGGCTAATTTGCCCAACCCTGCACCGACGTCACAAAGGCCACATACTCCTTCTGCAAAACGCGGATGATGTGTCTCTTCAGCTTCGCCTCAGAAATTGGCTCATCAGGATCTAGTGCTGAAATCTCAGCGCACACGTTCTTCAACTTCGGGAAGAACGTAGAGATAGACAGATCTCCCTGAGCGGACCTAGCCAACTCATTTTCCAGGAACTGTAGCCTTACTACATTCTTCTTGTTAAACAGCCCGTCCAGGGCTCTCCATATCTCAGCAGCTGATCCACACCCCAAGATGTGATCGAATAGGTCAGGTGATATTGCCCTTTTCAGAGTGAACTCTGCTTTCGCATTAATCCTCATCCAATTCCTCACCTCATGACCATTATCCTCAACTGGGACAACATCCTGCGTGTTATCTCCTCCAACAACCTCCCAGAGGTCCTCGCCTAGAAGATAACTCTGCATGCACGACTTCCACTTCTTGAAGTTAGTCGACGTGAGCATCTCAATTCCAAGACCTCTTGCAAAACTTGCTTCCATGGATCTACCACTGGTTCCTTCTTCACAAAGGCGATGAAAACTTTGAGTTGTTCACTGCTCTATCCACTCCAACCTCGCTTTGATACCATGTGAAATTTTCCGTAGATCTAGGAGTGAGCAGGAATCGTACAACTTAAAGTTACAGCCAACAACCAGAAGCACATGAAACAAAACAATCTTTATTGATAACGGCAGGAATCTTCATTACAGAGCGAGGTATACATGACGAGACATGATTTCGCCAGTACACAAAACCAAAAGGAAAAGTACAATGCTGAAGAAAGATAACTGGCGGTCTGAACACAGAATCCGCCTAACCGCGCGGCAAGGATGTTCGCGCGACTAGAAGAGGAGACCGCGCGAACAGTCTGCCGGCAACTTGAACAACAGCACTGAAGCTCCGCGACCTCCCGAACTCCACTGATTCTCCCAAACTCCAGCAACCCACACTGCAAGCCGCAATACCGCTCGTACACTTTAGAAGAAGAGGTGACCGCTGCTGTCCGCACAATCCACTGAAGCTGCACAAAGGAAGTTCAATCAGCAAACTGGGCGGTCACCAAAAAAGAGACCGCAAGTTCTAGGCACGAGTTCAGCTTACACTTGGTGTGATGATATTGCTGCTACAACGACACCTATTTATAGGCATGTGATCAGATCCAGTCACCACCCTATGAGATAGAGTCACCGCCCTGATCGCGCGACCAATATTGGTCTACCCGCGTGGCCAGCAGAAGATCGCTCTGCGCTTAGTGAGCTCGCCGACTTCAATCCTGACCAGGAGATCGCCACTCCCCCAAGAAGCCGCACGATCATGACATCCCGCATGGTCATGATGCCCACCACCAGTGTTCGCATATACGAGACCTCCTCCAGAGATCGCGAACACAGCCAAGTTGACTAAGGCAACAACCCACCAAGTCGACCAACACCATTGTCCGCATACATCAGCAGATCGCCAAGGGACCAGCTTATGCGAACACAAAGGGGAGACCGCGTGATTAAGAAAACCTTAGTCGGCGCGCACCATCAAGAACCCGGACAGTCACCAGACCGGACCGCCGGATACCAGAACAACAACCCTGTGCGGTTAACAGCTTAACCCGCAAAGTACAGAATAACAACTCGCCACGCGGTCTCACGAACCAGACCGCGCGGCCTCACCTCGGCAGCCTTGGACAGAGAGAATGGCGGTCAGGCCGAATAGGCAGGAGACTGTGGCTAGACCGAATAGGTCAGACCGCTGAGGAGACCGCAAGATCACACTGTTCTGGCCATGGCTTCGAAAGAATAATCCTTTAAATAGAATGGGAACGTGCATTGGGTAGAAGATAATATCTCTGATCCATCCGAGTGGCGAACTCTTAGACGTAGTCTAGATAAGTACTCAATGTTGGGTATGTCTTGGATGAATCTTTCTGATACAAAGGAGTGTGAGGCTCCTGTATCAAATATGGTGTGTGAAGGTTTTCCACTTACCACGCATACACCTAAAATAATTTCTTATGAAGTGTGAATGAGTTTTCTTGATCAAGTTACCGTAGGGAAAGAAATACAGAAAACAAAAGTTACCTGTCACTATGTCATGGGGCTCGTACTCTCGAGTAAGGTCCAATGCATATGCTTGCTATGGTGGAGGTAGGTGGTTTCTTGAATTGCCTCCATTTCTTCCTTGGTAACCGCCTCCACGACCACTTCCTTTACCTTGAAATGGTGTCTGGGCACCTTGGAATGGTTACGGTGCACCTTAGAATGGTTTCGGTGCCTCCATCCTTGGTGGAAAGTTTCTCTACGTGCAATTGTCAATTATTTGGCTGGGCCGCTGACATTAAAAGTAGTTCCCTTGGAAGAGTTCTGCATTTTTTGGTGGTCATTGTTGGGCTTGTGGCCACTGTTATGGCCTTGGGGTGTGATGGAATGGTCGTGCATTTCTTTGTCCATCTGTGTCCCCACCTCTGAATGGGGGCATATTCCTCTGATTGTTGTTGTGCTCCCTGTCTGACTCTGCCGGTCTTTTCCTTCGAATCTGAACCATGAGGTGATGCGATTCAAGTTTTTTTGCGAACTTCAGGATGTGTGCAAATGAAGAGTGGGCATCGAAGATGAGTGGTTGTCAGATGGAGTCTTTGATGCCGCGGTAAAAGCATTTTATGAAGTCATGTTAGCTAAGAGAGAATCCTCCCATGAAGCGGGCTAAGTGAGAGTGCGTACTCCATCTCATAATCCAGTACCGATTGATTGTCTTGCTTGAGTTGTAAGAACCTTTCTTGTAATTCATCTCGGGTTGTGGTGGGAATAAGGTGGTCATTGAAGGTGCCGACAAACTCACTCCACTCTATCTCCCCATAAGACTTGCCTAGGAAGGTGCTATCTAGAGCCTGATTTCCACCATCTGCGAGCATATCCGACTAATGAAGATATTGTTAGGGTGATAGCCATGCTTCTGGGACATTTTATCCCTACCAATAACTCTTGGATGAAGTCCAATCACTCTTCGGTTTGGATTGTTATTTCTGTGCCATTTAAATTTGGCAGGGATAGGCCACAGAAGATGCACAACCAGTTGGTTTGTGGCCCTTTGGGATTAATTCCTTTTTGCTGAGACATGGCAGCCTGAAAGGTGGCTAGAATGTCCGTCAGTGTTTGCTGAGACATGGCAACCCAAACAGTGCTAGCTAACAAAATGAGGGACAATCTAGTGTTTGGTCAGGCACTCACGGGAATCTATAGATAAAAATACGTATGTTATTGATCGGTGATTGAAAAAAGAGAGAAAAAGTATAAAACGAATGTGATTCCACACTTGGGATCTCTAGCTTCCGCTGCGCCAGTTTGTCCTCGAACTAATCAAAGGAAGCTAAGTTTGTTTGTGGGAAAGAAAATGGACATCAATATAAAAGGATCATATTTTGCACTGATAACATTTGTAACGAACCCCTCCCGGTAATTGGTCACGCCTGAGCGAATCGTTATGCCCAGAACAATTGACAAACATTAGCGTTAGCTAAAGTGCTAACCTCCACTGTATGCCAATTTCTCTGTAAGACGAGTTATTATTATATCACAGTAATACCAATCTACAACAGAAGGAAAAGACAAGGATGAAATCCAAATCACATTTATATATATATCTCAAGGTTTGGAATACATCGGAAGACTAGGGCTAAACCATGTCTAGATAACTGGGGATAATAGGTGCCCTTAACTCAAAATAGGGATACTTTATGCCTGAATAAACTATAACTATATGATGTCTTATTAAGAACATGCTAGGATACATAGAAATGAGGCACATACTCACTTCTGTCGGTACTTCCTCTACTGCGGGGGCTGGGACAAGGTCCATGATATTGGGAAACTCCACTATCCATCTCTATCTCAAAGATTTCTGGTTGGGGCTTGTTGAATCTGAAATTGCGCCTCCGTGATCGACGCTAGAGAAGCAAATGAAAAGAGGAGGCAGCGAGATGCCGGTTACTATTGATTAGGAGAAATTTGACCGCTGGCAGCGGTCGAGATCGGACTTCGCCCGTAATGGCAAATGCCACTCCTGTGATTGGCTTTCTCTTGATTTGAGTAAAGTGGTTACAGTGGGTTACACGATTAAGCAAGACAGAAACCGGCCGGGCAGACAAACCGCAAGACAGTGAACTCGAGACCGCAGCTCTAACAGGCGAGCTCCAGGATTTGAGTGTGCAGTGTCTTGGGAAGGTCGCCACCCTATTTATAGGCTCGGGGGCCTGCCTAAATGGGCAGGGATAAAATAACCGCTTGCTCGGGTACAAGAGAGTCGGGCAGGGGGTGTCAGGATACAGAAGGAAGAATAAGAGACAAGCTGCGCGGCCTGGCGGCTTAACTTTCTGTTCGTGTAGGACTTGGAATGAGAGACCTTGACTTGAGGAGAATCGCATCCCGCGTGGTCTATTGTCTGAGGCCGTGACTTACCCCCTGGACTTGAGCCTTGGTAGTCTTCAATCCTTAGAGGCGGTCTGGATAATGTCAGACCGCCCGACTTGTTCAAGCTGGGCCGAGAGATCCATGTGTTCTAGAGTTGGGTGGCTAGACACATCAAACCACCCGGTTTGAGAGATATACTGCTTAGGTAGCGGTCTTCTGGGTAAACATAATCCCCGCAAATTTTCAAACCTCAAGGAGATTTCGAAAATATAAGTTCTAGCCGGAGACCGCGCCCAATTTGTCCTGTCATCTATAAGAAGCTCTGAAAGCTCGCCACTCTGCATAATTCTTTTGAAACCACAGGGTGCTACTCACCACCTGCGGTTAGGATTTTTCAAGTCGCCAGTCGCTCGATTCGAATGGATCTAATGTCTAAGATTGTAGCCCGCGATGACAAGGGAGATGACCGCAAAAAGGAAGATGATCGGAAAAAGAAGAAGAGTCGCCGACCTGATAAGACCGGGCAGACTGTCCCAGAGGTCATTTCCCTGAAATTCACAAAGGAGGGATATGCCACCCTTGAAAAGAATGCTGCTGAGGAGAAAACTGTAGAGAAGGAGGCTGAGGAGAAAATCGCAGCGAAGAAGGCGGCTGAACCCGACGCGGGTTGTTCTAATCCTTTGATTAACCCGCCTGCCTTTTATGATAAGTCAAATCCGAGTACTGCTCCTTCGAAAATCGCCAGCGACAA
Source organism: Dactylorhiza incarnata (assembly GCA_033032865.1). NCBI lineage: Eukaryota > Viridiplantae > Streptophyta > Magnoliopsida > Asparagales > Orchidaceae > Dactylorhiza > Dactylorhiza incarnata. The sequence goes on along the minus strand of JAWHQI010000255.1, from coordinate 4,031,246 downwards.
ACCCTTTGATGTGGAATTTTCCGCGTTTGTGGTTCTCCACTTGAAGTTAAATGATGGAGAGGAGGGGGTAGTTAATTTGCCTAGGCCGGGCGAACAGATTTCCTCTTCAGTTGTGGTTATAGAGGACAATTCCAGCCCGCCTCAACAAGTCGATCCGACTTCTATTAAAAAGAGAAAAAGGGTCGAATCAACGGCTGAGAGGATCATGAGGAAGATGGGGCAGCTGAAAACCAAGAACCGGGCGGCTTCTAAGAAAACAACCGTGGCTGGCCTCCATATTAAACCACGCAAAAAGGAAGTCTCTGAGGGGGAGATCACTCCTTTGAATAAGCGGGACGGGTTGACTCCCGACTCTACGGACAACATCATGGTCAGCTGATATCCTGAAGGATATGGAGACCTTAGAGAAGCCGAATAAGCTGCTCAAAATTCCTGCAATTACCAGCCAAGCCAGCTATCCTGGTGAAGATGCGGTCATTCCTGATGAAGCCGCGCCGAAGAAAACCGCTTTCGAGGAAAACAGAATGATGTTGAGTAAAATAAAGGCTGAGGAGCTAAGGTGGTCTTTGGACAAACCGCAGCCGTCGAAAACCCTATCCAAAGGTAAGCATGATGCAGATTACCATCCTGTCCGCTTCTTTAGGTCACGGCCTCTGAAGAATGTCTTGATGCTGAACCCGCTTCCTGGTTATTTTCCATCCGCGATTCAAACTTCAGCCATTAAGAGAAGGCAGAATGAGCGGTTTTGGAGGGAGAAACATCAAAGAATGGACCCTGAGCAGTCGAAGCGGCCTGTGCATTCATGCATTTAATCTTGAAGTATTTTGTGTTGTGTTATTCTCTTTCGTACTAGGCTGACCGCGCTTTCATTTGCAGATAACCTGGATCAAGTTCTGAAACCAGGCGACCTGACTGCCAGCCTCCCCCCACTTTTTCCTCTAGCGCTAAGTCTCGTACTGAACTTAAACTCCGGACAGGAAGAGCTGACCAACCTCAAGGGCCTTATTGACACATTGAAAGAGAGAGTAAAGTAGCTAGAAGATTGAGAGGAGGCTGCTCGACTGCTCTAGAGGCCGAGAAGAAGGGGTGGCTAGAGAAGGAGAAGATGCTGATGGAGGAGAATGCTGCCCTAACCGCGCGGCTTTACAAGAAGAAGCAGGAGGCCTCAAAGCTCGAAGAGTACTGTAAATATTATCAGGAGATGTATTTACGTCTGACTAGGGAAGTCGGCGGAAGCGGGCGACCCACCAATGCTGGTGATGAAAGGCTGCGAATATCAAGCTGCCCAACTGCTGGGGCGACCTCAAATCCCCCCCTGTCAGGGCGACCGACCCTATGATTGAAGAGGCCACCACTGTACCTCAAACTCGTATAATTCCTGCAGCACAAGATCTCCTATGTGCAATCTTAACAAGTTTGCATTATGGAAGGCATGGATAAAACTATATATGAACTCTATTGATGAAGATATTTTTAATTCTATTTTGACTGGACTTCCTACTTCATTAGCAGCAACAAGCAATGAAACATCAACCAATACTAATGCTGTTCCACCTCCTGAGTGGACAAATGCTCAGAAGAAACAAAGGAATGCTGATGCCAAAGCTATGAACATCTTGGCACAGACCATGTCAGATGATATATTACAGGAGGTTGTGGATTGCACCTCAGCCAGGGACATCTGGAACTCTCTGAACAACATGGTTGATGGATCTGCAAGTGAGAGAAAGGATAGGAGATCCCACCTCATCTCCCAATATGAGAACTTTAAGAAGGGAGATACTGAAATGGTTGCAGATATGTATAACAGACTCAGTCTAATTATCAATGAGCTGAAGTCTTTGGATAAAGTGATCACAATCAGTGAAATAAATGATAAGATCCTAATGTGCTTCTCCAGTACATGAGACTCAAGGATCTGGCCAATCAAGGAAGCCAGAAGCCTAAATGAGATCTCCACTGAGACCTTATTAGTCAAACTAAAATCCTATGAGCAACTTATCAAGTCAAGAGAAGCTGAACAGTCTACCTCCTCACCAGCCACCAAAAAAGAAAGAAGCATTACTTTTCATGCAACAGAAGAGGAAGACAAATCTCCAGGAGAAATGAAATTCATGAGCTCCTAACCAAAAGATTCTACAAAATGGCTAGAAATGGACCTCAGAAAGAAGGACTTCAGATCCAAGAGAAACCAAGGTATGACAAAATACATTCTAAAGAAATTATTTGTTATGGTTGCAGGAAGCCTAGACACATCCTACCTGAGTGTCCAGAAAATCAAAAGAAGGACGGAAGAAGAGAAAAGGAAAAAAATAAACACTCCAGCAAGCCATCCTCCCACAAACATAAACACAAGGGAAAGGGCTTTGTGGCTGAGACATGGAGTGAGACTGAATCAGAGTAATCATCCAGCTCCTCTGAAGATGAAGATGATTCAAATGAAAAGGATATATGCATGATGGCTATCCATGACTCAAGCAATGATTTAGAACATGCATCATCATCCAACTCAGGTGATGATGAAGATGATGCAGATGAAAGAAGTTTTTGCATGATGGCTATTAATGCCTCAGCAAATAATTCTGGTAAATCAGAATCTGACACTGATAGTGATCAGGTAATTTCTACTTTTGATTTTACTTCAAATGATTTTAAAAATGAATTTAATACTCTTTGTTTAGATTTGATTAAATCTGAGAAGGAGATAATTTCCCTCAGAAGTAAGTTGGTTGAAATGAACCAATGGACTGTAGATAATGCCAATCTTAAGGAAGAACTGGCTGCCTCCAAAGAACATATTGTTCTCATTGAGAACAAATTATCTGAGGCCAAAAAGTTTCGAAGAATCCCTCAATGGGAGAAGCATCAAACTGATGGACATCACAAGCACTGTAAATGCCAGACTCAATGGCAAACTGGGCTTGGGTGCATCAACAAGTCAGCCATACCTTCTTAAGAAAGACACTCTATCTACTCCAGTTAAATTCATTTATGCTAAAGGCAAAGAGGCAGAAGAAGTAGGTAAGAACATCTCAAGAAAGGCTGTTAACAACAAAGGAATTCAAAAGCATTCGTTGAATGGCGCTCGACGAAATCACATGAATTCGTCGAACGGTGGTCGACGAACGCAGAATACAAATTTTCAGTATAGTTATCCTTCGAGCGGCGCTCGACAAAATTACTTCAATTCATCGAACGACGATCGACGAACTCAGGTAAGTTCGTCGAACGAAAAATGTACTTCATTTATAAAGAATTCTCATTCTCAACATACTAAGAATCCCTTTACTGAGTGGACTATTACTCCTAGGAGATATCATCCACAAGGCTATAAGGATCAGCCTGAGATCTCTTACATTTCAGAATTTTGTGGTAAGACCAAAGGACCCAAGATAGTCTGGGTAAAGAACAACTAGTCCATTTTCTATTTTGCAGGTACAAAGCTATCCAAACATAAAGGAACATTGGTATTTGGATAGTGGCTGCTCTAAGCACATAACAGGAAACAAGGCCAATCTAAGTAATTACAAGGCAAAGCTTGGACCCAAAGTAATTTTTGGAGACTCCAACTATGGACAAACTAAAGGATAATGAAAAAATCAGAGTTGGAGCAGTTACCTTCAAAGAGGTAGCATATGTCAAGGGTCTCAAGCATAACCTCATCAGCATAAGCCAGCTATGTGATGAAGGTTATCAGGTATCTTTTGATCATTCCTTATGTCTTATTACCAATAATAAGAACATCAATGTGTTATCTAGTATTGTTTGCCCGAGAGCCCGCGATCTCCTCATATGGGTCAAAAGAATCGGTCTCCGCATTCTCAGATTTGGAGACCGCCCAGACCGCTAGCAGAAAAGCCAAATCCTCTAAATCCCAGGCGGTCAGAAGATCGTCAGATCGCCAGATCGCACGGTCTGGTCTCTTTTTCTCCTTATTGGTTATTCGCAACCCCTCTTTCCCTGCCCCGGCTCTCCTGTATCCCGGGCAGCCCGTAGTTTTCAGATCTGCCCATTTGGGCAGCCCCCTCGTCTATAAATAGAGGGGTAGGGGTACCTGAAAAATGGACTTTTTGCCTCGAGCCTCCAGCTTACAACCTGTGTAAGCGGTCTCGATTTTCTGTGATCGTTTTTCTCTGTTTCTCAAGCATCTTTCGTCTTTAGTAACCTGCACTCCGCAGTTTCCTCCCATCCCCCTAGTGTGAATTTTGGAGGTACCATTTTCGGTACCAACAGAACTAACACACGACCTTCAGATTCAGAGTGTCCAGGTGAATTTTCTGACTTTCAAGATGTCTGAGAGTAGAGGTCGCCCAGCCCGGTCTTCCAGCAACCACCCCCAAATCGATCACGATTCCTTGCAATCCCTTGAGCGTCGTTTCGAGCTTCGCGTCGAGTAAGCTCTCAGAGAGGCCGCTCGAGCTCAGGCACTAGGTCGCCTCTGCCCAGCAGGAGATCGCGCGGACTCAGCAGGAGGCCGCTCGCAAGCGTCAAGAAGTCAGTCCGGACTCAGCTTGAGTCCGCCAAGCAGATTGAGGCCATGAACCAGGTTCTAGCTGCGATCTCTCAGAAAATCTTTCCTCCTCCTAGCCAGGTCGCTACCCCTGACCGCACGGCAAGCGGTCAGCCTTGTCATCGCTCCAATTTTCAGCCCGCAAGCTCCTCAGCGATCTCATCATGAAGTGTTCGATGCCCGTCATAATTCTTTTAGAGCAGCCGCTCAGGGGCCTCCGGCCCAAGATTTGAACTTTCGAAGAGGATTTTGCCTATCCTCAAGCCCCTCCTACTCCTCTCTTTGCTCCCCCAGGTGCCTCTGGAATGGGGGAACCTTCCCCTTTTACTGATGAAATTCGTCGAGATCCTACTCCTAGTGGCTTCAGGGAACCTCGTCTCCCTGTGTTCTCGGGAGAAAGCGATCCCATGTCTCACCTTCAAGCCTTTGAATCTGTCGTTGCTCTCCGGACCATCTCAGATGGGGTGAGATGTAAGTTGTTAATAACTTCTCTTGATGGAGCTGCTAGGGAGTGGTTCTACAAGCTGCCCTCCCAATCCATCCCGAACTTTGCCAGTCTTAAGGAACGAGCTCCTCTTGAGGTTTGCAACCGCCAAGAAGAGGAAGAGTGGTCCTGCGACCCTCATTCAAAATCAAGCAAGGGGAAAATTAGACTGCCGCTCATTTTGTTGATCGTTTCTAGAGAGAGATTTTAGGGATCAGAGATATGGATCCTGCTCTTTATATGGCAGCCTTGATTAGTGGCCTGCAGGAAGGTCCTCTCAAGTTCAAGGTTACCACTAAAGAGCCCGACTCTTATCAGGAGCTGATTAGCATTGCGAATCGTTATATAGAGGAGGAGATCAACAACCCCACCAATGTAACCAATTTGACCAATAGGGCCTGTCAGAAGTGCTCTGCAGGATTCTATCCCGCCCCGTCTTCCTCAAAGTCTCACCAAGAGTGTCCTCCTCCCGCTCCGAAGAGAGGAAGGAATTTCCGTAACAATCGTTTCAATCAGGGGAACCAGCAATTCCAGCCCAGAGGACCTCTGATCCCAATCCCTGTGGCTCCAGCTTCGCAAGCCACTCCTGTTCATCAGATTCAATATGTTCAGCCCCATCTCCTGACCATCCAGCCATCCTATAATGATTCCCAAGAGTCTTTTGCAGACCTTGGTGTCTCCATGAAAGAAGTGGTTCAAGTGCTGCAAAAGCAGCCTTTTTTCAAAAGGCCGACTCCCCTTAGCTCGAACCCAAATTCCCGTAATCCTTCTCTTTTCTGTGAATATCACAGGGAAAGAGGTCATCTGACAGAGAATTGTAGAGCCCTCCGAGTGGTAGTGGAGAAGCTCCTAAAAGAGGGAAAGCTTCACGATCTTCTTCAAGAGAATGATCCCTACAAAGCATCAACTTCCAAAGCCAAGGAAGTAGCAGAGATCCTGCTGGGAATGCGAGGAGGTCGATGATGTTGGCCATCTTGGCAACATCGGTTTCCCCCGTGAATGCGAGGATGCTAATGATGAGGGTGCTCTACGCAACCTTTTCTGTATTCACGGTGGAGCAGGACCAGAGTCTTCTAGGAAGGCCAGCCTGAAAAGGGTCTGTCGTTCGGAGGTTGCTACTACCTCCTCAACCCCGGTTGGAGGAATAGTCACCTTCTCTGAGGAGGATCTTTCTTCAACTTCAAATCCTTTTGACGACACGGTCGTCATAAAAGCAGTAATAGAAAATTATACGGTAGAGAAAATTCTTATTGATACTGGGAGCTCGGTGAACGTGCTCTTCAAGCCGGCCTTCGATGCTTTGAAGACAGGTAAGCCTCTTCTCTCTACTGAAGGGCCTCTTTATGGTTTTTCAAGGGAAAAGAAGGAGGTAGAGGGACTCGTTACCCTCTCTGTAATTCTGGGAGGAATAGTGAAACTTGTCAAATTTATAGTCGTTGATGCTCCTAGCAGCTACAACGCAATCTTTGGAAGACCAATCCTAAACGGATATCAGGCGGTGGTCTCGACATATCACCAAGTAGTAAAATTTGCCTTAAACGGCAAGCATCATCGGATCAGGAGTGATCTAAGGAAGGCCATGGAGTGCTACATAAAAACTGTCAATGTAATCATGTCTTCTTCCCCCGAGGAAGCTGTGATGGCTGTCTCAGCCCAAATTCCCGAACCAATCAAAATTGCTGAAGAGGCTGGAGAAGAAGATGTAAGAGATGGAGTTCGCTTGGAACCTGCCCAAGCGACTCAAGCCGTTTCCATCAGCAAAGGGGATGAGAGCAAGTGCCTCTCTATAAACGCTGAATTATCTGAAGCCGACAAGAGTAGCCTGATCTCTTGCCTTCTAAAGAATCTGGATGTCTTCGCCATGTCAGCGGATGACATGTCGGGGGTTGATCTAGATGTCGCTTGTCACCACCTCAATGTTGATCCCAACTTCACTCCTATTAAGCAGAAAAAGAGAGCTGTTGCAACAACCCTTGCCCAGCCCATCCGAGAAGAAGTGGAAAAACTGCTGAAGGCTAAGTTTGTTCAAGAAGTTCAATACCCTGAATGGGTATCAAATGTTGTAATGGTCAAGAATACTGGAGGAAAATGGAGGATGTGTGTCGATTTCACCAAACTCAATAAAGCCCTGCCCTAAAGATTGCAACCCCTTGCCTCTGATAGATTCTTTAGTAGATTCTGTCGTAGGTTATTCTTTCATGAGTTTTTTAGATGCTTTTTTAGGTTATCATCAAATCAGAATGCATAAACCAGATATACCTCATACTTGGTTTATCACAAATGACGGTTGCTTCTGTCATCTTGTAATGCCCTTCGGGCTAAAAAATGCTGGAGCAACTTATCTAAAAATGATGGATACTATTTTTAAAGATCAAAAGGGAAGAAATCTAGAAGTTTACGTTGATGACCTTCTAATAAAGAGCAAATCGTTTTCTTCTCATCTTGGAGACCTCTCGGAAACATTTGCAACCCTTCGCACTTTCAATATGAGGTTGAATCCGTTGAAGTGTGTTTTCGGGGCAAGTAAAGGAAAATTTCTCGGTCATCTCCTTACTCTAGAAGGATTAGAGCCCAATCCTGACAAGGTAAAAGCTATTCTTGAAATGCCATCCCCCAGGTCTCCTAAGGAAGTTCAGCAACTAGGAGGAAGAATGGCAGGCCTGAGTCGTTTTATCTCTCGATCCAGAGATAAAAGTGCTCCTTTCTTCAAGACCCTCCGCGGAGGGGCTATGTTTGAGTGGACAAAAGAGTGCGATGATGCTTTTAATGAGCTTAAGAAGAAATTGACATCAACCCCTTTGCTCCAAAGCTCAAGAGAGGGCGAGGATCTTTTTCTTTATTTAGGAGTTGGTACTGATGCTGTGAGTTCAGTTTTGGTGCGAGAAGAGAACAAGAAACAATTTCCAGTTTACTATGTGAGCAAAATTCTGAAAGATGCAGAGACACGCTACCCGATTCTTGAAAAGCTGGCCCTAATGCTTGTAACTTCAGTTAGGAGATTAAGGCCCTACTTTCAAGCACATTCGATTCAATTGGTCACAGATCTTCCGTTAAAGAATGTTTTGGAGAAGCCAGAGGATTCAGGAAGGTTGGCTAAGTGGGCGATAGAGCTTAGTGAGTTTGATATCTCTTATGTTCCAAGGGTGGCAATCAAAGTTCAAGTTTTAGCAGATTTCATGGTTGATGCAAGTGAGTTTTCATTAAAGAAAGAAGTCGGAACGCCTCTAGCTTGGACAATATTTGTTGACGGTGCTTCAGGCAGGAATTCATCTGGGGCCGGAGTAGTTTTGATCAATCCAAATGGGGTCAGATTGGATCATGCTTTGAAATTCTATTTCTCAACAACTAACAATCAAGCAGAATACGAGGCTTTGCTAGCCGGACTTCGATTCACTAGGGAATTGGGAATCGGGGATGTTCAAGTAAAGACGGACTCTCTAGTAATAGCATCTCAGGTTAACGGAGCCTTTGAAACCAGGGATCAAACTCTAAAGCAATATCTAGCCTTGGTGAAAGGAGAGATTGGAAAGTTCAAAAGTTTCTCTATCAAACATATTCCAAGAGAAGAGAACGCAGAAGCAGACGAGCTGGCAAAATTTGGTCTTCTCTCGGGAGGTACCACTTCAGAGCTATTCCGCCCGGCAATCGAGGAAGGAGAAGTTATGGAATAGATCAACATTCATCTTGGATGGATCCATTTATCCTTTATCTTTCGACCGGAAAGCTCCACTCCACGATAAAAGACAGAAAGAGATTTAGACTAAAAGCAGCTCATTATTATCTTGTTGCAGGAATCCTTTATCGGAAGACCTTTTTGTCACCTTTGGCTCGATGTGTCTCGGAAGAAGAGATCCCAGTTGTGCTTCGGGAAGTTCATTCAGGAGAATGTGGAAGCCACTCTGGAGCTCGTACATTGGAGAAAAGAATCCTAAGGCAAGGATATTTCTGGCCTCAAATGAGAAAAGATGCAGAGAAATTTGTAAAGAAATGTGTCCAGTGCCAAAAGTTTGCTCCTCTTCAGAATCAACCTGCTCAACAGCTTAAATCTATAGCAACACCATGGCCATTTGCAGTTTGGGGAATGGATTTGGTTGGACCTTTTCCTATGGCAAGTGGGAAACGCCGATATATTATAGTCATGATTGACTACTTCAGTAAATGGATTGAGGCAAAAGCATTGGCTAAAATTACTACTCAAGTTGTGAAAATTTTTATTTGGGGATAAGTAGTATGCATGCATGGGATCCCGATGGCAATCATCACGGATAATGGTTCTCAATTCAACAACCCTCAGCTCATAAATTTCTATGGATAGATCGGCACTGAATTACGTTTCGCTTCTAGTGCATCATCCTAGAAGTAATGGGCAAGTAGAAGCTGCCAATAAACTCATAACAAATCTCTTGAAGAAAAAGGTGGAAAATCTTTGGGGAAATTGAGCAGAACAGTTACAAGCAGTACTATGGGACTTAAGAACGACTCCCACCTCAGCTACAGGAGAAACTCCTTTTAAGTTGTCACACGGTTCAGAAGCTCTTATTCCTGTCGAGTTTGAGGTAAAAAGTCCAAGGGTGTTATTGGCTCAACAAAATCAGGATGATTGGATGGAAGGAAATGATGAAAAACTAAAGTGTAGCCTTGATCTCATTGAAGAGCTGAGAGATACGACGACGATTAGGCAGGAAGAAGTCAAGAGAAGGATGGCGAGACTCTTCGATAAAAACGTCAGAATCAAAGAATTCGCAATCGGAGATCTGATCCTAAAAAAGGTGGATATAGCAGCAAGATCTGGTTCGGTAAGGAAGCTTAACCCAAATTGGGCAGGACCATTCATAGTGAGAGAAGTACTCAAAAATGGTGCTTACCGTCTCCAGACTTATGAAGGAGAGGAGTTGCCTCACACTTGGAGCGGTGATGACCTCAAGCATTTTTTCTCTTAAAATGCTTATGGATATTTCTTTTTTCCTCTCTTCCTGAATGATATGATGATATGATTCTAACCCTTTTTTGATATGCATATATATGATAAGAGAAGAGATCAAAAATAAGTTGAAATTAAAAGCTAAAATCCTGCCAAAAGAGACATCGACGGATCCTACTTCTTTCCCCCTCAACTTGAAGCATGAGATGTAAATCTGCCAGGACCACAGATATCAGGGGAGATTTCGCATCTGTGTAGCAGTAGCTCGCCAATCTCGTGCGGTGGACGTTTAGGATACTGGGTCCTTGCTGACATCTGACACACCTCTAGATCAAGGGAGTTCAGGTGAATGTTCAACTCTGTCATGCTTTTTAGGGCACTGTTACAGGCTAAATGATCTTCTAGGGAAAGCAATGTTGGTATAGCCTCCGCGGCATAATCGCACCTGCCCTATGGATCATTTTTGTTCTGTAACTTTTGAATACTCATTGGAGCGTGGTTAGCGAAAATGGCAAGTTTAAAATAGGTTTAAATGATCCCTTGAGGAAAGCAATGCCGGTGTAGCCCTCGAGGCATGACCGCACCTGCCCCTGAGATCATTTAAGAACTCTTTCTCTTGAGGAAAGCAATGCCGATGTAGCCCCCGAGGCATGACCGCACCTGCCCTAGAGATCGAGCGGTCAGAACATGTTGAGACCGCAATTTTCTATTCTCACCCTCAGGAAAAAGAAATCTGAGTTAGTTGAGATCGCTGGCTTGATCATCTCCAGAGCTTGGATAGAAGTGATTGCCAAGATGATTTTTTTTATAGAAAGGATGAAGACGATCTGGATTGAGCGTGATCGATAGATCGCAAGCCCGGTATCGCCTCTTATGCTCAGATTGTATGGGGAGTATTCATAAAATTCTTTGTTATACATCAAGTAATAGCTCAAAAATTAAATCCTTGTCGCATGGCGACCTGAAGATGGTGAGTTAGCTGACTTATGATCGCCAAGGTCTATTATTCTCTCTTCAACAAGCCAGCAAGGATTTCGTTGAACATAGATTATCCTTCAGTTCGACGGACGCAGGAAATTAATTCAAAATGGCGATCTCAAATATATTGAGACCGCCAGTTTATCCCTTCCAGGACTTGGTTGTTAGAGATTGCCAGAGCAAATTAATTTTATAAAGACCGCCATTGGTGATCGCAATGGAAAGGGTCTCTGGAAATTCAGCTTATGAGTTACCAATCAACCACTATCTCAATTCTCATGAAGCGAATCTCCTATATTGAAGGATCGTAATTTTTATATCGACTCGGAATAACTTGGTCCTTTTTATCATAGTCAGCAGCACCTCTTTATTGTACGGTCTGAAAAGGTAAGACCGCCTCTCTCCAAATTATCAACCTATCATGATAAGGTTGACGAAAGTCTAAAGCATTGAGATCAAATGCCGATTCTTCTTCATTGTAAAAGATTGGAAAAATGTATTTAACATAAAAGTAAGAGCTAGAGGCAAGAAACCATTCATTAGAAGAAGAAAGACATAACAATTCAATTTTTTGTATTCATTCAAAATGTCGTATTACATCAGACCGACCGGTCTCAAAAGTAAAAATAAAAATTACAATATTGTCTACTCATTCCTTCAATCTCTTGGGAGACCGCTCATCTGAAGAGGAGGACGAGTCGGCCTCATCAGAAGACTCTTCCGAGCCCTCTCCTGGAACTTTCGACCCAGAGCTTAAGGCCGCTCCTGAGCTCGTATCCTGGCCTTCCACATATTGGCTGCCGCTCGGCTGGTCTTCATCTTCGATCACGACTTCTTCCCCGTCATCAGCGGTCTCTTCAGTAGTCAAAGATTGTTCAGCAATTCTTCTTGCAGCCTGAGGGAAAAGAGCAGCAAAGGTTGTATCTTTGTACTCTTCAGAAAGACCGCCTCGATTTCGGAGCTCCGTGATTACTTGCTCGGCGGTCTCCCTTACGTGGTACGCCATTGCTCTCTTAAAATCAGGATTGTGAATGTCATAGGACATTTTCTTCGCTCGCTGTAAAAAGGGATGATCAGATCGCGTGGTCTAAACGAGTTCAGGAAAAGCATTTAGTAATAGATATAATACCAGCAGGTCTTCATTCGCCTTCAAAACGCTTCGGAGAGTCCGCCCCATATGATGCTGGAGAGTCGCATTCCGAAGGGCCGTCTGAGCACAAATATCTGGGAGCAGGTCGGTCTCAATATCAAATATTTTAGTTGTATTTTTCTTTCCATATAAGGCTGCGGTCACAGCTGTAGCGTGGTGGGTCAGTTTCCCACTCCAGAGGGGGAGATCGGTAGAGACTCTCACAGTCCTTTCCCTTGGCGCCCCATTTGAGTAAAGGTTTGCCTTTTAAATCCTCCTGATGACGCATATAGCCATGAAGAGGAAATGGCTCCGCAGCAGTCTTAGAAGAGCCACCGGTCTCAGCGGTCTAAAATTTCTCTTCCCTCTTCAGCCTTCTTTCCCTTTGGGTAAGCACTTCTTCAGCAGGAGCTACTGGATCCTTCGTCGGAATTGCAAAAGATGCTGAAAATAGGAAGTTAGAAAAGTAAAGTGAAATATGTAAGAAATATTGGGAGATCGCTGGAAACAACTCACTTTCCTCAGCAGCGATCTCAGCGATCTCAGGCCAGATCACCAGATAATGAATAAGGTCCAGGCGCTTTCCAGCCAGAAACTCCAGAATCTTCAACTCTTCTTTTGAGATCGATTTGCTCTTCTGAAAAATTTTATCAGGTCGCGAAGAAGGGCGACTCTTGAAACCGCCAAGATCGCCTTCAAATACAAGGAACCTTTCTGTCCAGAAGGAAACCTTGTTTGGAAGATTGAGAACTTTGAATCCTTCAGTAGAAAAGTATATTAACCCTTTGAATTCCTCTTTCTTTTGACCTTCTTTCAGGACCTTAGCAGTGAAGGACGCGCGGAAGAGCGCCATCGTGAACTTTATCTTCTCCGATCTCAAGTAATTTATGAAAACACTAATGAGACCGATCGAGTTCGGCGGCAGCTGGGCGAGCACCAGCCCGTAATAATCCATGATCTCCAAAAGCTCCCAAGGGAGAGGAATCCTCAACCCACACTCAAAGTGATCAATAGGGATGATGAACTTCTTATCCTCCCCGAAACTGAGCCCTTCGGTCTCAGTTGGCGGTCTCACGACAATTTGAGTCTGGATCATGTGCTTCTTCAGAGAACTCAACATATTCTTCTTTTGAAAGGTGGCAAGGCTTGTGATCGGCTCTGAGGAAAACTAAGGCAGCAGTAGCTCGAGCGGACACCATTTTTAGAGATCGCTGTGACCGGTGCTTAGGGCGCATGCAGAAAATATAAAATGAAATCCCAAAAGGCGGCTATTTATAGAGAGCTAAGGAGAAATTCGTCATCATTACTTTTCTCAAGACCGCCCAGTAATGTCTCTCAGGACCGCCGGTACCTGCAAGAAAACCGATAGAGCGCCGATATCTTTTCGATCTCAAAAAGAGAGACCGCAACATCTCAGATCACATAATATAAACAAGCTACACAAAATCAGAGACCATCACAGCAGAGTAAGAGATCGCAAGCAGCAGAAATTAAACCATATTACACAATAAATTGTTCATCATATTACAAAAACTGAGAGGACCCAGCGCAACCAACTGCACCAAAAGCCATGACTGTTGGTGAAGGCGCAACTTGATCTTTATATCAACGGAAAGGCGCTACGGGTCAAGTGAAGGAACGCTGGACCCAACAATCCCCCCCCCCCCCCAGCGTCCAGCACAACCCGCAAGCTAAGAGGTGCTCCACATGGCTCAGAGGTGGCCCACCACATGGATCAGAGATGGCTTGACACATAGCTGCGGCCAGCCTAACTCGCCAGGACCCACACATGTAGATAGAATTTCAGGAATTATCAGCGCCCCCCCCGGTCTCGAACCCGCAACCTGCTTTGATACCAATTGAGAGGACCCAGCACAACCAACTGCACCAAAAGCCATGACTGTTGGTGAAGGCTGCAACTCGATCTTTATATCAACGGAAAGGCGCTACGGGTCAAGTGAAGGAACGCTGGACCCAACAAAAACCGTTCGAAAATAAGATGTCAAATGTTTATTTCATATGAGGCCTTTTTCTTCCTACAAAGGCCGCGATATCTTGCATTTCATTAATAGAGCTGAAGACCGTGGAGAGACCCTGGTTCGCGTTCATCGCGGCCCGGTGGATCCTTGACATCTCTTTGTCAACTACCTCCATAGGGATAACCATGATCTCAGAGCTCGGTCTCACTTCTTGATGATCGCTAGATGGTCCCGGTCTCATCGTCATTTTCGTGGAATCGCTCCTCAGCGCAACGACCTCAGCGGACAGAGCAGCAAATTTTCCCTTGTAGTATTCGACGTCTTTCTCAGCTCGACGGAGGGCCTGAGTGAGCTCGCCAATCTTGAGACCGCTCGCTTCTTTCGCTTTTCGATGTGATTGAATGAGCTCGCCAATCTTGAGACCGCTTGCTTCTTCCGCCTTTCGATATGGACTGAATGTAGCTCACCGGCCAGATCATAAGCTGAGCGAAGCTTCTCTTCAAGGCCACGGATCTGATCATGGTAGGCCCTCTCCCTGAGCCAGCATAGATCGAACCTCCTCAAACATGGGATTGAGGATATTGGCAAGTTGGTCGGAGACCGCAAATCTCTGCGCCGGAAGTTCTCCTTCTTCCATCTCAAGAATATTTTCATCTACGGACAGGAAAGCAAAGGTTAATTCAGATTTCAAAAATTCAAAACAACAAGGTTCATACAAAAAGAATACTTGGAAAGGAATCAAGACCGCAATCACGCAGCATATTTTCAGTGTTAACTATGACCGCTTGTTCTGCGGTCAGCACGAGGCGGTCTGATCCCCTAAAACGTTCAAGGTTCATTCTCTCCAATTCTTTCTTTTGCGACCTCTCCCCTTCTTTTCTTCTTCTCTTTAACTCCGCATTGCTAAACAAGGATGTCATCAGTTTCGATGACGATGATCTCAAGTTTTCTTTTCGGAGAATCAGGTCGGACCGTTGGAAGAGGAAGATTTTTTAGCGATCTGGTCATAGTCAGCGACTTACCAGTTTGCAGAGCAAAGACAGCGTTTGCGCGGTCTTCTGCTGATCGGTCTAATTCTTCCTTTTGAGCGGCAAAAAGGGCTTGAAGACCGCTTGACAGTGCAGCCTTTTCCTTAGCAACCTGCCGGCTCTTCTCCTCCGCCTCCTACTCGGAGTCCTTTTCCTTTTGTTTCTCAGCAGCTAATAAGGCCGCCTTCTCTTCCTCTTCTTTCTTCCTTGCAGCGGTCTGGGCTGCCTTCTCCTCTTCCTCCTCTTTCTTCCTTGCAGCAGTCTGGGCTGCCTTCTTCTCTTCCTCCTTTTTCTTCTTTGCAGTAGTCTGGGCCGCCTTCTTCTCTTCTTCTTTCTTCTTCTCAGCGGTCTGAGCCGCCTTCTCCTTTTCCATCTTCTTCTCCTCCTCCTGTTCGGCCGCAATTCGATCCGCTTCGGCTTCTTTTCTGTCCTTTTCTTCTCGATCCCTCCTTTCCTTGTCTTCTTTAAGCTTCGCTTTAGCGGCGATGATCTCTTTCTCTTTTTCCAGGATCTCTTTTTCGGCAGCAGCTGCCCTAATGACTTTCCGCCTCAAAAGGGTCGAGCACCTGTAAGGAAGAACAAGAAAATTCATTAGAATAATCTCCTTCAAGATAGGCGTCCAGTTCAGGATCTGCCTCTTTTGAAAAAGCCGAGATCGCTGGAAAAGAAAGGAGATCGGCCGCGACATTTACCTCCAAAGGGGCATTCACAGGATTTTTGAGATCGCCGCCCTCGGAATGAGTGATCGCCTTTGGGGCAGGTCACCTCTTGGACATCATCTTTTTTGAATTCTTAGCACTTTGAGTAGAAGGATTTAAGTTTTTTTCTTTTACTCACTTTGGAAGAATCCTGAGCACCACCTAACATTTGCATAATCTGCTCAGCTTTAATTTTCTTTTCTCGCAGACCAGTCAGGATTACTTCTTTGGAAGCGGTCTCATTATGCTGCACAGTGGCCAGGCCGAGCGCTTCCAAAGTTTTCTGATAATTGAAAGAAATGGAAAAATCAGGAAGGTTCAGTTCAGGTGCCTGAAGAACTAGACGATAAAACAACAGCAGCATAACGTGGCAGAACCTCATTTTCGGGGAGGACAGCTGTTTTCTCCAGAGAAGGTCGCGCGGTCTTCTTAGACGTGCCCACCTTCGGTGAAGCCTTAACAATTTTCACCACTTTCTTCGAGGTAGCGGTCTTCTTCTTCTTTTTCCTCTCAGGAGAATCCTTTCCCGGAGAATCAAACGCCAACAACAATGACGACATTGTGGGGTTCGCTTTGTCTACTTTTTCGAGACCGCTTGCCAGATAAGTTTGTTTGCTTTTTTCAAGAAATTATGATTTCTCAAGCTATGGAGGGGTATTTATAGCTCAGGGCGCATTTATGACAATTGCGGTCTCGGCGATCAAAGCTTACATTTTCGAAGTTCCAGCGCAACTTGAAAATGTGCGGGGATTATGTTTGCCCGAGAGCACGCGATCTCCTCATATGGGTCAAAAGAATCGGTCTCCGCGGTCTCAGATTTGGAGACCGCCCAGATCGCCAGCAGAAAAGCCGAATCCTCTAAATCCCAGGCGGTCAGAAGATCGTCAGATCGCCAGATCGCGCGGTCTGGTCTCTTTTTCTCCTTCTTGGTTATTCGCACCCCCTCTTTCCCTGCCCCGGCTCTCCTGTATCCTGGGCAGCCCGTAGTTTTCAGATCTGCCCGTTTGGGCAGCCCCCTCGTCTATAAATAGAGGGGTAGGGGTACCTGAAAAATGGACTTTTTGCCTCGAGCCTCCAGCTTACAACCTGTGTAAGCGGTCTCGATTTTCTGTGATCGTTTTTCTCTGTTTCTCAGAATCTTTCGTCTTCAGTAACCTGCACTCTATAGTTTCCTCCCATCCCCCTAGTGTGAATTTTGGAGGTACCATTTTTGGTACCAACAAGTATTAGACAAGAAAATATATATTTAGTCAATTTTGATTCTGCTAATTCAGACATTTGTTTATTTAATTCAATAAGTAAAAAAAATGACTTATGGCATAAAAGACTAGAACATATTAACCTTAGAACTATCTCTGAGCTTTCCAAGGACAATCTGGTAAGAGGACTGCCTTCTGGTTCATACAAGAAGGAAGGACTTTGCAGGGCTTGTCAACTAGGAAAGCAGACCAAGAGTAGATTCAAATCTTTATCCAAGAATGATTCACCTAGGATTTTGTGCTTGCTACATTTAGTTCTCTTTGGACCCACTGCAATACAAAGTTTAGGAGGGAAACATTACACTTTAGTTATTGTAGATGACTTCTCTAAATTCACTTGGGTGTTCTTTCTCAGGAACAAGTCTGACACCTTCAGTGTTCTGACATACTTTCTCAGGTCCATCAAGATTGAGTACTCTACCCTAGTTGCATTGATCAAAAGTGATCATGGAACTGAGTTTGAATCTCTTCTAATGAGAGAATTCTGTGGAAAAGAAGGGATCATGGCAATGTCTCTCTGCTCATAGAACTCCTCAACAAAATGGGGTAGCTGAAAGGAAAAATAGAAAATTACTTGAATCAGCAACTACATTGCTTGCTGGTGCTCACTTGCCACTCTCCTTTTGGGCAAAGGCAGTGAACACATCACATTATGTGTTAAATAGGAGTCTTAAACACAAACTTAAGGGTAAAACACCCTATGAATTGCTTAAGAATAAAAAGCTTAAGGTTAACTATCTTAAGATTTTTTGTTGTAAATGCAATGTGCATAACAATGATAAGAAATATCTAAGGAAATTTGAAGCAAATGCTGCTGAAGGTATATTCCTTGGATACATTCTTTCTAGTAAAGCATATAGAATTTATAACCAATCAACCCTTACGATAGAAGAGTCCATGCATGTTTCTTTTGATGAAACTAACATGTTAAATGAGGAGAGGAGTACCACCTCTACCAAAGACATTTTGCAGGCACCAGTTCTATATGAAGAGCTTAATGGATTGGATCTACAGAATAAAGACTCTCCACTCCCATCAACTCAAATTATTGAAGACAATGAAGAAGAAGATAATCCCGAAAATCTTGGTGATAATTCTAATCAAGTGACAACTGATCAAATCCCTCAAAAGGATACTCTTGCTGAACCCATTCCAACTGTTGATCACATCACAGTTAGAGATCATCCATTATCTCAAGTGATTGGATACATCTTAGCAGGTGTTCAAATAAGGCATCAACTCAACCAAAATTAGATGCATACTTGTTTCCTATCACAAATTGAATCTCAATCCATAAAAGATGCAGAACAAGATCCAAACTGGATTCTTGCAATGCAAGAGGAACTCAATCAATTTGAATGGAACAAAGTCTGGGATTTGATTCCAAGACCAAAGGGCCATCCAGTTATTGGCACCAAATGGGTCTTTAGGAACAAGCTAGATGATCAAGGCTTGATAGTCAGAAATAAAGCCAGATTGGTAGCTCAAGGATACTCTCAGGAAGAAGGAATTGATTATGATCAAACCTTTGCACCTGTTGTAATACTTGAAGCTATCAGGATATTTCTTGCATTTGCTTCTTTCAAGAAGTTTTAAGTCTATCAGATGGATGTGAAGAGTGCATTTCTAAATGGAGATATCAAAGAAGAAGTATATGTGGAACAACCACCAGGTTTTATCACTCCAACTTACTCTTCCTACGTTTTTAAGCTTAATAAAGCTCTCTATGGTCTCAAGCAAGCTCCCAGAGCATGGTATGAGACCCTAGCTAATTTTCCTTTAGAGAAGAAATTCTGTAGAGGCAATGTTGATAAACTTTATTTTTCAGGAAATATAAAAATCAAACTTTACTAGTTCAAATCTATATAGATGATATCATATTTGGCTCTACTGATTCAAATTTATGCAAAAGGTTTCTGACCTAATGCAATCCATATTTGAAATGAGTAGTATGGGTGAGTTATCTTACTTCCTTGGCCTTCAAGTGAAGCAAACTCCTAATGGCATATTCATTTCACAATCCAAGTATGCTAAGGAATTAGTGAAAAGATTTGGTATGTCTGATGCCTCTTCTATGAAAACACTCATGCCCTCCAATGCTGTTGTAGACAATGATGAATCAGTGAAACTTGTTGATCAAAAAGTGTATAGAGCAATTGTTGTCTCTTTACTTTACTTAACAACTAGTAGACCAGACATAGTGTTTGCTATATGCATTTGTGCTAGGTTCCAAGTTAACCCCAAAGAATCTCACCTTATTTTATTAAAAAGAATTCTGAGATATATAAAGGGTTGTCCAAATCTAGGACTTTGGTATCCAACTGCATCAGAATTTGAATTAACTGGATTCTTAGATTCTGATTATGTTGGATGCATAGTAGACAGGAAAAGCACATCAGGAACTTGCCAGTTCCTTGGTGATAAGCTTGTGTCTTGGTTTTGTAAGAAACAGACATCTGTGTCTACATCAACAGTTGAAGCAGAATATATTACTGCTGGCAGTTGCTGCTCACAGATTTTGTGTGTTGGAACCCTAGGTTTGATTTGAGTTAGGATCCATCCTTTAATGTCTAAAGTTTATATCATAATATATCTTATAACTTAGATTAAATCAGATTAAGTTAATAGGCTGAAAAGAAATATACAGCTAATAAAAATAATATATATATAAATAATATACTAAGAAAAAAATATATATAATAATAGGCGGAAGAAAATAAGAGAAAATAATATAATAGAATATATTATAAGAGAAAATAATATAAGAGAAAATATTTTAAGAGAAAATATTATAAGAGAAAATAATATAAGTTAAAATCAAAATAATATTAGTCAAACTGCATTCGACGAACGGCCATCGGCATTCGTCGGACGGCGCTCTGCGAATTACATTATAGTTGCGTTCGACGAAATATCAAGAATGCAGCGGTCGACGAATTCCAACCAGAACATCGGTCGACGAATTCCAACCAGAACAGCGGTCGACGAATTCTCAAATTAACAGGTCGACGAATCAAGATGAGATCGACGAAATATTGTCAGCAATATTATTATATTCTTATACAGCTCGACTAACATTATTATATATGCTTTTCTGAAATAGCCATTGCAGCATTAATTAATACAGCGGTTGCAGACATTAAATAATGTAGCCATTGCAGCAAGTCAAATACGACAAGAGATGTTCTCGAGGAACTGGGAAATGAAAGATATATTTATTTCTGGTCGGCAAGAATTAAAAGGAGCCGAACATCTTCTCCAGAATAAATATACAGAGAATAACAGAGCAAACGGGTAGGAAGACAGAACAGATATTAATATTGCTGTACAGGAAAAGAAAGAAGAAGAAATACAGAGGAGCAAAAAGAAGAAGCAGATCATATATTATTATCTTCTTTTTGCTAACATCTTTCTTGGCAGATCATCTTCATCCTGAGACACCAAAACACTATCAAATTGCTCAGGATCAAAACTGCAAGAAGAAGAAGAACTGTCATTGCAATCGAGAGGAGAAGCTCCATCCACAAGCTGTCATCTATTCTAAATCAGACAGAGGGAGCTTCCTTCAACATCATCATCAAGATCCAAACACAACTACCAATCAGGATCTTCATCAAGAGTCTTCTCAACAAAAAGAGAAGAACAATAAATCTTTCCCTTTCTCCTTCCCCATCTTGTATAGGGTTAAAACTCCCTTCAAAAGTTTACCTGTTGGTGGAAAGACACCTGATCAAAAAATCTAGTTGGTTTATAAGCACCTGAACAAAAACTTATAGGTGTGAGGGCACCTGATCAACAACCTCCAGTGGATTCCTACCAGTGGGTAGAAGAGTAGATGTACCCATTTGAGGGGAACTACTATATTTTCTTGTGTCTTTTGGATGCTTTGGTTTGCTTGTTTTATTTATATTTTTATGTGCTGTAATTATATGCATCCTTATTGTTTGTGTTTATTTCTCATACAGCAATCAACAAACATCATATATTTATATATATCATTTATTTTAAAACAAAGTTAAACAAGAGTTTTAATCATAACAAAAGAACTAAACTCTCCTTTCACTGTGGATACAAAATCAACTCTTAGATTATGGTATCAACTTAAATAAATCAATTATATTTTGTTACAATACTAGTGCAATATCTATAGCACAAAATCCAGTACTCCATAGTAGGACTAAACATATAGAAATTAGACACCACTTTATCAGAGATAATGTGGATAAAAACATAATTTGCCTACAATTTATTCCTACTGACTTACAAAGGGCTGATATTTTTACCAAACCTTTTGATGAGAAGAAGCACATCTTATTTATAAATCAGCTAGGAATGATAGATGGAGAATCAATAAATTAAATTTTTTATTTATCCCCTCTTTTCGTCGAACGGAGATCGACAAAAATTTGTCGTTGGTCGAACGGTGATCGACGAAACCTATTAGATCCAGAGATTGACGAAGCCAGCTCGTTAGTCAAACGGAGATCGACAAAAATTTATCTTTCGTCGAACGCAGTTTGACAAAGCCCCACGCTCTTTGACTTCTATTTTTATTAGGTTTAGCTGAACCCCGTTCCACGAAAGTTTGTGCCTTCTCTGATCTCTTTCTTTATAATCAAATTTTGATTCCATTTCATTTTTGTGCCAACAAAAATTGCTCTTGCCTCCCTCCAGTTCCCTTGCACTTGATCATTTTTTTCTCTTGCAGGTACTCATGGCAATCTCTCAGTCATTGCTCTCTTCAATGAAGTTTGATGCAGGATTCGATATAGACATGGAATCATTTGCTCGTTCAGATCAGATTTTCCAGGATATTCTTCAACTCTTTGAAGAACAACAGTTAAAGAAGTTTATGACAACAAGGATAAATATTCCAGTTGCTGAGATTAAGGAATGGTTACACACTCTTCAGACATTGAATGCAACATCTATCTCAGGAACTATTTCAGGAAATCAGGTTCCTTTTTCTCCAGAAATTTTAACAGAGATTTTTGGTTTGACAAATGGTGAAGATGATTTGTACATCACTTCTGATGAATTTAATATTGAATTGGATAAAATGGGTCACTCCAGTGGAAACCCTAACCATCTTCTGAAGAAGAATTTGTCTGTTGAATACAAATTCTTAGCAGATGTTGTTGGCAAGGTTTTACTTCGGAAAAACCTCTACACATGATTATATTACAAGGCACCAATTTCTGTTGATGGTGGCCTTAGTGGAAAAGAAGCAGGTTTACTGGGGATTGATTCTTTTTGAATCTATCAAGAAGAAGCAAAGCAAAATGAGTGTTTGCTATGGCAGGGTCTTAGGAATTGTTCTTCAAGCAAAATGCCCAGAGCTGTTGGTGTCACCAACAGTTTTTATCAATGCAAACAAGAGGCTGACTTCAGCACTCTTTGGCAAATGAGAGAGAGTAATTCCCAAAAGGACTTCAAAGGAAGAAACTTCCAAGCAAGCTTCTGAGAGCACAAGGACTGATACAGTCACTCCCTCAACCCTACAAGAAGCTCCTCCCTATGAATCTTCAACTCCTATCCCCTCTCAACCTCTTCAGAACACTACTACTGAAGAAGTTCCTCCTTCCAATTCTCCCATAGACACTCCTTCCTCAATGCCTTCTTCTCCTCCTCTACAGACAAATCAGTCTGCAGAGTTTCCATCCTCATATATTCCAAATGATGATTCTCTTCCCACATTTGATTCTCTTCCCCCCTTCATTCCACCTCCTTCATTTTACCTATTGTCTCCTCAACATACTCCAACTCAATCACCCATCCATGAGGATAATCATCCACCCATCTCAGATGCTACAAACATCTTCCTACCCTCCTCTATGTGTACCAACCAGGTTCACACCTCTATTCCCTTTTCTTCCATTCCAGCATCCACATCCTCTCAACATACATCTGACTTTGTGTATGTTGATTTTTCCTCCACTGCTGAACAAATTTTCAATCATATCTCTCCAAGACTAACAACTCTTCTAGATGAGAAACTTGCTCCAGTTCTCAAAGCCATCCCAGACCTCTCTTCCAAACATGCCTCCTTCCCTACATCCTCATCTAGAATGAACTCGTATCTTCTTCTAGGGGACTAGATTCAGGTCTCCCTGAACCTAGGCAGGGGGAGATGCTCAATGAAGAAGCTCCAGTTGATATAGATTCAGATATGGTTATTGATACAGTTAATATAGATTCAGTTGTAGCTTCAGAATTAACTAATTCCAGTTATAGATTCAGTAAATAATATCTCTATTAATCCCTCAATAGATAATCTTTCTTTATTATCAAAATTCAATTTGGTTTTCAGTTATCTTCCTAAGCCTTAAGATATTTCAAAGGCTATAATTCCTTATTCAGCTCCCATAGATACAGTTTTATTAGAACAAATCATCAAAATTATTCCTAGTTCTAGTTCCAGTTGCAGTTATAGTTGCAGTTACAGATGAAGTTAGCTTGGTGAATTCACCTCCAACATTTGTTTATGATGATTCCCCTCTACCAGAGGATATTGAGCAAGATGTTGATAATGATCTTCAAGAACTTGATCACCTGTATGATAACCTTGCACAACCCTCTGATGATGATGATGATGATGATGATGATTCTGATGATTCATCTTCAAAGAAAAGGAAATCCAGAAGCAAAGCTAAGGCTGCTCCCAAACCTCCTTCTTCTACCAATGACATTCCCTATTACATATTGAATAACATCACTCTCACCAAAGACTCTCCAGCCTGGATGAGATTCTCAAGGATTGAGAATAATAGGAGAAAGAAAATGAAGAAAACATGATTCTATTCTGACAAGCCAGTCAAGTTTAGTCCTCCTCCCCCTCCTCCAGCTGCTGGATCTGCAGGCATGTCCTCTTCATCTCAGAAATCTTTCCCTTAGCACTCAAGAAGATCAAGGGAGAGTCATGGAAGTTCTAGTGGCCCTTAAAGTTCAAGATCAGCCAGAGCTCCTCCCTCAGGATCAGCTAGACCTCCATCTTCAGTTTATAAATATCATGTCTCTGATGGATCTTTGCACATGAAAAGAAATTCTCAAGATCATCAATCTTCATATCAGTCTAGTGATCTTGATGAAAGACCTCCATCTCCCATTAATCCTGATTCAGAAAAGAATTCTCACATGGCTAGATATAGAGAAACTATTGCTACTGCTCAAATTAATAAAGCCAAAGCTGAAGGAAAAGATTATTCTCAGTTTACAACTATGTCAGAATTCAGAAGATAAGAGTTTGAAAGAAACAGTTCTAAACATCTCTTCAATGCTTGAAGACTACTTGAAGTTGCACCCAGCTGCAGTTGTTTCTCATGCTTCATCTCAAACCCTGCTGGGAGCAAATGACCATTATATGAGCAAGAGAGAATCTAAAAATCCCAAGAAAGAAATCATATTCAAACCTTCTTCAAAGAATGAGAAAAGCTCCTGATTGTTTATTTTTGCTAAATTCTGCTTTCAGTGTAAAACATTCTAAACTCAGAGTATTATATTTTCTATCTACTGAAATGAAATTTAAATTCTGTTGGATATATATGCTCTGTGTTTATTGTTGTTTGTTTTAAATTATTTTTATCAAATAGTATCCTAACCCAAATAGGGGGAGATTGTTGGAACAACCCTATTACTAATTTGGGATAGGATCACTATCTGTGGCTAGGACTCAAGTTGACCCCAATATATAGTCTTAGGGTCAGTATTTAAGCTTGTCTAAGTTAGCTGGTTCTTAGGAAAATTCTAAGTTTTCTGCGTTCGATGAACGTCTTCCTGTGTTTGACGAACGTCGTTTATCAGTTCGACGAACTTAATCTCCAGCTCGATGCAATCAGTCTTCCAAGCCAGTTCTACAGATTCTATCTCTCAGTTCAACAAACTCCTGATTGAGATCGATGAACTCAGTGTTCTATTCGACGAATGAGTAACTCGATGTTCTGTTCGACGAACTCCTGATTGAGATCGACGAACTCAACTTTTTGTTCGACGAAATTCCTATTGAGCTTGACAAATTCTGAAGAATCAGTTATCTTTTTATCTGAACTCAGATCGACTATTCAGCAACGGATCTATTCAAATATGTGGACTTATTCATATTCAGATAAGTCAAGATTTCACTTTCTTTTTATATATCCTTTCTATTCTCTTATTTTGAGAATCTAGCCGTTGACATTTATTGGAAAAGGGAAACTTTCATAGAAAAGAAATAAAAGTATTTTGCAAATCAGAAAGTTACTATTGCAGTCCCAAGAAAGATTTATTTTAGTTTATTCTATTCCTTAGCAGAAGATTTTAATTTTCAAATCAGATTATATATCTAAGGAAAAAGGATGAATCAATATATAAGATATATACAAGAGGATATACATATATAGAACAGATATACTTGTGAAATTCTCAGACAGACAAGAGGCATATAGAAATCTTCATCTACAACAGCATCTTCATTCTCTGAGAAGAACTGAAATATTCTCTCAGAAGTATCTGCTGATTCTTTGTCTTCTACAACAAAGAGAAAGCTTCACCAACTGTCAACAAATTCTATCAGACAGGGGGACCTTTACAAAAACAGCAATCCACTAGTCTTCTCTCAAATCTTATTGAGAGAGAAGATCTTCATAAACTCTTTTTGTTTATTCTTTTACCCTATCTTGTACAGGGTTTTAACTCCCTTCAAAAGTTAACCTTTGGTGTTAGGGCACCTGATCAAAAACCTGTGGTTTGGTTTGAGCACCTAATCAAAAGCTCAGTGGTGATAGGGCACCTGATCAAAAACCTAGTAGATTCCTACCAAGGGTGGTAGAAGAGTAGATGTACCCAGGTTGATTGGGGAACTACTATAGATCATTGTGTATTTGCTGTGTTTGTGTTATTTTCTGTACCGCGATGAGTTTATTGTTCTGTTTTTCTACTCACTCAACTATACATATATATATCATTATTTTAATTCCGCTATAAAATAAGTTAAAACTTTTAATACTCTATTCACCCCCCTCTAGAGTAAATCTAAGATCTAATACCTCACTTTCATATCCTACCTACGGATCCAGGAACCCTATAACATAGGCAAAAAGGCCCAACAACTCAGATCTATAAGATATCCCACTACTCTGACACTGGGGTCCTACAACTCAAACTCAATTAGTCATACAGAAAAAGTATTGTGTTACAAGATAACAGAGTACTCTACACAGCTCTGGAGAATTCTTCTAAAGCCTGATGAAGATGGCTTCTGCACTTGAAGAGAAGGCTTTAAGAGTATTACTGATGCATGAAAGCCTTTTCTTCTTTCTTCTTCTTCTTCCTTTCTGTAGCACAGCTTGTCAGTCGATGGAGCTTGACTGGAACTTGGAGAACTGAAGACAAGAGTGCATTGTTCTCATGAAGATGCTGCCATTCTATGTTCTCTATCATTTTCCCCGTGTGTGTTCCGTGTGTGTTAGGCCATACATCTTGTCTTCTTATAATGAGAAGGCCCTCTAATGGTCTATTCTGAGTACTCTTTATTGTTAGAATCCCATTCCTTAACGACATCTGTTGATTGGTCCCCTTGATGGTAGCATTAAATGAAAACAACACGTTTCAAAAAATCTCGATCTGTGTAATACCCTAGTTTTCACAATGCTATGGAAACATGAGGCCTGTTGCTAACACCGAGTGGTAGGTGCTACCACTGGAGGTAGAATTTGTTTCAAGAAGAGGCTTTTCATCGAGTAGAGACTTTTCGTCGAGTTAGAGTCATCGAGACCTAGCGTCGCGTGCTAGCGTTACCTCTGGTGGTAGGTCTTCAAATCATCTTGTATTGCAGATCCATCGGGAGAGAGAGAAAAATGGTTGCGTCAAGAGGTTTTGTCGAGTGGCTAGCACAGCGTGTTAGCGCTACTGTCGCGTGGTAGCTTACAAAAATAGATACGTGAGCAGCGTTTTCTGGGCATCTGATCCTCTTAGATTTTTATCCAAGGGCCCAGATATGTGCATCCGAAAGTCCTAAATAGGGCAGAGGAGTTCTTTCCTATAATCTCTTAAGTCTTTTGTGTTTTGGAGGCCAACGGGAGAGGGAGAGCTTGGAGGGAGAAGGAGAGCAATATCCGCCATTGTTGGAGCATCAGAGCTTCGTTCGTCAATCCGAGACTAGATCCGCGGAGAGGGCTCCAAGGGGCTCATTTCTATCCGTGTTTTTCAACCGATCCATGATGAAGAGGAGAATTCAAAGGTTAACGACATCTCTCCTCCCAGGTTTAGGATGCGCGCATGACATCTCTTGTTTTGCCTTTCTCTTTTGTGAAATTGTTTTCATCGGATCTCTCAAATGAGAGGGGTTTGGGTCGCTTAGGTTCAAGAGGAACCATCGAGTTGATTGAGTCCATCCCCGTACATGATTTTGCATTAAAAATCCGCTCCATTATCGGATTAGGCATTGTAGGCGAAGCCAAAATCACGACAGATTGTCCGATTCGTTGATGTTGCTTAACGTCCATTTTAAGGATTTTTGCTAGAAATCTGAATACGACGAAAACATCGTTGCTGATGACCTTTTATGTTTCATGTGAGAACGAATGTTGGTTTTGGGAGGAAAGATTTGCGTATGATGAAGGGCTTGTATTGCCCATATTTATGGGAAGGAGAGGATTTGTCTTTATGGTCGGCCGACCAGCCCATGATGTTGCAAGTCATGTGGGGAGGGTGTCCTGGCAAGACATATCCCCTTCTTTACTGATGATATGTCTTCTTAGCCAGATACTTTTTACTTAGGATTTCTGAAGAGCTTCAACTAAGTAGTCTGTTCAACAATACCCTTACATTCTCTACGGTATGCCTTGATCCTTCACGAGTCTTCTCAACGATATTGCCATGTGATACTGGTTACAATGATATCATCATGTTATACATGTTGTCATGATGATACCTGTGACTTAGTTGTTCTTTCTTGGTCTCACAACTGATATCATCGTGTGTACTTGGTTGACACAATGATATCGTCGTGTTATCCATATTGTCACGACAATTACTGACTTATTTTTTTTCTGCTGTCTACTGCGAGTAATCTCCGTGATATCATCATGTGTATCATATTGACACGATGATATTTTCCTTAGATATTTTTGCTTGATCTTTATACATTATACTTAGTATATATGATATTATAACCTGCTCATGTCACATCAAATGCACATCAAATACAAATTGTACTTATCATTAACTTGGGGACTTCTCCAAGTCTGGAACATTGTGGGCAGTGTTCCCAACAACACTGATCTTGGCATATATCTATTGGCTGGGAAAAGAGGCAGACGGCGAAATGACCTTCCCCCACAATAGATTCGTTGTCGATCCATTGGGTGGATCAGCCCAATCATTATTTAAAGTTATCAACGACTGTGATTTTGTCTTCAACCTTGATCTGGAGGGTGAGATTGATCTCACCTAGGAGGAGCTTTCGGGGCTCATCCACCACCGTCCTGACATCACCACCCATCGCCACCACCACCAATAGATTCGCCATGGTGAGGGCTACCTCTTGGAGCTGGTCTAGCGGCCTGACGCCGCCACCATCGGCAAGAATTATGGGGTCATTCTGACAACGTTTCTCCACCAAATTACATGAAATCTTAGTCCAATTGAGCTCGATTTTGATTCGAAAACGTTCTAAGATGATTTCAGAAGGGGAAGGGGAAGGAATCTCACTTGATTTTGCCTTGCTCTCCTGGTCCGGGTTCGGGCATCCATGGCTTGGTCAGCTGAATTGGCTACACTCCTCCTGAGGGATTCTACTCAAATTCTCTGCTAAGGACTATTGCTTGGGCTGGTGTGAGGATTTTGAAGGGTGAGGGGGTGCTTTTATAGGCTACAAGTGAGGTTTGCAATTATCCTCTTAAGCTCACCATGGCCGACCATGACTATGGTCTAGTTTGTACTTCTAGCCATCTTTCAGTCCTTTGAGGCCTTGGATAATATCAGAAGCTTCCCTTTAGCCTCTCAAAGAGGGAAGGATTCAAGGGGGTGCATGGTTACTTCATTTTGAAGTTTTTCCATTTTGGGTAATTTTCCTCTTAAGGGGGGGGGGGGGGGGGGGGGGGGGGGTGTTTTAGGTTAATTAATGGCAATCTGTTTTTGGTCCTTGGTTTTAAGGTCTAAATGTGTTTAGGGTTTAATTTTGGAGTTTCTTGGGTGAGTGTGGGGTTAGGGTATTTTAAAAAGTGGATTTAGGCCTTAATTAAACCATGGTTTGTACATGCTTAATTTGGGTTGACCAAAGTCAACATCTTGAGGGTAGCCTTGGTCATGGGTCATGGTTTGGCTATCTTAATTGATCAAGAAGGGGATCATTTGAGTGGTTAAATATATTTTAGATAAATGCACACCATGCTCTCTTTTTAAGGTTTTACTCTTGTCTTTATGGTGATGTGGTTTGCTAATAGTTGAATTGGTTTACTTAGGTCATGAGGTAGGGTATGGTGGGTTCCATTGGTTAGGGGTGGGTTTGATGGGACTTGAATTGGTTAACTTGGCTTTGTGCACCTTTTGCTCCTTTAAGTGCTCTACCTTGTCTCCAAGGTGAGGTGGTGCACCAATTGGGGGTGCCAATACTTCTAGGTTCCTCATCCTAAATTTGGATGTTACATATACTTTGATGTGCCAATATGAATTATGCATAACATTATTATTGATCGAATTTGTGGACCTTCCTGACGTCACCAGGGAATACAGTTCACATTAAATTTGTAGGGCTTTTGGGAGCTTTCCATAATTGGATGGTAGGTTCTCATAAGATGCTTCTAGCTTGAGTTATACCTGTTTAAAGTTGGTTGTCAAAGATTATTAAGGTAGTGAGTAATTGTTCTATCTCTATAATTAGAGCTCACCATGACTTAATGCCTGTCGTTAAACCTTTTTCATTTTCTCTGCGGCAAGCCATCTCGTCGATCATCTCAGCGGCAAGCCATCTCGTCAATCGTCAATGCCCAACATTAGACCATAATCATAATTTCTGCTTGTGGGCAGTTCCAGACCAATAATGTAGCAACCTAGTGTCATATCAGTTCAAAACTGTATGCTAAAAACATAATGGAAAATAAGATCAAATACTAGTAGGATTTGTTATTCTCAAATCACAGGGATGGGAAAAAGCATGTTCCAACAATCTCCTCCTTTTGATAATAACAAATCCAATATAAATAAATCAGATTCATATATAAGAGAGGTGTGTTGTTAGAAGGATATATGACACTAAGCAATATAGAGACAATAATAAGAATTAAAGATTGTTTATGTTTTGCTCCCCCTACTTAAGTGCTCCCCCTTAGTGTATGCTCCCCCTTAATCTAGTGAATCCCACTCCATTAATCATTACGATTTATCATTTTATTCTCCCCCTTTTGTTATTAGCAAAAGTGGGTGGAGTTGAAACAAAACTAGAAGAGGGAAGGCAAAAGTTAGGACATAACTAAGAGAGGATTAAGAGTTTTGTTTAAGCATAAGGTAATTCATGATCGATCTAAGGGAGATAGTAGCACAACAGAAAAAGATATGGTAAGCGTGAAAGACCAACATTCCATGATTGTACCAAAGGAATTCTACCACTTGCTTTGCAAATTAATTTTAAAGAAGAATATTACTTGTTGAGAGAGATGCAATATAGTTTGACAAGCACAAGTGAAGAAAAAACCTAAGAGGTAAGCATGATAAACCAAAGTAAATGAAATACATGACCAAAAGAGAATTGCGGAAAACAAAAACAAAATAATTAAGAGTAGTATTTTTGTTATAGTTTGATCATTCCAACAATATGTTGACGAGTCCCATTTATATACACATTTATGGACTCATCTGGGCCGAATTTCTATTCAATGCACCACACTTTAGGCATGTTTACGATCATATTTGCTATTCCTTGCTAGGTGCACTCTTAGGCCCGTTTCGGTGTGCAATTGCGCTCCTTGTTATTGGGGGTAAGCACATGGTGCTTCCCAATCCTTTTGTTATGTTTATTTGGTGCTGGAAGTGTATTCCTAGCAGGTTTATATTGTGCAGGTGGCCGGATCATCCCGTTTTCTCCCCTAGAATCTAGCATGTGCATATCGCACTGGTCGTGCGTCTCCTTGACACACGGACGGAGCGATCGTGCGTCTGCATCTGGTCAGAAACCGGACAATCTGAGTTTAGTCGTGCATTTTACGCACGGGCAGATTTGCCCGTGCGCGAGTAAAATGCACGATCGACCTGTTTCCTCTTGTTTTTGGTCATTCTGAATTTACCCGTGCGTTGGTACGCACGGGCGGATTTGACCATGCGCTAGTAGAACGCACGGGCGGCGCCAGCGTCTCCCTCAAGTCAGATTTTATCATTTAATAACGCACGGTTCATGCACGGTCGTGCGTTCGACCGTGCGTGACCTTTTTTCTGCCTGTTTAGTATAAAATGCAGGTTATGTCGCAGTCAATGGAGAGCTCATAAGGGGAGCGAGAAATCAGATCCTCCCCGCTGTTTTTGAGGTCCTGAAGGCTTCTCCTTCACCTCTACCACCAAGGAGACCATATTCCGGCGATTTCCACCACCATTCTTCCATTCGGGAGCCTTAGCGAGCATTCTCCATCATGTGCTCAAGCATTCCTCGTCGTGGGAAGCCATAGAAGTGCTTGCAGGTCATTGGAGCGGTGACAGCCTCCATCGAGTCCGCACACCATCTGAGGGCCGAGCCCGGAGAGAGCCCGACAACCTATCATTCCGGCCGAGAACCCAAGATGCAGTGACATCTTCCTATTGGTCCTCTCTAAACTTGAATGCTTGTGCACTCTTTGTGTTGTTGTAGTAATGAACTATTGCTTAGCTTAATGTCATAGATCTTTTAGTATGTTCATGTGCAATGATGCGGTGGTGTGAGAGTAGAATTTCCTTAGTTGTGATTTTCTGAGTTCGTTGTGTGTGAAGCCCTAGCAATTGCTAGTGGTGATGCTTGGAGAAGAGGTGTGTGCGACCCTCAACCGTCACAGTTACTTTCCGTCCACTGCGCCTCCCGAAGCATAGCATCGCGGACTGTTGCATCCATCCCGCCTTGCGAAGCGTAGTTTTGACCCGCATCTCTCTTTTCCACATTAGTTTAGGAATCAAATTCACAACCCCCTTGTTATTACTTAGTAATCCTTTTTTCTATTTTCCGGGCAGAGCTAATCACATTACCCAACTTGCAGTCCTTTGAGTTCGACATTCGGGGATTTACTTCCTATTTTATTACTTGAGCGACCGGTGCACTGCCGTCATATCGCATTTCATGCTCGCTGATTAGCATTACTGAAATTGTGCATCAAGTTTTTGGCGACGTTGCCGGGGACTGCAAGCGTTTATGATTTGTTTTCCTCTGGAAATTCGTTTTAAGGTCTTTTTTTTTATTTTTCTGCTTTTGTATTGAAGAGGGTGTATGCATAGAAGAGATCCTGGTGAGTGCGCAGCATTTGACCCTGAAATAGAGCGTACCCTGCAGGCACTTCTCTGTGCTGCTGCCACTATGGATGTTGACGGAAATCAGGTTGATCCTGGAGTGGGAAATGCACCGGTCAAGGGTCAGGTGGCTGACGAGAATGAAGTGGCTAGGCCACGACCCAGGACCATGAGAGATTACACTACACCCACTGTTGGGAGCGTGTACCCTGGATTCGGCCCAGCTATCACCAACAATAACTTTGAGATAAAGCCGACCATCCTGAACATGATCCGCAACCAGGCCCAATTCTCTGGGTTAGCCAGTGAAGACCCCCATCTTCACTTGGTTGAATTCACAAAAATTTGCGGGACATTTTGGTACGCCGGACTGGCTTATGAGACGGTAAAGCTCAGGTTGTTCCCTTTCTCTCAACGTGACAAGGCAATGGTGTGGCTCCACACGATACCACTCGGCACAGCTACCACTTGGGACGTTCTGCAAGAAAAATTTCTGGCAAAGTTCCATCTTGTCGACAAAGTCGTAAACTTGCAGAGGAAAATTGCAACCTTCCAACAACATGATCAGGAGGCTCTCGCAGAAGCTTGGGAGAGGTTCATGAACCTTCTCCGGAAATGTCCCCAGCATGAGCTGCAACCATGGACTATAGTAGAAAATTTTTACTTTGCTATTGAGCCTAACTACAGGGCCATGATTGAAGCTGTTGCAGGTGGAACTCTGATGAACCACACCCCAGAAGACGCATTACGGATCGTCCAAGACACTGCCATTCATAGCTTCTTTTGGACTGCTGGAAGAAATGCTCCAAGGAATGCTCGGGGACTCTTTGAGGTGAACACATCAGGTGCACCTGCTGAAAGTACCATACTACTAAAGAGGCCTACCCTCCCTTCTTCCTCAGTGATGATGATATCATGCCAAGGTTGTGGAAGCTTGGGGCATCATGCATATGAGTGCACCACAGGTGAGCAACCTACCGAAACTTCTTTTGATGAAAGTGTCAATTATATTAATGATCAAAATCATGGAGCACCGTTTAATAATGCCTATAACTCGGGCATGAGGAGTCATCCAAAATTCTCTTGGAAACAAAACGTTCCAGGCCAACGATGGCAAGGAGGCTCACATCAATTCGATGCCCAAGCCTCCGGTAGCCAACCGCGGCCGCCTCAACCGAGTTATAATCAAGGTGCCCCGACTCCTAAGAAGAGCAACCTCGAAGAAATGATGGAGAGGTTTATGCAGGCTGAAAACGCGAATATGGTTAACCAGACCGCGTCCATGCGAAGCGTGGAGACGCAATTGGGCCAATTGGCTCAATTGTTAACCGAGCGTTCGCAAGGGACCCTTCCCAGCAACACAGAAAAAAATCCTATCAACCAAGGGAAAAGTCTTGCCGACACGGAAGTTGTTAACCCAAGTGAATTAGTAATCAATCGTTCTATTAATAATGTCAAAACTGCTGCCTTATGTGACTCCGGTTCATCCCGCAACGTCCTTGCATTGCAAGACGTTGCTAAATTGCAACTCGAAATGAACACGGACGATCAGGAAGTCTTTGGTGCTTGCTAATGGGACCATTATTCATGTCCGAAGGAGAAGTGAAAAATGTTGAAGTCATGGTCGAGGGGATGGTGGTGGTCACTGACTTTCAAGTATTGGGACCCCAAGAGAATAAATCCATCCCCATCTTGGGAGTGCCGTTCTTGAAAGAGAGCGGTGCCACTTTGGATTTCTCTGCAGGGAGTGCTATCATCCCTACTTGCCCCAAGAATGTGACCACAACATTGTCTCGCTCTCCCCAAATTATTTCTGATGAATCTCTTAGTAATGCAGGAATAGGGGCTGAAAAAGTATCGTTGGAAGAAGAAAAGGATGAGGAGAAGTCATGCGAAAAAGAAGAAGAAAAAGCAGGCTTACGAAAGAAATGTGACCCTGAGAGGAAGGAGAGCATCATTTCTGAACCCGCCAAGCAAATTGTAACTCGGGACAATGTCCCATTTTTATTTAGCAAGAAATCGTGCAATAAACCTTTTAAATAGTCTGTCTCGTGGGCTGACCCAGTTGCCGCCGCGACAACGAAAGTGATGTCACCCACCACTAAGGTGGGAAAATTTGACGACTATCAACGCTGGAGCTCTCCAACCGTGGAGAAGTTGAAGCAAGAGAGGCAATTGCATGGTGCACGCTCCACTACTTCCAGTGGCAAGATGGCAGAGGCTAGGGAAAAATTGGGTGACACCAATTTTGGCCCTAAAGCTTTCACCTCCAGCCTACAAGCCACTAGAGATGTGCACTACAAAAGCGCGTATAGCCTGATGCTCTTTGTCTTGCTGTGATCTGTGTGTATGAAACTTTTCTCTATGTTAGAACTATTTGTCTTCAATGCTTAATACAGGTATTTGGTCCACCTTTAAGGACTTTAAACAAAAGGGCTTCTTGGGAGACAACCCAAGGGAACCACCCGGTTCCATTTGCTTAGTCTATGTCTTTTAGTCCTATTTTTCTTTTATTTTTGCTAACATCGCAGGTTAAAGCTCTTGCGTGGTGGATGAGGAAGGAGAAAAACTTGAAGAAGGAATTACCGCACTTCTGGCATGCTCATTTATGAGCATAGGTCTACTATACCCCTATTCTCCTTATTCCAGAATTCCCTTTCTTATTTAGTTTTTATCAAGTCTGGGGGAGCGGGCCTTTGATTGCGCTACACGCACATTCATGCTAGAACATTATGTTAGGAAAATATATTGATTATCTCATTGCATAACGCACACCACACGTGTTTTATTTTTACTCGTGCGCAATATTTGTGTAAGTGCTTGATGTATGTGTTTAGAATTTTGATTGTTAGTTGTGGATGGTGTGGCTGAATAGGACGTGACCCATGCGGTGCTACTAGTAGAGCGCTCACGTAGCATAAAAATTCACGTAGAATAGATTTAATCACAAAGTTATAGTTTTATTTAATTCATTTGTGTAATTACTTAATACTCTACTCAAACGGTGAATTTGGTGAATCTAGCGGTAGCCCTAGGTCGAGTGTAGAAGAGCTGTTAGCCTCGTGTTGTTTGAGTTGGAAGGAGAGGAGACCTCGCTCGGTGGTTAAGAACTTGCTCCAAGCTATTTTCAAAACGAGTGCGTTGAATGATCTTGTTGGGAGCATGACGTAGGTCATCATTTGGTCTGGTTGAGCTTTGATTTCCCAACCTAACGTCTTCCTTTGCTAGCCTCGTTGAGCCTTACCTCTCTTATTTGTTAAACTCCACTAAACTTTCACCAAGGCCTCATATCCCAACCTAATACGCACTAGATTCGAACGTTGGAATTCATACATATTTATGATGATTTTGCGCTGCGGAGCAATATTTTTGTGCGCGAAGAAAAAAATGAGAGTGAGTTAAAAATTTTGATTGATCCTAACTTATGATTCTATGGATCTATAAAAAAGGAAGAGTAAAAGAACTCTAAAAAGAATCTAACCACAAGTGTGGTAGTCTCGCGCACACCATAGTGCTTAAATGAAGTCCGGGGGAGTATGCTTCAAGGTGAAGATGTTGAGGCTGAAATTTGTTATTTACCGGAGGATGAGTGCGTTTAACCTACGTTCTTCTACTTCATTACCGTACCTCAACCCAAGCCCTATGTATAGCCTAAAAGACCTACTGATTCTTGATAAGATCGTCTCATGCAGTGGAGAAGGTGCAAAAGGGAAAGCATATGACCACTGACCTTGATGGATTTCTTGGAGAGCTCTTCCTTGAGATCCAAGTTGAGCAACGCTCACCTCAGCAGTTCACGCTATGTTCCCTAGGGCGCGACTGTTCGATTCACCAGTGATTCACCTCAGAGTAGTAGTATTTTATATCATACACTAGTTGAAGTTCTTAAAATATAGTCTTTGTTTTAAAATCTTTTCTACTTTATTTTTACGCTCGTTAGTTCTTTACTTCCCATCATGTTTTTCCCGCACAGTTGCGTCTCAAAAATCAATTTTTCTATCATGAGATTGAGTGTTTTCCCGAGACGTGCAAATGAGTATGTCTGGGGGTGTGATGAGTCCCATTTATATACACATTTATGGACTCATCTGGGCCGTATTTCTAGTCAATGCACCACACTTTAGGCATGTTTACGATCATATTTGCTATTCCTTGCTAGGTGCACTCTTAGGCCCGTTTCGGTGTGCAATTGCGCTCCTTGTTATTGGGGGTAAGCACATGGTGCTCCCCAATCCTTTTCCTATGTTTATTTGGTGCTGGAGGTGTATTCCCAGCTGGTTTATATTGTGCAGGTGGCCGGATCATCCCATTTTCCCCCAGAATCTAGCCTATGCATATCGCACGGTCGTGCGTCTCCTTGATGTACAGACGGAGCGATCGTCCATCTGTATCTGGGCAGAAAACCAGACAATTTGAGTTTAGTCGTGCATTTTACGCACGGGCGGATTTGACCTGTGTGCGAGTAAAACGCACGATCGACCTATTTCCTCTTGTTTTTGGTCATTCTGAATTTACCCATGCGTTGGTACACACAGGGCGGATTTGCCCGTGCGCTAGTAAAACGCACGGGCGGCGCAGCGTCTCCCTCAAGTCAGATTTTATCATTTAATAACGCACGGTTCACGCACGGTCGTGCGTTCGACCGTGCGTGACCATTTTTCTTCCTCTTTACTATAAAATGCAGGTTACATCGCAGTCAACGAAGAGCTCGTAAGGGGAGCGGGAAATCAGATCCTCCCCGCCGTTTCTAAGGTTTGAAGGCTTCTCCTTCACCTCTACCACCAAGGAGGCCATATTTCGGCGATTTCCACCACCATTCTTCCATTCGGGAGCGTTAGCGAGCATTCTCCATCAAGTGCTCAAGCATTCCTCGTCGTGGGAATCCATAGAAGTGCTGCAGGTCGTTGGAGCGGTGACAGCCTCCATCGAGTTCGCACACCATCTGAGGGCCGAGCCCGGAGAGAGCCCGACAACCTCTCATTCCGGCCGAGAACCCAAGATGCAGTGACATCTTCCTATTGGTCCTCTCTAAACTTGAATGCTTGTGCTCTCTTTGTGTTGTTGTAGTAATGAACTATTGCTTAGCTTAATGTCATAGATCTTTTAGTATGTTCATGTGCAATGATGCGGTGGTGTGAGAGTAGCATTTCCTTGTTGTGATTTTCTGAGTTCGTTGTGTGTGAAGCCCTAGCAATTGATAGTGGTGATGCTTGGAGAAGAGGTGTGTGCGACCCTCAACCATCACAGTTACTTTACATCCACGCGCCTCCCGAAGCACGGCCTCGCGGCCATTGCATCCATCCCGCCTTGCGAAGCGTAGTTTTGACCCGCATCTGTCTTTTCCTCATTAGTTTAGGAATCAAATCATAACCCCCTTGTTATTACTTAGTAATCCTTTTTTTCTAATTTCCGGGCAGAGCTAATCACATTACCCAACTTGCAGTCCTTTGAGTTCGACATTCGGGGATTTCCTCCCTATTTTATTACTTGAGCGACCGGTGCACTACCGTCGTATCGTATTTCATGCTCGCTAATTAGCATTGCTGAAATTGCGCATCATATGTCTAGACTCTTCATATTTGAGCATTTAACTTTGAAAATTTTCATAACTAATAGGCAAGCATGATTTAACATATTCAAAAAGATAATAACTACAATGTAACCAATTCGTATTTCAAGTAAAGAAAACATTGTAGAAATCATGCATTGCAATCTAGTGCTTTTACTTATGTTTATAGAGAATTATGTAATTTTGTATTAGGATCCAATTCTCATGAGTAGAAGCTTTATGAAAAACAATAATGTGTGCATAAGGTGTTTTGATAAAAGTATATAAGTGAAATAATCAAAACACATGACATATGTAATGAAATAGTAACAACAATATTAAGATTGTAATCTTATAATTACTTTCACACATCAAATCTAGAATAAAATTTCAAAGCACATAATGGAGTACAATTACCAAGGTGCTTTGCCCACACAATGCTCATTAAGACTTATCAGGGAGCAAAGTATTGCTTGGGGGATCACATAAGCATTTTTATAAAAAAATTTAGTTATCTGGTGTACAAATAGAAGTGATAAAAAGAATGTGTTTGCACAAGACACTTTACAATTCTTTCCAAGGTGCTCAACCTCATAATGCTCATTAAGACTTATCAGGTGGGTGAGTAGTGCTTGGTGGAGTTATCTTTGGCTTTTTATTTCATTATAATTTTTTTTTAAGTTTGGGCCAAAGGTCTCCGAATTCACTTGTTGATGCAAACATTAGCAATTTTGAAATAACACTTCTATATGTGTAAGAAATTTATTGTTTGAAAGATGGTGTAGGTAATTTAGATTTACAACTTAATGTGTTAAATACTATTACACTACACAATCATGCAAGACTAAGTTTATGAGCATATGTAGATTACCAAAATAGTGAGTGAGTGAATCATTGATTAACATAAAACATTGCTCATACTTAGAGGCATGCTAGGCAATCATACACAATTTTCTATAGACTATTTCATTGCACATAATCAAATTAAAGTCAAGGCATGATAAGATAAAATAATGTTTAGGAAATTTGAAATTAAAATTAGACATTGAAGAAAATCTTTAAGTGTATGCCAAAATCAATTTTGACCATTTGAAACAATAATAACTAAGATGTTTGCTCTTGTGCAGTCTAATAGTCAAACCATTGTTTTGTAGATATTTAAACCAAAAACAAATAACAAAAACATATTTTTGATTATTTTGAATTATTTGAATTATTTGTATTTTAGAATGGAATAACCAAATTAATAACAAAATAATTTCAAATCTGAGAAAAGAAACAGAGAAAAATCATTATAAAATACCAGAAACAGTGCAGAGAAATCAGAATTTCAATATGGCAAAAGGAGCTAACGCCTGACGTTAAGTACTTAACGCCCAACCAGGATATTGTTATTTGAATTTTTTTTCTCTGTAATAGGGAGTAGGTATATAGACCTTCTTAGTGTAGAAATTTCAGAGAATTTGGAATTGATTAGAAGGCTATTTAAGCATATTTTTTGTGATTTTAAAAAGTTTTTATCTTTTATATTTGACTTTTGGTTTTTCTGTAAATGAAGGAATAAATAAGGTGTAAACATATATGTAATGGTATACAAATAGATAAGCAACAAGGAAATTTCAATTATGGAGGAAAATGGAGCTAACACCTGACGTTAAAGTCAACGCCGGCGTTACGTTTACATTATATAAAGCTCCAAATCCGAGTTCTTTTTCTTATTCTCATCATTTCAAGCCATTTCTCTTCCAGTTTCGTCGACTCCCCTTCTCAGATCTAGGTAAAATTTTTGTTTTTCTTCTTATATTTTGTGATTAAAGCATTTCTCTACCCCTAAATTGTAATCCTTTGAAGTATTGAAGTGTTTTATTATGGTATATGATAGATCTAGGGTTTTGAGATTTAGAGTTTCAAGTTTTGAGTTGTAGAATGGGGTTTTTGAGATTCTTCTCAAAGATGAGTTTTTGCTTTACCTTTTTAGTTGTCTTGAGTTTTGTTGGCGATTATCCATTTAATCCTTCCTTTTTACAACTATTTTGAGTTGCAAGTGTTACTGAAGGTCGGCATTGTGAACTGGTGGTGATAGGAAGTTTCATAGCAAGCGCCTGGCATTAGAAATAATGTCGGGCATTGATGAAAATTTTTGTGTTGATTTTCTATTGTGTCAAACTGTGCAGGTTATAGCTTCTTCCAGTGCACATGGGGTTCGTGCCAGAAAGTCTTCTTCTTCCCAAGCAGCACAATAGTCTTATCAATCTTATGCGGGGATTGAAAAAGCGCATGTTGGTGTAGGAACGATGTTGCAAATAGACATCCCCCGACATGCCCATATTCAGAACTTCCTGGCTGCATTAGGAGTGTTTTCAGTGATTATTGACGACTGTTTTTCTACAGATTTTATTTGGGAATTCTATAACCATTTGTTTGATACATTAGAAACAGAACTCCATGGAGGAGTGTCGTCTATGATAAAGTTTGAAGTTATTCACATCACACATGAAGATCTACGGAATGAGTTTGGGTTAGTAGAGAGTGAAAATCATCTGGATGTGGTTGAGAAGTATAGGGCTGAGCGAGACTGGACACCAGTGAATCTGGTTTTGCATGGGAAGGAGACTAGAGAGCAAATTACAGACGTTACTCCACTTAGGGAAGAAGCATTCATAATTCAAGATATTTTGCAACACACTATAATGTTGATGTTCGGAGATACAAAGAAGATCACTACACAACTGAGTATTGTTACCTATCATATTATACAGGAAGAAATTTTTGATGTGGCAGATCATTTACTCTCACAAATTTGTTATACATTTAAGTTTAAGGATCCAAGATGGTCTCGACTCAACACACTTCCCTTAGGAGGACTCATACAACGGGTGGTGATGGAGAAGTATGCATACATTGTCAAAAGTAACTATATTAATGATCTTATCCTAGAGCTTTATTCTACTTCAACCATTCGAGTTCCTCGGTCACGAGATTTACCATCATCTTCTCGACCATCCCTACGATGAGGGGGTTCACTCCGTGAGACAAATTAGGAGCATCAGGAGTCGTTCGAGGAATTCAAGGAGAACGCGACATGCCAAATGTCACAGATCGAGAAGATGGTGCGATATATGATTCGGGCCCTGAAGTTGAAACTGACACCTGCAGAGGAGAGGGATTGGGACGTTCCTGTGGATGATCCTCCATACCACTCGACATGTCATACTCGAAGGTCAAGAGATCCAGGAAGTTCAAGTATAGAGGGGATAGATTCTATTAATGAGAGTAAAGAGTTTTAGGGTGCTTACTGTTATGCAATAATAGTTCTTAGCATTTGGACAATTTAGTCTAACGCCCGGCGTTACCACTTGCGCCCAGCATTAGCTGTTATCATGCTTTTTACCTTTTTCTTGTTTTTATCTATTTTGTGAACTGTTTGTGTGCTGTGTTCTAGTTTTTATTCAGGTTTTCATAGTTATAATTTTGATGCTTTAAAAAAGGTTTTCACTTAATCTTTGGTGGATTTTATAATGTAAAAACTATCTATAATCTTTTTATAGACATTGGATCATAATAATGGCCTATTTAAAGATATAATAGCATAGCACTTTAATTTTAAAGTTATTCAATTAATTGTAAGGATATGTACTGGTATGACGTTTTATTTTATTAAAACCTTTTTTAATTATGAACTATGAAATATGCATATATTTTCCGTAAGGCAAGATATGATAGTTTCCTTTGTCGGATAATTGCAATGACGAACATGAGTCTATAGTTTATCTTTGAGAGGCATTAGTTGGACTTAGCAATTTTGAGTGGATCTTGGACTTTCCGAGGTCTACCCTGTGAAGGGTTCACACCGGTACTAGGAGATATCATGGGGTGACATCCCAAATCTCCCTTTCGCAAGGTACATGAAAATAGAAAAATTAAGTTTAAAAAATAATTTTTGATAAGTTTATTGTTTTATAATTTTGTATTTGATTTTTCAAAGATCACACAAAGGCATACAGATAAAGATAGGTAGTATATAAAAAATTATTTTTAGAGATTTTCAAAATTTTAAACAACACAGAATATTGGACATTCGGGCTAACATTGGAGTTAGGTCTTAGCGCCTGAATTAGCTCACAGAGAGTGCATATTTTACTCGTGTAGCCTTGATTTTCTTCGATTTCACTTCCAATTTTGCTCAATTATGTTTGTGCAATGTAAGACATGTCTAATGAAGTGAAAACCGAGAAGAAACCGCAAAAAGTTGCGAAAGTTAAAATTTTCGATCATTGTCTCCAACAACAACCTTAATTCATGAGTTTTGCACAATCATTTAAGCTTAATATTATAGGATATGCCAAAAAACATGATTGAGCAAGACAAATATGCATAATTTTAGTGATAATAGATTGGTCATTTATAAATGAAAACTTAACTTTTACTTTTGATTTAATTTAATTTGTAAACATCATTTAGGCTTTAGGGGACAAAGTCAAATTTTAAATATTATATTAGATGACCATGGCATGATGGGTAAAATTAGAAACAAAAAAAACGTTAAAGCATATCATGAAGTAGAAATTTGTATATTCTATTTTGAACAGATTCTACTTCATGCATTTGATGATACCTAATGAATTTGAGATTTAGGTATCCAAAGAGGACCAAGTTGGATGGTTCCTTTGGGTACCCAAATACATCGTGTATGCTTTTGGGAAGACAAGGATGAGTGGACCCATTCAATTGACTTTAGTGTGTCATTCTTACGTATGGGTCTCTATTCATAACTTTGAAGAACGTTCTTTTTATTTTTCAAATTTCCATAGTCATTTACTTGAATGTTTGGATAAATATGACTTTTGAATTTATTATTTAAGGGAAATTTGTTTGCGTTTAATTTTATGTTGGGAGAGGATTGATATTGTAAATGATAGTGATGATAATGTTTTCGAATTTCATTTACAATCTTTTGATGTTTTTCATTTCCAATGTTTGGCTTAGTCAAATTAAAAAAGTTCTTATTTAACTTTTGAATTTTCTTGAGATTATTAATGTATGTTTTGATAATTTTTCTTTATGATTTCTTTAAGCAAGTTGATTTTAGTTTCTAATTCATTATTCTTATTTTTGAGATTATGTCTAGCTTTATTATAAGCAGTTGTGCTATTTTTAAGAGTGGCGACAATAGATTCAATGTGAGTTTGATAGTTATTTCTTAATTCCTCAAATGTTTCATCCATCTCATTAATTTCAATTTTATAGTCTTTACACATGCACAATTGCCTTTTAGAGAAGAGTTTTCTAAACATAATTTTTCATTTTATTCTTTTGCAAAAATACATTCGTTTTCAAGTTCCTTGTAATTATCTTTTAAATCATTACAACAGTTACAAGGTGAAACAATTTTAACTAAAGAGCAAGAGTGAGAACTAAGTAATTCAAAATTTGATTTTACATTAACATTAACTTTTAACCTTTTATTTTCTAAGCGTAATTTCTTATTAGCAATTTTCAATTTCTTCATTTTACGTTTAGCAATTTGTAGCATATGTAATATGTAAATGTAATTATCACAAAAAGAGAAGACTTTGATTTCCTTACATTGCTATCGGAAGAGGCAAGATTTGAACAAATAGTTCCTTTGACATCTTTTTGACATTCCTCTTCAAAAGATAGGATTTCTTCTTTTCTTCCTCTTGATGTGCACTCCATCGATTCATCATGAGAGGAGCATTGTTGACCATTTGTGCAAGCTTGTATGTTCTCAACTTCTTGCGTTTGTTCCATACCTGTGAGAGGAAGATCATACATTTCTTCAAGAAATTTCCATACTTTGTATGCACTAGAGAAAGAATATATCAATTTGAAAATTTCTTAAGATAAAGGACAAAAAATACTATTTAAAGCCATTGCATTTAGGTGACGTTCCTTTTAATTGTTTCGTCCGCTTGTCTGACAATTGAAATATTCCAGGCTTCGATATCTAAAGTTTTAATAAATTTTTCCATTAAAAATTTCCACCCTTTATAATTTCTCCCTTCGAATAAAGGTGGTGCACGAGATTTTTCTTCTTCATAAAAATTTCCCCCACTAACAGAAGTGAGATCTTGAGACGCCATTATTCCCGGTTATTAAGCCGATTTGGAATAACCTAGCTCTTATACCACTAGTTGGATCTTGAGGCGCCCTTAGAGGGGGGGGGGGGGGGTGAATAAGGGTTTTAAGAAAAAATTTTATATTTTAAAATACTTGAAACGATAACATCACACAAAAAAGGAGATTATGTAATATAAATGAGAGACTTGATTTTATTTACTTGAAATATAAGATTACAAAATTCGATTTCTTATGATGCCAGAAATCGTAGGAAAGTAAAATATTCTTTTTGTTTTCTATACCGACTCTTCTCACCAAGAATCAGCTGGCTTTAGCCGATCTCTCCCCAAATACTGCCTCAAGCCGCTCTAGCCCTTCTATCACAAAAAAGGCCTCGAGCACACCCTAGATCTACTCCCTAGATCTTGTCGCCAACACGAGGCGATTTCCTCCCTAAGTCCTACCAAAGCCTAGTCGCCAACACGAGGCGAATTTAATTCACGATTATAATAAAAAGGTTACAAATAAAATACAAAACATAAATCAAAACTCCCTATGAAGAATTCTGGAGATGACGAAGGCTCGCTGAATATTCTCGAAGTCAAAGTGTGCGTTTTTCGCGTTGAGTTAGCATTGATCCGGTCCTCCTTAAATTCTTCTCACGAATTTGTGTGGGAGATGATGGTCTGGAAAATACGGCCCTCTTTGAGTTTCTATAGTGCTAGAATAGGGCGCTCTTCAATCAGTAGTTGGAGAAGACGAAATCCACCAATTTATAGGACTAGAGGCTAATGCCAGCGTTAAGGGTAATGCCTGGCGTTGACCCAGTATGGAATTGTTTTGATGGCTTGGATCATGAAAATGGGAAGGAGATTCTGCACTTTATGAAACATTCATTTTAGGCAACCCTAACGCTGGCGTTGAGGATAATGCTGGCGTTAGGTCAGAT
The DNA here is from genome assembly GCA_033032865.1 of Dactylorhiza incarnata. NCBI lineage: Eukaryota > Viridiplantae > Streptophyta > Magnoliopsida > Asparagales > Orchidaceae > Dactylorhiza > Dactylorhiza incarnata. Next base: position 3,986,247 of record JAWHQI010000255.1, on the reverse strand, counting down.
CATTCTTAAAGTGCCCCTTCAATCACGGCTGCTTCCCTCCTTGCCATAATCATCGAGTGTTAACGCCTAGCGTTAGGACCTAACACCTAGCGTTAGGACCTAACACCTAGCGTTAAACCTTTTTCATTTTCTCAGTGGCAAGCCACCTCATCGATCATCTCAGTGGAAAGCCATCTCGTCGATCGTGAATGCCCAGCGTTAAGTATTAACGCCTGGCGTTAGACCACAATCATAATTTCTGCTTGTGGGCAGTTCCAGACCAATAATGCAGCAACCTAGTATCATATCAGTTCAAACCTGCATGCTAAAAACACAATGACAAACAAGATCAAATACAAGTAGGATTTGCTATTCTCAAATCACAGGGATGCGGAAAACCATGTTCCAACATCAACTACAACTGAAGGATAATGAGCTGGTGAGGATGGAGAAGGCGATGATGGCATAGGAGTAGCTGTTGAAAATGTTGAAGTAGAAGTTGGCGTTCTGGGAGGAGGTCGCGCGGTCTGGTCTAACCGCGCGAGCTTGCAGTCTCCTCTGCGGTCTTACTTACTCGGTCTAGCCGCAGCCTGACCTCCGTTCTCTGTCCAAGGTTGCCAAGGTGAGGCTGCGGGTCTAATTTGTGAGACCGCGTGGTGAGCTGTTTCTGTACTGTGCGGGTTAAGGTGTTAACCACATAGGGTTGTTCTGGAAGGGGCAGTCTGGTATGGTGACTGTCCGGGTTCTTGTTGGTGCACACCGACTAAGGTTCTCTTAGTCACACGGTCTCCTCTTCTGTGATTACATAGTTGGTCCTTTGGCGATCTGCTGGTATATGCGGTCACTCGTGTTGGTCAACTTGGCGAGCTCTTGCCCTAGTCGACTTGGCTGTGTTCTTGGTCTCTGGAGGAGGTCTCGTATTGGCAAACACTGGTGGTGGGCGTCATGACCGGGCGAGTTGTCATGATCACGTGGCTTCTTGGAGGAGTGGCGATCTCCTGACGGTTTGAAGTCGGCGAGCTCACAAAGCGCAGAGCGATCTTCTGCTGACCGCGCGGGTTGGCCGGTCTTAGTCACGCGGTCAGGGCGGTGACTCTATCTCATAGGGTGGTGAATGGATCTGGTCGCACGCCTATAAATAGGAGTCACTGTTGCAGCAATATCAATCACACCAAGTGTAATCTGAGCTCGCTCCTAGTTCTTGTGGTCTCGTTTTTTGTGACCGGCCGGCTTGCAGTGCGGGTTGCTGGAGTTCGGGAGAATCAGTGGAGTTCGGGAGGTCGCTGAGCTACAGTGGTTTTGATTCAAGTCGCCTTCAGTCTGTTCGCGAGGTCTCCTTTTCTAGTCGCGCGAACATCCAAGCCGCGCTGATTGCCGGTCTCTGTGTTCAGGCCGCCAGTTATCTTTCTTCAGCTTGTATTTTTCCTGTTGGTTTTGTGTACTGGCGAAATCATGTCTCGCCATGTATACCTCGCTCTGTAATGAAGATTTCTGCTATTATTAATAAAGATTGCTTTGCTTCATGTGCTTCTGGTTGTTGGCTGTAACTTTAAGTTGTACGATTCCTGCTCACTCTGAGATCTACGGAAAATTTCACATGGTATCGGAGCGAGGTTGGAGTGAATAGAGCAGTGAACAACTTAAAGTTGTCATCGCCTTTGTGAAGAAGGAACCAGTGGTAGAGCCATGGAAGCAGGTTTTGCAAGAGGTCAAGGAATTGAGATGCTTACGTCGACTAACTTCAAGAAGTGGAAGTCGTGCATGTAGAGTTATCTAATGGGCCAGGACCTAAGGGAGGTTGTTGGAGGAGATATCACGGAGGAAGTTGTCCCAGTTGGGGATAATGGTCATGAGGTGAGGAATTGGAGGCGAATCAATGCGAAAGAAGAGTTCACCCTGAAAAGGCCAATATCACTAGACCTATTCGATCACATTTTGGGGTGTGGATCAGCTGCCGAGATCTGGAGAGCCCTGGATGGGTTGTTTAACAAGAAGAATATAGCGAGGCTACAATTTCTGGAAAATGAGCTAGCTAGGTCGTCTCAGGGAGATCTGTCTATTTCTACGTTCTTTCTGAAGATGAAGAACTTGTGCGCTAAGATTTCAGTATTGGATCCTGATGAGCCAATTTCTAAGGCGAAGCTGAAGAGGCACATCATCCATGGCTTGTAGAAGGAGTATGTGGCCTTTGTGACGTCGGTGTAGGGTTGGGCAAATCAGTCGTCTTTATTGGAGCTGGAGAATCTGCTTGCGTCGCAGGAGAGCCTAGCAAGGCAGATGGCGGGGGTGTCTATGTCTGGGGGAGAAGGCGAGGTGCTCTTCACAGGGAAGAAGAAGAAATATGATAAGAAGAAGAAGACCGCTGGAAGCAATGGGCCTTCAACTTCTGGACAGCAGGAGAGGGGCTATACTCCCAAGGCTGAAGGGAAGAAGAAGGGAGAAGGACCCAAATGCTTTAGGCGTGGAAAGCTTGGTTACATCAGGAAGGACTGCCGGGTGAATCTTCAACAAGGGCATGTTGCTGCAGGGAAGGAGGAAGCTGAGGCCAGGACAAATGATGGAGGATGGGGAGGAGCCTTTTCGGTTTCTGTCGAAGTTGCGGCTCCTATCAACTATCAGGAGGACTGGATCGTGGACTCGGGGTGTCGTCATCACCTAGCTGGGGACGAGTCGAAGCTTTCTTCAGTGCAGCCTTACTCAGGTATTGATGCCATCATAACTGCTGATAATATTGTGCATACTGTCGAAAAGGTGGGGGTTGTTTCCTTGGGCAGTGATAGGGGGTCACTAACATTGAAGAGTGTTTATCATGTGCCCGGAATGAGGAAAAACCTCTTCTCCGTGATCAACGCGGTAGACGCAGGGTATCACGTTCTGTTCGGTCCAACAGAAGTGAGGTTTCTACGAAATGTGGAGGCAGTAAATGCCGATGTCGTTCATGTCGGGAGAAGGGAAAAATACTTGTTCATTTTATTGACAAGTTCTTATGTTGACAAGATGAGGACAAATGATAGTGTCGTTATATGGCACGAGAGGTTGGGGCATGTATGGATGGATAAGCTGAAGGCTATGGCGATAAAAGGTATAGTCAAGGGCCTGCCTAGTCTATCTTCCTACGGGGACGGTCATGTTTGTGCGGGATGTTAGTTCGGCAAGTCTCATTGACTGCCATTTGATAAGTCACAAACAAGGAGTTGTTTACCATTGGAGTGTATCCACGGTGACTTGATGGGACCGACTTCTACCCCAAGCCTCAGAGGCAGCAGGTATATGCTGGTGTTGATCGATGATTATACCAGATATGTTTGGGTCTATTTCCTGAAGGAGAAGGCAGAGGTGTTTGCCAAGTTTGTGGAGTTCAAGGAGCTTGTGTAGGGTAGGCAAGGCCTGCGGATAAAGAAGCTGAGAACTGATAATGGGGGGGAGTTCACCTCTGGTGAGTTCTCTAGTTTTTGCAGGAAGGCGGGCATCCGGAGGGAGCTTATTTGTGCATATACTCCACAACAAAATGGAGTTGCAGAGCGAAAGATCCGTCATCTGACAGAGACCTTCAAGTGTTGGCTGCATGCCAAGAGTATCCCATGGTTCTTCTGGGCGGAGGGAATGTCTTGTACCGCCTACGTCATCAATATGATGCCTCTCAGTCCCATCAACATGCTGACCCCGCATGAGATGATGTTCAAGGAAAATCCAAGGGTGGCACACCTTTGGGTGTTTGGTTCCACCTGCTATGTGCACGTTGCAGATGCGCTTCAGACGAAGCTATATGCAAAAGCAAGGAAGCTTGTCTTCGTGGGTTATGATGATCGGAAGAAGGGCTGGAAGTGCATGGACCCAGAGATGCGGAGATTTGTTGTATCTCACGACGTCATGTTTGATGAGGTGACGTCGTACAAGGGATGTTCTTGTGTTGAGTTACCAGAAAGCAGGGTGGAGGAGCCGGAGAGAGCTGTGGAAAATCTTCAGGTGGAGCTGCCTTTGTCACCAGGTGGTCCATCCATTTCTAGTTCTGAGACGGAGGTTTCTGGATCAAGAAGCAGGGGGAGCGATGCTCCTAGTATGTCTGGAAGGGGAGCTAGGGAAAAGCAGCTGAAGATAGTGCGAGTCAGGGGAAGGAGTTGAGGAGATCGAAGCGAACGATCATTGCCCCTAATCACTATACAGGAGGAAACATGGTGAGCTTTGTCTCATGTTTCTTCGCTGGTCCCTTGGATGAGCGGGAACCAGTGAGTTTTGAAAAGGCCAAAGGAGTGAAACAGTGGGATTCGACTATGGAAGAAGAGATGACGGCTCTTGAGAAGAATGAGACTTGGTCTCTGGTGCCCAGGCCCAAGGGTATCACCCCTGTGACATGCAAATGGGTCTTTATGCTCAAGAAGAAGGCAGATGACAGTATCGAGCGATACAAGGCTCGCCTTGTGGCTCGTGGATTCTCGCTGCAATACGGTGAAGATTATGAAGAGACGTTTAGTCCGGTGGCGAAGATGACTTCAGTTCGGTTCGTTATTGCCTTGGCGGCATTTTATGGGTGGGAGATTTGGCAGCTCGATGTAAAGAATGCTTTCTTGTATGACGAGATTGACAAGGATATCTTCATGGTCCATCCGCCAGGTTTAGTATCTGAAGATTTTCCAGACTATGTCTGTAAGCTGAAGAAGGCCCTATATGGGTTGAAGCAAGCACCGAGGGCGTGGTACGGAAAGATTGCAGAATATCTCTTATTCTGTGAAGTGCAGAGGAAGGAAAGTGGAGTGCTGGTGTCCCAGGCTGGATATGCGGAGCGAATCGTGGAGCGATTCAGCATGAAGGAAGGGAAATGCATCTCTACACCTCTGGAGAAGGCCATGAAACTTCAGAAGGATGAGGGGAGGATTTTGGAAGATCCGATTGTGTTCCGAGCTCTGGTTTGGAGCTTGATTTATCTGACAATCACTAGGCCGGATATTGCGTATGCAGTTGGCAGGGTGAGTCGTTATATGGCAGAACCACGGATGTCTCATCTACTAGCGGCCAAGAATATTTTGAAGTATGTCAAGGCAACTACGGATATGGGTCTCCTATATAGGAGGGATGCAGGCTTCGGGGTGCATGGGTACATGGATGCTGATTACGAGGGAGATTCAGATGATCAGAAGTAGACGTCTGGATTCATATTTATGGCGGGCCCTACGACTATATCATGGTCCAGCAAGAAGCAGGATTTCGTGTCTGTCTCTACCACGGAAGCGGAATACAAGGCTTCGGCCTTGGCAGCTCAAGAAGCCATCTGGCTTAGGAGGTTGGTGGGAGATGTCCATAAGGAGGTTCGGGGTCCGACTCTACTCCGCGGCGACAATGAGAGTGCACTCAAACTGGTTACTAATCCAGTGTGTCACACGAGGACCAAACATATCAAGATCGAGCATCATTTCATTCGTAAGAAGGTGCTGGATGGGTCTCTTTCGGTCGAGCATGTTCGGAGTCAGGACAACGTTACTGACATATTCACAAAGGCACTAGCGAAGGGGCCGTTCACTCGGCTGAGGAGATAACTTGGGCTTTTTTTAACTTCCCATTTCAAGGGGGAGTGTTGAAAATGTTGAAGTAGAAGTTGGCGGTCTGGGAGGAGTTCGCGCTGTCTGGTCTAACCGCGCGATCTTGCGGTCTCCTCTGTGGTCTGACTTACTCGGTCTAGCCGCAGCCTGACCGCCGTTCTCTATCCAAGGTTGCCGAGGTGAGGCCGCGCGGTCTGGTTTGTGAGACCGCATGGAGAGTTATTTCTGTACTGTGTGGGTTAAGCTGTTAACCGCACAGGGTTGTTCTGGAAGGGGCAATCAGGTCTGGTGACTGTCCAGGTTCTTGTTGGTGCGCGCCGACTAAGGTTCTCTTAGTCACGCGGTCTCCTCTTCTGTTTTCGCATAGCTGGTCCTTTGGCGATCTGCTGGTATATGCGGTCACTCGAGTTGGTTGACTTGGCGAGCTCTTGCCCTAGTCGACTTGGCTGTGTTCGCGGTCTCTGGAGGAGGTCTCATATTGGCAAACACTGGTGGTGGGCGTCATGATCGGGCGAGTTGTCATGATCGCGCAGCTTCTTGGAGGAGTGGCGATCTCCGAGCGGTTTGAAGTCAGCGAGCTCACAAAGCGCAGAGCGATCTTCTGCTGACTACGCTGGTTGACCGGTCTTGGTCACGCGGTCAGGGCGGTGACTCTATCTCATAGGGTGGTGACTGGATCTGGTCGCACGCCTATAAATAGGAGTCACTGTAGCAGCAATATCAATTGCACCAAGTGTAAGCTGAACTCGCTCCTAGTTCTTGAGGTCTAATTTTTTGTTACCAGCCGGTTTGCTGATTGAACTTTCCTTGTGCAGCTTCTACGGATTATGTGGACAGCAGCGGTCACCTCTTCTTCTAAGGTGTTCGGGCGGTCTTGCGGCTTGCAGTGTGGGTTGCTGGAGTTTGGGAGAATCAATGGAGTTTGGGAGGTCGCGGAGCTTCAGTGGTGTTGATTCAAGTCGTCGCCAGTCTGTTCGCGTGGTCTCCTTTTCTAGTCGCGCGAACATCCAGGCCGCGCGGTTTGGCGGTCTCTGTGTTCAGACCACCAGTTATCTTTCTTCAGCTTTTATTTTTCTTGTTGGTTTTGTGTACTGGCGAAATCATGTTTCGCCATGTATTCCTCGCTCTGTAATGACGATTTCTGCTATTATCAACAAAGATTGCTTTGCTTCATGTGCTTCTGGTTGTTGGCTGTAACTTTAAGTTGTATGATTCCTGCTCACTCCTAGATCTACGAAAAATTTCACAGTAGCTGCCTGTGGAGATGCAGGTGGCGCGATTGCAGTGTAGTAGCTCTCTCTGAATCTAGAGAGAGGTATAGAGGAATATAATGGAGATGGAGATATACATGGTGCATCCCCTATGTGGTAAAGCTCCCCATGAGTAGGAGAAGAGGTAAGATTAACCAACTACTCCATAGAAGTGGCAAAAACAAGACGGATGATGGAGGATGGCTCAGAGTGAGGAGTTTGAATAGTGACATCAGACACATATAGTACACTAGGTACATAAGTAACACTCTCCCCCTTTTATTGAAGATCAAGGATCCTTTACAAATATAACCTTTTAGACTGGTGGTAATAATGGAGATCAGCAATCTGAGCCTCAATAATTGTGACCTTGGTGACCATAAAATCCTTGAAGTCATCATTAGCATGGGTGGATGATGATGATGTTGGGGGTACTGGAGAGGGACCACTGTATTGTAGAGTAGGTAAATGGGAGCTTTGATGAGTTGATGGAAAAGATGTTGGTCGGATGGAGGAATAAGGAACTTCAAAATTAGTTGAGGGGACCCTGAGAATGGGAGGAGAAGAACAGAATATCCTTCTAAAAGGAGGAGTAGGATGTGCTACTTTCGTGGCGGCCAAAGACATATGTATGGTATTTTGTTAGAACAACATAGTCATTATTGATAAGACATTCCCACTGTTCATGGTTGAACTAGGGGATACGATGGCAATAGGATGAGCAGTGGAAAGATAAAGACATGAATTCAAACGAAGCATCTGTCCTTCTATTTATCACATAAGAGAGTGAAAAGAGTACTTGACTAGTCAATTTTTGTTTACCAACAAATATAAGTCATCAACTTCATTAGCTCCATGCTAAAGTTGTCATTAGCAGTCTTCTTGCCAAGGCATCCCTTTCTTATGAAAACATATAACCATATTATCTCCTGAGGGAAATGCACTATCTTTAAGTTCGAGGGCTTGCCACCATAATAACTTGTTGGGATCATTGCGCACAATGTCCTAGATTTGGAGAATTCCATTCCTAAATCAAAGATATACCTAACAATGTATTTGATATATTATCTAGAATCATTGTGCAGGAGATCAGGTGAAGCTAAATGAGTTCATCTAAGTCCACAAGCGTCGAGCCACTACACATCGCTCGATGCCTGTGGCCCAAAAGCGTCGACCTATGATTGCTGTCTCAACGACAAGGCCACTGACTGAAGATTTGAGATTAAGTCAAGAAAGCGTCAAACCAAGGAACTTCACTCGACGCCATGGAATAAGAAAGCGTCGAACCAAGGAACATCACTCGACGCCGTGGAATAAGAAGCGTCGACTGAGTTACACACTAATCAATGTTCTATTCCTGAATTGCTATAAGTAAAGGATTGTGCTACGACATATCTACATCAAGCTAAGCCACGTCGAGATGACGACCATGTCTCGATGCCTTGTCAAATACTAAATCCGCTGAAGACCGTTGATGATCTGACGTCATGCTGACATGGAGGAGCATCTCAGATGGCACGGATTGCGGGTTATAAATAGAAGGCATGATATGTAATTGATACATAGTTCTAGCTATCATCTTCTCTATCTTTCAAGGCGTAATTTGAGGAAGTATCCAAGGAAGAAAATCCAGGAAATTCATCAAGATCTGCAGCCGGCATTCACTTCCTATTCTAGAGATATTGCCGTTGCAATCCAGCATACAAAAGAAAGATTTCCATTGAAGAGAATTACATTTTTTCACCCTACAAATCAAAGGCCCTTGCAAGAAGAATCAGAAGAAATCTTCTCTTCCTTCGTAATCGTTTTGTTTTGAAGAAATCAATTTAGCAATCTGCTGCTGATATTTTCTAAAGAGAGAAGGTCAAGGAGGAAGATCTTATCTTCCTCAAGAACAACAGTCATCACAGCCGGTGCAATTCAAGAATACAATTTTTGCTTTTGCTGATCTGTTGAAGAATTCTGTCTGATCATTCAGATAGAATAAAAGGCTCTATCCATTGAAGAACTTGAGTCAGGTGATATTTCAATCAAACTTTCTATTCTTGTAGGATTTGAATTGTCATATCTGAGTGTAGGATCTGTTGAGATCTGAGATTGTAGGATCCAACGGTGGATCTGAGTGTAGGCCTGTTGTTATAAAGGCTGAGGTAGGATCTGTTGAGATCTGAGGTAGGATCTGTTGAGATCTGAGATTGTAGGATCTGTTGAGATCTGAGACTGTAGGATCTGTTGAGATCTGAGACTGTAAGATCTGTTGAGATCTGAGCCATAAGACCTTTTGTGGTCTGAGATTTGGAGGAGATATAATCCCTATCTAGCACACTGCTAGAGGGAAGAAGGGGGAAAGTGCATTACCCTAGATAGGGGAACCACTATAAAATTCTGTGTGTTTGTGTTTGTTTCTTGAAAGCTCTGATTATAACTCACATACACTTAGGATTTGATTAAGAACTTAAATATAATTTAAAATAACCTATTCACCCCCCCCCCCCCCCCCTCTAGGTGATTAGCTACCCTTAAATAAAGACTTTCATAACTCATACATTCTATTCTAGTAGAGATTTCCTCGCTAGAGATTGTTTTGAATTCATTATCATATTGGATGAGATGTAGGTTGAGGTGCATTGATGATGGAGTGATGTGTATGTCCATATCTGAGATGGAGAATAGAGGGGCATCCTCTACTATGTGTGTAGAAGAGAAGAACTGGTTGAGCTCAGTAGTGTAGAGCTTAACCCATTTCTATAAGATGAATTCGAGACTTGCTACCTTGATGCATTCAACAATAGCTATGAATTTTGGTCCAATAGTGGAGAACAAGAGAAGATCAAATTTGAATCCAAATTTGATGGACGCCATTGCTGAATGAGATGAGAGAGCGAGAGAGAACTGGAGATGGAAATTTTGAATGAGTAAGAGGAGGGAAGACGATGAGTCAGTGAACCCAATAGGTTATAGATCGATAAACTCTTAACTAAGAGATGATAAGTTTTAGGTTACCTTAGTAAAAGCACGGATGGGTCGATGATTGACAACCACATGATTGGTGATTGATTTACATCAATCAACGAAGGAGTTAGGAAATTGAAGAGAAAAAAAGTTTCAGAAAAGATATCAACAATCAACAAACGTGAACAGACAAAATGTTTCAGAAAAGATATCAGCAATTAACAAATATGAACATGATCGATCAACGATCATTGACTGCTTGAGTAGAAAAAGTAGGTTTTTAGAGAAAAGAAGTTAATAGTGGAGACATTCAATAATCAACGCTCAACAATCTTGGGTCAAAAATTTTGTGTGTAGAATAAGTTTCACAGAAATAAATATTTAGGGAATATATGGTAAGTCTGTTGGATCATCAGCCTCCCTTAGAGGGGGGTGGTGTGAATTAGGGTGTTTATCAAATTTTGATTTAACTTACAAACTTAGACTACAATATTCATTTAAAACCTTTTCAGAGAATACCAAGTGAAATCATCAAAGTAATAAAATAGGTTACATGATTTTATCACTAATGTTTTGATTACAAAAAGATGATTTCCTTGACGCTAGAAATCAAGATGGTGAATATAAAAACTCTTTTTTTATACCAACCCTTCTCCCTAAGGACCAGTTGGCCCTATCCTATCTCTCCCTAGATAATTCTTAAGCCTCCCCTAGACCTATTCCCTAGATCTAGTCGCGAAGTCACACGGCGAATTCCTCCCTAATCCACACACGGACCTAGTCTCCCACACGGATGAATTCCATGTCTGATACACAAAACATAGTCACCAAAGGAAAATAGAAAATACAAGATGAGAAATAAAATTTATCTATAAAAACTCCCTATGTAGAAACTCTGAAGTCGTTGATGAAGGCACACTAGAGATCGGAGTTGTCATTGCATTCGTCCTTCATGTAGAATGGGAATTGATTGAATCCACCTTCAAGTTCTCCTTTGGATCTTCTAGTTTGTTGTAGGGAGTGCTCTAAATGTTTGGGATGAGGGCTCACAAGATATACACTCATGTGATTTATTAATTTTTACTAAGTGAGTGATTTAATTATCCAAAGGGGTCCTAAGGTAGTAGTTCCTTTAGGTACCCATATATAATGGAGTGCTTTGAAATGATGCTCAAAAGAATAAGTCTTTATGTATTGAGGTGATGATTTGTTTTTTACAATGGATCACCATTCATACTTCAAAGTATGTTTGTTTTTATTATTACCATAGTAGTAGCTCTCATGTTGTGAATTTGAATGGTGATGGTTATGCCTTGAAGATTTATTTGATGGGAGTTTATGTGAGTAGAGTTTTTTTTGTAATATTATCATGTTGAGAGAGTGGGTAATGATAGATCTTAGACAATTGGTTCTCATTTATTTGATGTAATTCATTACCTCTCTTTCTTTTAGACATGTTTTCATATTGTGGGGTAAAACTATTGAAATTTTGGTTGATATGTTGCAAGAGAGATTTAATTTTACGTTCTAACTCGTTATTTTTATTATAAGATTATATCTTACTTTATTATACCTGATCGTGCTATTCTTAAGAATTATGGCTATAGATTTAATATGAGTTTTATAATCACTTCATAATTTCTCAAAAGTTTCATCCACCTCTTTAATTTCAATTTTAAAATTTTGAAAATTACAACATCCATTTTTCAAAGATAAATTTTCTAAAGTTAAAAATCATTTTTCTTTTCAAAAATGGCTATTTTTTCATGCGCCTTATCTAAAGCAGTAGACATTGAAAAGTGTTTTTCTTCTGAGTTTAGTGAAGAACTTACAGTGCTTTCTGTCTCGAAATTATGATTTGCACAACAAGTTTTTTCCATCTTCTTCCTTACTTGATGTGCTTGAAGTGTAGTCCTCTGAGTATGATATTGTGGCGTTGTGTTCCTCCCTTTTTGATGATTTGGAGTGGTTATCTTCTAAGCATGAATCCTTATGGTTTTCTACTCATAGTCCATAGGAAATTTCTCTAGCATAACATTTTGATATTGTTCATCATCTGCTGAACAAAGACCATAAGTTTTCACAAAAAATCTCCAAATTTCATAAGTAGTGGGAAGGAAATAAATTAATTTAAAAATTTCTCTTTAGATTGAGCAGTATAAACTATTCATGGTTTTAGCATTCAAAATACATTTGTTACTATTTAATTCATTCATAGGTTTTGTTATAGTGATATTCCATATATCAATGTCTAACATAATAAGAAACTTTTTTATTTGTAATTTGCAAGCATTATAATTCTCTCTGATGAATAATAATGGTGCTAGAGAATATTCAATGTATGAATATTCCTCCCCTCTTGATGAAGTAAGATCATGACGTGTCATTGATCCAGGTGGTGAACCTTCTTGGAATAACCTACCTTTGATACCACTTGTTGGATTGTCAGGGGCCCTTAGAGGGGGTGGGGGGGGGGGGGGGGGGGGGGGGTGGGATGGGGGATAAGGGTGGTTATCAAATTTTGATTTAATTTAAAAACTTAGAACAAAATATTCTTTTAAAACATTTTAAGAGAATAAAAAGTGAAATCATCAAACTAATAAAACAAGTTGCATGATTTTATTTCACTAATGTTTTGATTACAAGAAATTGATTTCCATAACGCTAGAAATTAAAGCGGTGATTATAAAAACTCTTTAGTTTTTTTATACTGACCATTCTCCCTAAGGACCAATTGTCCCTTGCCTATCTCTCCCTAGATAGGACTCAAACCACCCCTAGACCTATTCCCTAGATATAGTAGCTAAATCACATAGAAAATTCCTTCCTAAGCAGCACACGGACCTAGTCGCCTACATGGGTGAATTCCACTACAGATACACAAAAATAGTCACCTAAGGAAAATAGTAAATATATGATGAGAAATGAAATATCCATATAAAAACTCCCTATGAAGAAACTTTGAAAGCGACGATGAAGGAACATGAGAGATCGAAGTTGTTTTTTGCATTCATCCATCATGTACAATGAGCGTTAATTGAGTCAGCATTATAGTTCTCCTTCGGATATTCAAGTTTGCTGTAGGGAGTGCTCGGGATGTTTGGAATGAGGGCTCACACGAATTGGTTCGGAGTTGTAGCTTTCACGTTCAGGGAATGAAATAATGGAGCAGCCATAAAAATAGAACTGTGAGCTAGCGCCGACAGTAGGTGCTACCAATGCGTGATACTCGCAATGGTAAGAGATCCATGCACTGGCCGTCCATAAATGGCATGCATGCTTCTTATTTTAGGCAATATCTACCACGTAGCGATAGGGTTATCGCACCGCGTTAGCCCAATATACGCTCCCACTGTCTGATTGATCTCTTCCTTCATTGGCTCCTCAATCAGTAAATGATCGCCGGCTTGCCTTTCAGTTAGCACTTCACGTTAGTGTTACCACCGCGCGTTAGCTTCATTACATTTTGGCTTCACTTATCCGCCAATGATTTCAATTGATAGTGTGATGCCCCTATCCCACTATCATGATTTCTACTGCCAGCGATATGGGCTACCGCCGTGTAATAGTACATTCTTTAGAGAATTATTTCTATTTTTGCATCACATTTTATGTAAGCATTCAATGTGATATTGTTCCTATATTTCCTACACGCTATAAACACAAAATAAGCTTGATCAAATACATGATGGGATTTGTTGTTCTCAAACCAAGAGCCCGGAATGCATTTTTCAACAAAATCTTGTAATGGTAAGTTATTCAAGTAACAAGAGAAACACATAAGGTGACAGAAGGACACTAGTTCTCTTATCCCACTATTCCATAATGTCAAACAGACCAATCAAGTTAATGCAATAATTATGTTTCATTTCATCCAATGGCTTAGTGAAAATGTCAGCAATTTGCTTCTCTATTAGTATAAATTCCAAATAGATGATGTTGGAACAGCCCTATTACTTGTTGGATCGGTAGGCGCCCTTAGAGGGGGGGGGGGTGAATAAGGGTTTTTAAAAACTTATATTATATTTCAAAAAGCTTTGAAATAATGCGAGATTAAGACAATAAGAAGTCAAGTAAAACAATTGAAATAAAGTAGAGACATGCTTTATTTATATCAAATAGGGTTTTACAAAAGTTGATTTCTATAACGGTAGAAATCGGTGGCGATGAATAGCAGACTCTTTTTGTTTTCTATCTCGACTCGCATCCCCGGATTTGGCCTCAAGACGCTCTAGCCAACCCTTCCCCGGATATGGCCTCGATCACCCCCTAGACCTAGACTAGATCTAGTTGCCAACACGAGGCGAGTTTCCGCCCTAAGTCCTACCCAGACCTAGTCGCCAACACGAGGCGATTTCACTAACCGTTTACAAGAAATAAGAAATGAAAATAATTAAAAACTCCCTCTTGATGAACTTCTGAAGTTGGAGACGAAGATCCACTATAGAATAAGCGTTATAGAAGCGGACTTCGTTTGGATCCGGCGTGATGAGATTCTCCTTCAGAAGTTTGTAAAACTTTGGTAGGACATCAACTTTCGGCCAAGGTAGCCTCTGGAATTCTAGCACTCAATCTCTCTCTCTGATGTCTCTGAAACGAGAGAAGAGGGGTCCTTTTTATAGCCACAGTGCTAGCGCCTGCGCTAGTGGTACCGCCGGCGCTATCCCATTTTAGGACATATTCTGCGCGGCAGAATCTTCAATCCGAGGAAACATTTATCTCTTGCCTACTGTGCTCCACGCTATCGCTTGCGCTATCGGATACCGCCAGGCGCTATCTCCTTCTATAAGTACTCCCGGAATTTGCGCTTAAGCACTCTTTTCGTCGATCGAAATTTCGTCGAACGCCGCTAACAGTTCGTCGAGCGAATTTTTTTCGAACGCAGTGATGAGCATTTCGTCGAGCGCAGCTTACAGTTCATCGAGAGAAAGCTATCGCCTGCGCTAGGACTACCGCCGGCGCTAGTAGGAGTGTTGGATTTGATGGCTCAACTTTAGGGGCAACCTTCTTATGTAATCCTTGAGTCATGTGGACTTTGTTATCCTGCACACTTAAACACACAAGATCAAATACACATAGGATTTATTATTCTCAAACTTAGGACATTGTTCCAACATTACTGATTTGGGCTAGGATCACTATCTATTGACTAGGACTAAGTTGACCCTAATGTATAGTCTAAGGGTCAAGGTTTTAGGGTGCTAGAACTTAAGGAAAAGGATAAGTTTCTGTGTTCGACGAACTCCTATCTGCTTTTGATGAACTCCATCCTGATTTCGACGAACGGTGTGCTTCATGTCGATGAATCAAGTTTATTTCTTAGTTCGATGAACTTCACATTGAGTTCGACGAACTCCTTTCTGTGTTCGATGAAATAACTTCTCAGCTCGACGAACTCAGATCTTCCAGCCAGATTCAGCAGTTTATCTCTTCAGTTCGACGAACTCCAGTTTGAGATCGACGAACTCAGCTCTGCGTTCGACGAATAAGTATCAAGATGTTCAGATCGACGAAAGTGCTTCTCAGCTCGACGAACTTAGTTCTTCCAGCCAAGTTTAGCAGATTATCTCACAGTTCGACAAACTCCAGTTTGAGATCGACGAACTCCAGACTGTGTTCAATGAATCAGTAATAGATGTTCAGTTTGTCGAACTCCAGATTCAGTTCGACGAACTCAACATTCAGTTCGACGAACTCAGTTCTCAGATCGACGAATTTTCTCCTCAGCTTAACAAATTTCAGAAGGATCAGTTATATATTATTCTCTGAACTCAGATCGACTAATCAGCAACGGATCTATTCTACTATCTATTCCAGATAAGTCAAGGATTATATCCTTCCTTTTATTTATTCCTTTCCATTGTCTTCTCTCGAGAAATTAGCCGTTTGGCTTATTGGAAAAGGATACATTTATTGAAAAGGAAAATGAATTAAAGATTTGCTTATAGTTCCAAGAAATAATCCTCCTGATTATTCTATTCCTTATTCAGAGGATTTGAAATTCAAATCAGAGATATATTCTCTAAGGAAAAGTAAGACCAACAAGAAGAAGGATCATAACAAGAGACTAACACAGAAAAGATACATTCTAGAGAATCATACAGAAAGTCAAAAGGAAAGATCATCTTCCTCAGCAGCATCTCTCATTCTCTTAGAACAACAACACAAATCTTATCTAAGTTTTCTGCTGCAAGTTTCTAAATCTTCAAGAGAAACAACAATCTGAGAAACCTTTGTCTCTCAGATTCATCGACTATCAAGGAAGATATTCCACATTCAAGAGAAAGCTCCATTATTCAACTGTCAACCATTTCTATCAGACAGGGGGAGCTTTACATCAACAAATACACTAGTCTTCTCTAAGCTTGTTGACAGAGAAGAACGTCATAAACCCTCTTTATCCTATCTTGTACAGGGTTCTAACTCCCTTCAAAAGTTAACCCTTTGGTGGCAGGGCACATGATCAAACACCTACGGTTGGTGGCAGGGCACCTGATAAAAAACCTGTAGTTGGTGTTTGGGCACCTGATCAAGAACCCAGTGGTGTTTGGGCACCTGATCAAAAACCCATTGGTGATAGGGAACCTTATCGAAAACCTAGTGGATTCCTACCAAGGGTGGTAGAAGAGTAGATGTACCCAGGTTTATTGGGGAACTACTATAGATCCTTGTGTCTTCTGTGTTTTTGTTTATTTTCTGTAATGTGCTGTTCTGTGTGATTTTTTATTTTGTTTCATACTCACTCAGTACACATATATATATCACTATTTTAACTCTGCTATAAAAATAAGTTAAAAACTTTTTAATACTCCATTCACCCCCCTCTAGAGTAAATCTATGATCTAACCTCACTGTCAACTTCTATCAGAGGTTACTTTCAATTGGTAATAGAGATTGGTTGATTGTTTACAGGTTAACACCTGAATCCAAAGATCAATCAAATCTTAATTTCCTCTAGAGTTTTCTTTTTTCTTACAACTCATGGCACAAAACAAAGAATACTCAAGCACAAGACCTCCTATGTGCAATCTAAATAAGTTTGCATTATGGAAGGAAAGGATCAGATTATATATGAATTCTATTGATGAGGATATCTTTAATGTTATTTTGACAGGACTCCCTACTCCAACAGCAACAACAAGTGCTGAAGCAGCAACAAATAATAATGTTGTTCCACCTCCTGAGTGGACAGATGCATAGAAGAGACAAAGAAGTGCAGATGCCAAAGCAATGAATATCTTGGCACAAACAATGTCTGATGACATTTTCCAAAAGGTTGTGGAATGCACCTCAGCCAGGGATATCTGGATTTCCCTCAACAACATGGTTGAAGGTTCTGCAGATGAGAGAAAGGATAGAAGATCTCATCTCATCTCTCAGTATGAAAATTTCAAAAAGGGAGAAACTGAAACAGTAGCTGACATGTACAATAGACTCAACCTCATAATCAATGAGCTGAAAACTTTGGACAAAGTGATCTCAATCACTGAAGTCAATGATAAGAACCTAATGTGCTTCCCCAGCACATGGGACTCAAGGATATGGCCAATAAAGGAAGCCAGAAGCCTTAATTAGATCTCTACTGAGACCTTGTTAGGCAAGCTAAAGTCCTATGAGCAGCTTATCAAGTCCAGGGAAGCTGAACAATCTACCTCATCTCCAGCATCCAAGAAGGAAAGAAGAATTGCTTTTCAAGCAACAGAAGAGGAAGACAAATCTCCAGGAGAAATGGAGTTTATGAGTCTCCTAGCCAAAATATTTTACAATATGGCTAAAAAGGATTTCATAAAGAAGGATTCAAGATCAAGAGAAAAACCAAGGTATGACAAATCAAATTCTAAAGAAATTATTTATTTTTGTTGCAGGAAACCTGGACACATTCTACCTGAGTGTCCAGAGAATCAAAAGAAAGACAAGAGAAAAGAGAAAGAAGAAAAGAGGACCTCCAGCAAGTCATCCTCCCACAAACACAAACATAAGGGAAGAGGCTTTGTAACTGAATCTTGGAGTGAAACAGACTCAGAATCTTCATCCAGCTCTTCTGAAGATGAAGAAAATTCAAATGCGAAGGATCAATGCTTGATGGCTATATATGACTCATGCAGTGAGTCAGAACCTGCATCATCATCCAGCTCTAGTGATGATGAAGATAATGAAGATGAAAGAAATATCTGCATGATGGCTATCAATGCCTCAGCAAACAATTCAGATGAATCAGAATCTGAAACTGATGCTGATTAGGTAATTTCTACCTTTGATTTTAATTCAAATGATTTTAAAAATGATTTTAAAACTCTTTGTTTAGACTTAATTAAATCTGAGAAGGAGATAATTTCCCTCAAAAATAGGTTGTTTGAAATAAATCAACTGGCTAAAGAAAATGCCAATCTTAAGAAAGAATTGGCTGCCTCAAAAGAACATATTGTTTTCATTGAGAACAAGTTATCTGAGGCTAAGAAATTTGAAGAATCCCTAAATGGGAGAAGTATAAAACTGATGGACATCACAAGAACAATGAATGCCAGACTTAGTGGCAAACTGGGCTTGGGTGCATCATCAAGTGAGCCACATCTTTAAGAATAATATTTTATCTACTCCAGTAAAATTCATTTCTGCCAAGAACAAAGAAGCAGTAGAAGTAGATAAAAATATCTCAAGCAAGGCTGTTAAGAATAAAGGAATTCAACAGAATTCATCGAACGGAGATCGACGAAATAACATGAATCCGTCAAACTGTGATCGACGAAAGCTGAACTCAGAATTTCAGTATAACTATCCATCGAACGGAGCTTGACGAAATCACATAATTTCTTTAAACAGAGATCGAGGAAAGCTGAAGACTGACCTTCATTATAGTTATTATTCGAACGACGCTCGACGAAAGCACCTCAATTCGTTGAACGGCGATCGACGAACTCAACCAAGTTTGTCGAACGAAAAATATACTGAATGTCAGAAGAATTCTTATTCTCAACAAACTAAAAATCCTTTCACTGAGTGGATAATTCCTCCAAGGATATATCATCCACAAGGCTATAAGGATCAGCCTGAGATGTCTTTCATTTCAGAATTTTGTGGAAAGACAAAAGGACCCAAGGTAGTCTGGGTCAAAAGCAACTAGTTTATTTATTTTTTTCTATTGTGCAGGTACAAGGCTGTCCAAACATAAAAGAAAATTGGTATTTGGATAGTGGTTGATCAAAGCATATGACAGGAAATAAGGCTAACTTAAGCAATTATAAGGAAAATCTTGGACCCAAAGTGCTTTTGGAGACTCCAACTGTGGACAAACCAAAGGATATGGACAAATCAAAGTTGGAGCAGTTACCTTCAAAGAGGTAGCTTATGTCAAGGGTCTCAAGCACAACCTCATTAGCATAAGTCAGTTATGTGATGAAGGTTATCATGTAACTTTTAACCATTCCATATGTCTTATTACGAATAATAAAAATATTAATGTGTTATCTGGTATTAGACATGGAAATATTTATTTAGTCAATTTGAACTCTGCCAATTCAGATATTTGTTTATTTAATTCAATAAGTAAAACAAATGAATTATGGCATAAAAGGCTAGGACATATTAACCTTAGAACTATCTCTAAGCTCTCCAAGGACAGTCTAGTAAGAGGACTGCCTTCTGGTTCATACAAGAAGGAAGGACTCTGCAGGGCTTGTCAACTATGTAAGTAAACCAAGAGTAGTTTTAAATGTTTAACCAAGAGTGATTCACCCAGGATTCTTTACTTACTGCATTTTGATCTCATTGGACCCACTGCAATAAAGAGTCTAGGAGGGAAGCATTACACTTTAGTTATTGTAGATGACTTCTCTAGATTCACTTGGGTGTTCATTCTTAGGAACAAGTCTGACACCTTCAGTGTTCTAACAGACTTTCTCAAGTCCATCAAGATTGAGTACTCTACTCTAGTTGCATTGATCATAAGTGATCATGGCACTGAGTTTGAATCTCTTCTGATGAGAGAATTCTGTGGAAAAGAAGGGATCTGTCGATGTTTCTCTACTCCTAGAACTCCTCAACAAAATGGGGTAGCTGAAAGGAAAAATAAAACACCAATTGAATCAGCAACTACATTGCTTGCTGATGCTCACTTGCCACTCTCTTATTGGGCAGAGATAGTGAACACAACAAATTATGTGTTGAACAGAAGTTTGATACACAAACTTAAAGGTAAAACTCCCTATGAATTACTTAAGAATAAAAAGCCTAAGGTTAACTATTTGAAGATATTTAGCTGTAAATGCTATGTGCATAACAATGATAAGAAGTATCTAAGGAAATTTGAAGCAAAGTCTGCTGAAGGTATATTCCTTGGATATTATCTTTCTAGTAAAGCATATAGAGTTTATAACAAATCCACTCTTAAGATAGAAGAGTCCATGCATGTATCTTTTAATGAAACTAACATGTTAAATGAGGAGAGGAATACTACCTCTACCAAAGATACTTTGCAGGTACCAGCTCTATGTGAAGAGCTCAATGGATTAGATCTACAGAGTAAAGATTCTCTACTTCCATCAAATGAAACTATTGAAGACAGTGAAGAAGAGGATAATCCAGATCTTGCTGATAATTCTAATCAAGTGATAGCTGAACAAATCCCTCAAGTTGAAACCATTGTTGAACCCACTCCAACTATTGACCACATCACAGTTAGAGATCATGCAATATCTCAAGTCATTGGAGATATCTCAGCAGGTGTTCAAACAAATCATCAACTACACCAAAATCAAATGCATACTTGATTCCTATCACAAGTTGAACCTCAATCCATAAAAAAAGCAGAACAAGATCCAAACTGGATTCTTGCAATGCAAGAGGAACTCAACCAATTTGAAAGGAACAAGGTTTGAGATTTGGTTCCAAGACCAAAGGGCCATCCAGTCATTGACACTAAATGGGTCTTCAGGAACAAGCTAGATGATCAAGGCATAATAATCAGAAATAAAGCAAGATTAGTAGCCCAAGGATATTCTCAGGAAAAAGGAATTGATTATGATCAAAGCTTTGCTCCTGTTGCTAGACTTGAAGCTATAAGGATAATCCTTGCTTTTGCTGCCTTCAAGAAATTCAAAGTTTATCAGATGGATGTGAAGAGTGCTTTTCTTAATAGAGATAATAAAGAAGAAGTTTATGTGGAACAACCACCAGGTTTTATCTCTCCAACTCACTCTTCCTATTTATTTATGCTTAATAAATCTCTCTATGCTCTCAAGCAAGATCCTAGAGCATGGTATGAGACCTTAGCTAATTTTCTTTTGGAGAACAAATTCTGTAGAGGCATTGTTGATAAAACTTAATTTTTCAGGATACATAAAAATCAAACTTTACTAGTTCAAATCTATGTAGATGATATTATTTTTGGCTCTACTGATTCAAATCTATGCAAAAGGTTTTCTGACCTAATGCAATCTAAATTTGAAATGAGTAGTATGGGTGAGTTATCTTACTTCCTTGATCTTCAAGTGAAGCAAACTCCAAATGGCATATTCATATCACAATCCAAGTATGCCAAGGAATTAGTGAAAAGATTTGGTATGTCTGATGCTTCCACTATGAAAACACCCATGCCCTCCAATGCTGTTGTTGACAATGATGAATCTGGGAAACCTGATGATCAGAAAGTATATAGAGCAATTGTTGGCTCTTTACTTTACTTAACAGCTAGTAGACCTGACAAAATGTTTGCTACATCTATTTGTGATAGGTTCCAAGTTAACCCCAAAGAATCTCACCTAATTTTACTAAAAAGAATTTTGAGATATATAAAAGGTTTTCCAAAGCTAGGACTCGGGTATCCAACATCATCAAAATTTGAATTAACTGGATTCTCAGATTCTGATTATGCTGGATGCAGAGTAGACAGGAAAGGCACATCAGGAACTTGCCAGTTCCTTGGTGATTGGCTAGTGTCTTGGTTTTGTAAGAAACAAACATCTGTGTCTACATCAACAGCTGAAGCAGAATACATTGCTGCTGGAAGTTGCTGCTCACAAATATTGTGGATACAAAATCAACTTCTAGATTATGGTATCAATCTAAATAAGTCAATTATATTTTGTGACAACACTAGTGCAATATCTATAGCACAAAATCCAGTACTCCATAGTAGGACTAAGCACATAGAAATTAGGCACCACTTTATCAGAGATAATGTGGATAAAAATTAAATTTGCCTACAATTTATTCCTACTGACTTGCAAAGAGCTAATATTTTCACCAAACCCTTGGATGAAAAGAAGCATATTTTCTTTATAAATCAGATAGGAATGATAGATGTAGATTTAATCAATTAAAAAAATTATATCTTTTATTTATCCCCCAATGTATGAAGTAAGTTCAGTAGGTTTGCTGTCAAAATAGCTGAGACAAGCTCTCAGTCTCAACTGAACTGCTGAGACAAGGCCTAGGTCCGCTGAGAAGTTGTCTGGATCCGCTGGGACGGGACAGAAGAATCCGCTGAGACTGGAAGCTGTCTCAGCCCAACCGCTGAGACGATACCTATTAGATCTAGGGATCGACGAAGACAAGCTCGGTCGTCGAACTGAGATTGACAAAATCTAGTCATTCGTCGAACGGAGATCGACGAAGTCTTCTTCAGAGATCGACAAAGTCAACTAGATCGTCGAATTGAGATTGACGAAAATTATTTTTCGTCGAACGCTGTTTGATGAAGCCTATGACTCTGATCTCTTTCCTTATAATCAATTTTTTTTACTTTATGCCTACATAAATTGCTTCTCCTTCCAGTTCCCTTGGACTTGATCTCTCTTTTTCATCTTGCAGGAACAATGGCAATATATCATCTTAAATTGCATCCTTCCCTACCTCCTCTACACCTGTCCCTTCTTCTAAGGGCCTAGCTTCAGGTCTTCCTGAAACTAGGCAGGGGGAGATGCTTTATGAAGAAGCTCCAGTTTCAGGGGGAGATGCTTTATGAAGAAGCTCATTTTGATGTAGTGAATGATTCAGTGATGATTGATACTGTTTCAGAAATGATTTGATATAAGCAATTTTCAGTTTTTGTTTTAGATATGACAAATTCATATGCAGATACAAATTCACATGCAGATACAAATACAGATGCAGATTCAGTTATAGTTTTTGATATAGTAGATACAGTTTTTGATAAAAGAAGATTCAGATACGATAGATTCAGTTCAGATCAACAAAGCAAAAGAAGAAAGCAAGGTTTTCTTTCAGTATTCTACAATGTAAAGTGTTTTAAACCTAGAGTACTAAATTTCTTATTTGCTGAAATGATTTAAAATTTCTGTCAGATATATATGCTTTATGTTTGTTGCTTATTTGGTTATTATTCAATTTTGTCAAATAGTGTCCTAACCCAAATAGGGGGAGATTGTTGGAACAACCCTATAACTTATTTGGGCTAGGATCACTATCTATTGACTAGGACTAAGTTGACCCCAATGTATAGTCTAAGGGTCAAGGTTTTAGGCTACTAGAACTTAAGGAAAAGAATAAGTTTCTGCGTTCGACGAACTCCTATATGCGTTCGACAAACTCCATCCTGAGTTCGACGAACGGCGTGCTTCAGGTCGAGGAATCACTTTTATTTCTCAGTTTGACGAACTTCACATTGAGTTTGATGAACTCCTTTCTGTGTTCGACGAAATAGCTTCTCAGCTCGACGAACTCAGATCTTCCAGCCAGATTCAGTAGTATGTCTCTTCAGTTCGACGAACTCCAATTTGAGATCAACGAACTCAGCTCTGTGCTCGATGAATAAGTATCAAGATGTTCAGATCGACAAAAGTGCTTCTCAGCTCGATGAACTCAGTTCTTCCAGCCAAGTTCAGCAGATTATCTCTTAGTTCGACGAACTCCAGTTTGAGATCGAGGAACTCCAGACTGTGTTCGACGAATCAGAAACAGATGTTCGGTTCGACCAACTCCAGATTTACTTCGATGAACTCAACATTCAGTTCGACGAACTCAGTTCTCAGATCGATGAATTTTCTCCTCAGCTTAACAAATTTTAGAAGGATCAGTTATATATTATTCTCTAAACTCAGATCGACTAATCAGCAACAGATCTATTCTATTATCTATTCTTGATAAGTCAAGGATTATATCCTTCCTTTTATTTATTCCTTTCCATTGTCTTCTCTCGAGAAAGTAGCCGTTTGGCTTATTGGAAAAGGTTACATTTATTGAAAAGGAAAAAGAATTAAAGATTTGCTTGCAGTTCCAAGAAATAATCCTCCTGATTATTCTATCCCTTATTCAGAGGATTTGAAATTCAAATCAGAGATATATTCTCTAAGGAAACGTAAGACCAGCAAGAAGAAGGATCACAACAAGAGACTAACACAGAAAAGATACATTCTAGAGAAACATACAGAAAGTCAAAAAGAAAGATCATCTTCCTCAGCAACATCTCTCATTCTCTGAGAACAACAACACAAATCTTATCTCAATTTTCTTCTGCAAGTTTCTAAATCTTCAAGAGCAACAACAATCTGAGAAACCTTTTTCTCTCAGATTCATCAGCTATCAAGGAAGATATTCTACATTTAAGAGAAAGATCCATCCTTCAACTGTCAACCATTTCTATCAGACAGGGGGAGCTTTACAACAACAAATCCACTAGTCTTCTCTAAGCTTGTTGACAGAGAAGAACATCATGAACCCTCTTTATCCCATCTTGTACAGGGTTCTAACTCCCTTCAAAAGTTAACCCTTTGGTGGTAGGGCACATGATCAAAAACCTGTGGTTGGTGGCAGGGCACCTGATCAAAAACCTGTAGTTGGTGTTTGCGCACCGGATCAAAAACCCATTGGTGATAGGGCACCTGATCAAAAACCTAGTGGATTCCTACCAAGGGTGGTAGAAGAGTAGATGTACCCAGATTTATTCGGGAACTACTATAGATCCTTATGTCTTCTGTGTTTTGTTTATTTTCTATACTGTGATGTGTTGTGTGATTTTTTATTTTGTTTCATACTCACTCAGTACACATATATATCACTATTTTAACTCCGCTATAAAAATAAGTGAAAAAAATTTAATACTCTATTCACCCCCCCTCTAGAGTAAATCTAAGATCTAACCTCACTTTCAACTTCTATCAGAGGTTACTTTCTGATGCCACCCTTTTCCATATGATCACTTATATAGTGATTCCTTATATCAACATGCTTGGTACTATTATGAAGTATATGATTAGAGGAAATATAGATGGCACTAGTGTTGTCATAATATATGGAGATATTAGAAAGATCATACCCACAGTCAGGCATCTGGTTCATGTTCTAGATGAGTTATGCACAAAAGCATACTACAACAATATTGTCAGCCTCATCTATAGAGGTGGAGATAGTACTTTGCTTCTTGCTACTCCATATCACTACTATTAAGCATAAGAATTGACATGTTCTAGAAGTGTCTTCCTATCTATCCTGCAGCGTGCATAATATGCATCTGAATAACTTGTTAGAGTAAACCATGACTCTCTTGGATACCAAAGGCCAAGACCAGGTGTGTCCTTCAAGTACCTTGGAATTCTCTTCACATAAGTGAGATGAGACTCCTTATGTGAAATGTGGAAACTACCACATATGTAGGACATGATGTCTGGTCTACTTGTTATTAGATAAAGCAATGATCCAACAATATCCATATAGAGTTTGAAATCAATAAGTTTACCATTTTCATCATTATCAATAAAAACATTAGTTTTCACATGGGTCTTAAGAGGTGAAGCAGACTCCATTCCAAAAATCTTTAGGATTTCCCTTGTATATTATGATTGGTCAATTAAGATGCCTTCATTTGACAACTTAACTTGAAGACCTAAGACGAATATTAATTTTCCTATATTGTACATTTCAAATTTATTTTGCATAAGTTGAGCAAACTTAGTGCAAAATTTAGTATTGGAGCTACCAAATATTTTGTCATCCACATAGATTTGGACAATTAGGAGCTTTTCCTTTTGTCTCCTAGTAAATCTAGTATTATCCACTTGTCCCCTAATGAAAGGGTTTTCAAGGAGAAAAGTGTATCAGGTCTCATTCTAAGCTATGGGTGCTTGCTTGAGACCATAACAGGCTTTATCTATCCTATAGACACAAAAGGGGTGATAAGAAGAGATGAAACCTAGGGGTTATGCGACATACACTTC
Source organism: Dactylorhiza incarnata (assembly GCA_033032865.1). Lineage (NCBI taxonomy): Eukaryota > Viridiplantae > Streptophyta > Magnoliopsida > Asparagales > Orchidaceae > Dactylorhiza > Dactylorhiza incarnata. The sequence goes on along the minus strand of JAWHQI010000255.1, from coordinate 3,960,363 downwards.
ATAATGGAGCTTACCATTATGGAATACAATCTTGACATCTATCTGGTATACTTTGATACCATGGTGTGCTACAAAAGCTAATAAAAGGCTTATTGCTTCAATCCTAGCAAGAAAAGTAAAAGTTTGATCATAGTCAATCTCACCCTCTTCCCTATAGCCATGAGAAACAAGTCTAGCCTTATTTCTTATAATCATACCATTAGGGTCTAACTTATTTCTATAGACCCACTTAGTAGCAATTAAAGGATGGAATCTTGTCTTCTCAACTAGCCTCCATATATGTTGTCTTTCAAATTGCTCTATCTCTTCTTGCATAACAATGATCCATTGTGGATCATTAGTTGCTTACTCAAAGGTTTTGGGTTCCACCTGTGAAATGAATCTAAAAAAATATTTCATTTGGCGTACCTCTTCTTGTCTTCATAGGGTCATACAAGTTCCCAATCACCTTATATAAGGGTTGATCCTTCTTGTATCTATATGCTCTAGGGAGCTATGCTAGAAGGATCTCTCTATTTCCTTCATATTCAGTAGCTATAGTAACCTCACATTCTAAGGCCCCATCAACTGCACATTCTAATGTCCCTTCAATAACAACTACTTGGGTGGCTTCAATCGCCTTGTCTATATGAATTGCTGGTTCTTCTTCATCACTGTCTTATATAGATGGGCAGCTTTCTTCAATAGCTTTTCCTTCAACTCCTTTAACTAGTAAAATATGACATTGGTCCTTTTCTTGCAGAATAACTTGTCAGCAAGCTTCTATCTCTAGTCATGTGTCTGGAGCAACCACTGTCTAAGAACCAAGTGTGCATCTTGGTTAGGATTGGACTTACGATAATATGCAATCAGTGAGTATAATGTCCCAATACAGATTTGGGACCCTTGCTAGAAGTTACATGGGAAGCACACAACCTTTCTCTCACTAGATAGCTAGGGGGGGGGTATTGGTGATGTTATGAAAATAGTCTACCATGAAGTGTCCGATCTTACCATAATAGTACCATTGTTACATATTGTACTTGCTTTGGATTTTAGGAGGCATACAAAAGTGAGAGGGGGACATAAGAGGGTTCTAGATAAAGGAAAGTGCGTTGTCAATAAGTGGAGATCATTGATCACTGAGGAGGCCAACAATCACCAATCATTGATTGAGGTGGCAGTCAACAATTGACAAATGCTGAGTGCATGGGTGAACAATGATCCACAATCTGGGATCGACCTTTAGAAAGATATTGAGTAGCAAGCTGTGTTCCTGGACCGAAAGGTCGATGATTTTAGAACTTAGTAATCAATGATCATTGATCGAGCAATTTGCGATCATTGACCCCTTCCTTAGGCAAGCATTATTCTACTACCTTTCCTTTTACCTTGTTTTGATTCTTTAGAATCTTTGATTTGGTTTTTGCAATATAAATTTGAGGAGTATTTGCTTTATAAACAGCTTCAGATAGTGTTTTCTATGCGCATTTTGGGGTCGACACTTTCTGACCAATCTAGAAGAATTCTTCCTGACCTGTGAGACTGTCTTTCCACAAACCTCTTTCTCAAATCATTTAATTCCTGTAAAGATAAATGTTGGAGGTACCTTGCTAGAAGAGGCTATGACGTGCTCATTTAGATTCGTAGGGTCAACTCTAATGCCTAATTTATTGAAATCCTAGTGAGATCTTGGAGTTTATAACTCATAATATTTAGATTATTTAGCTCACTATGAGCTTGAATTAGTTCAGAATTTAATCTCTTGTTTTCCTCAAGAGACTTCCTTAGCTCTTCCTCAAGATCTCACTTATCTTCTACCCAGGAGTAACTAATAGTGACTTCTTTTGAAGCTTGCAGTTCATGTTTTTCATGCAATACATTATTGAACTTGGCGAGTTCACAATTTTGTTTATTTATGGATTCTATTTCCTTTTCATGCATTAGATTTTCTCTACATAGATTAACAAAAATAATTTTGAAATCTCGTGAATTAAAATCTAAAGAACATAAATTGAGTATCTCTTTAGAATTGGAGGCCTCTTCCATTTCATGTTCCATTAAGCACTTTACTTCAGACTAATCTTTAGTTATAGAGCCTAAGATTCCTTCAGAGGATGAGGAAGATCCACTCCAGCTTTGAGTCATCATCCCTTTTTCTTTTTTGTGGGACTTTCTCCTCTTCTCTTCTTCCATTTTTTGGATATTTGATCCTTCATCCTTTTGTGGTAGTCAGTGGAAATGTGTTCACTTTTCTTGCAATAATAACACATAATTTATTAGTCAGTTTAGGATCATACCTGATGTTCTTTAATCTTTTTTCCTTGCTCATGTCTTTATGTTTAGAAGGAAAGATTCCCTTCTTCTTGTTGAAGAGATTTCTTGCAAGGAAGCTAAGCTCTTCTTTAGCGAAGAAGGAAAGAATCCCCCTTAATTCAGTGGATTCTAGAGACACAGTCTTCTCAGGGGATGGCTTGAGGAGAGGGTCAGGCTATGGTTTAGTCTTGGTCTCAGTGTTGGCCAGCTTAAAATATTGAAGCCTTCCATACATGGATTAAGGAGTTATTTTCCTTAGCTTCCTTGTTTCTTTGATGGCCAAGGAGTAAGGAAGGTACTCTTCGGTGAGACACTTGAGGAGCTTGTTGTTTTGGTCCTTATATGAGATATCTCTTCCATAGGTATTCAGACGATTGATAATGGTGGTATATCATTTATTCCATTCCACTACTGATTCATCATACTTCATTTTGAAGTTTTCATATTGATTGATTAGTCTAGCCTTCCCGTCCTTTCTATAATCGTCACTTCCTTCAGCTAAGAAAGTGAGGGCATCCCAAATCTCTTTCACAGAGTCATAGTAGATGATCGATTGGTAAAGATCATCAGATAATGTGCTTACTAGGATGTTCATGGCCTTCTTATTATAAGACCTCATTTTTTGTCTTCTTCATACCACTATGTCTTTTGATTGACAACTACTCCATCACTTGAGGAAGTTGTTGCAATTGAATCCATATATAATCTACTCCTAGCAGACTTACATATATCAAACTTTTTTAAGTTGCACATGGGTGGTCTTGAAGTGGTAGCAAATTCTCTTTGAGATGACATTTTAGAAGTGAAAAATAGACACTAGAGGAGTATTCAAGATTAGGATCTTGCTTCAACAAGTTCTTAACCCTTATAGGTGAACCTAAATCTGATACCAATTGAAAGTGCTGAATGAAATACTTGAATACTTCTCTAGAGGGGGGGGGGAGAATAAGGAAGATAACCACTTATGTGATATTTTAATTTTTCTTCTCTGATGTTTCACTTTGTGTCTTTTGTTTAGGAGAAAGAGTAATGTTTATTTTATGTAGAAGCTAAACAAATAGAAAGAATACAACAACGAGAATATCCAGACAACACAGATTATATAGAGGTTCCCCAAGAACGTGGGTACGTCCTCTCATCGACAACACATGGGATTCCACTCTCTCACTACTGAGTCGATGATCCTTTTCCACCTAGAGGCTCCAATCCAATGTCATCCTTTTCCTCTAGAGGCGATGAAATCCAATGTCATTCTTTTCCTTTGGAGGCGATGGAAGCTAAGTGAATATTTTACACTAGATATTTGAAACACAACAATGTTGGATCGGTAGGCGCCCTTAGAGGGGGGCGGGGGTGAATAATTGTTTTAAAAACTTATATTATATTTTGAAATACTTACTTATGATAAGAGATCAAAATAGTGATTTTGAATAAAGATCTAAATTGTTTTATAATAAAGGAGAGGATAATAAACAATTTAGAGAAATGAAGAACAAATCAATTTTATTACACAAAGAGAGACATGATTATTATTAATAAAATTGATTACAAAATTTTGATTTCAATGACGCTAGAAATCAAAGCGAAATATGAAAGTCTTTTTTTGTTTTCTATACCGACTCGTATCCCCACGAACCGGTTGGCTTTAGCTGATCCTTCCCCGGATACGGCCTCAAGCCGCTCTAGCCAACCCTTCCCCGGATATGGCTTCGACCACCCCCTAGACCTACACCGGAGACCTACTCGCCAACACGAGGCGAATTTCTGCCCTAAGTCCTACCCAGACCTAGTCGCCAACACAAGGCGAATTTACTACAATATTTAAAAGAGATGGATAAATGAAATAACAACAATATAAAAAATCCCAATATGGATCTCTTGGAGATGTGGACGAAGGCCCGCAGAGTATGATCGTAGTCGATGTGGTCTTTCATCACGATGATGACGTGTGTTGAAATCTTCTCCATGGATCTCCTTAAGCCTTTATGGATTTATGGGAGTATCTCTCTGAACCTTCCTCTCTATGCTGTGGCACGAAGCTCTGGAATTTAGGATCTCAAGAGGATGAAGAAGGCGGATCCAAGGGGTCCTTTTTATAGCCTTGGAGCTAGCGCCTGCGCTATCGCTACCGCCGGCGCTATCCCGGTTTAGGAAATATTCTCTGCGTGAGAATCCTTCATTTTAAGCAAGCCGGCCGCCTTCCTATAATGGTTTGCGCTACCGCGAGCGCTATCTGCTTTCTATAAATGCATCCCGCAAGCTTGAATTTCACTTTTGCCCTTTCAAGCGCTAGCACCTGCTTTAGCAGCTACCGCCTGCTCTAACAGCTACCGCCGGAGCTACCGCCCGAGCTACCGCCTGCTCTAGCGGCCAGTTTTATGTTTTGGCTCCAAACTTGGGCGCAACATTCTTATGTTATCCTTGAGTCATGTGGACTTGTTTTCCTGCACACTTAAACACACAAGATCAAATACACATAGGATTTGTTATTCTCAAACCTAGGAGATGCGGAAGACCATGTTATGCTTGATTTTCAATAAAGTCCATACAATATTTTTGATATTTTGAATAATAATTTTGATTTAAAGTTTGAACTCATAAGATTGATCTTGGACTTCCCGAGGACAACCTTGTGAGGGGTTTGCCCGGTACTAGAAGATGTGATGGGATGATAGCTCACTTTCGCAAGATACATGCAAATAGAAAAGTTAAGTTCAAAATAATAATTTTTGATACTTGTTTTTGTTTTATATTTTTGTATTTGATTTTTGCATATAGGAATATAAATCAAACAAATAACCAAAAAAAATATTCTTTGTAATTTGGCTTTTGTAATTTTGCATTTTAAATTTTTCAAAAATCAATTATAGGCATAGATGCAAAAATGAGTAGTACATATAAAATAATTATTTTTAGTGATTTTTCAGAATTTTAAAATTTCAAAAAATCAGAAACTTGAGCTAGCGCCGGCGGTAGGTCCTAGCGCCTGCGTTAGCTCACAGAGAGTGCTTCTTTTAATTATATAACCTAGATTTTCTTTGATTTCACTTTCGATTTTTCTTAATTATGTTTGTGCAATGTAAGGCCTGACTAATGAAGTGGAAAGACGAGAAGAAATCGCAAAAAGTTGCAGAAGTTAAATTTTAGTATATGAGTTTCACATTCTTTAAAGCTCCAAATTTATTAGACCTTAATTCTTGAGTTTTGCACAACATATGCATGAGTGAAATAATTGAAATAATATTCATGTAATTTTTCAATTTCGGTTTGACATGATTATGATTTAACATACTAGGGGTAATTAAAAATGACGCAAATATATTAAATACCTAGGCAAAACTTGCGCATTTTATAAATTTAGCCTAATACCCCTAAAAACACCTTTTGAATCCATTTGACACTTATTTCATTTAGTCTTAATAATATCATATGACAAATTTAGTTTTTTTTTCAAATTTTTAAGACTTTTACGAAATGGATTTAGAAGGATAAAAATAAAAAGGATAAGTAGATCACTTGAAAAATGACATGACTTTTTATTCAACTTTATTCAATTTGATTTATTTATGAATTTTGGTTTAATATGTGAAAGTCATATCACAAGTTATATAAATTGATCATATCATGATGGCTCAAAGAAATAAAAAACAAAAGGACAAAAAAAGGAAATTAAGCAAATCATGAAGTAGAGAATTGATATTTTATTTTTAGTTGATTTCTACTTCATGCAAGTAATTGGATACTAATGAATGAGAGATTTAGGTATCCAAAGAGGACCGGGTGTGACGGTTCCTTTGGGTAACCAAATACATCGTGTTTGCTTTTGGGGAGATATGATTGAATGAGCTCTTTTGTTTTGAGTTTGTGTTTCATCTTTAGCTTTGGGTCTCCATTCAAATCTTGGTTTAACATTATTTTAAGTTTTCAAATTTCCATAATCATTTACTTGAATATTTTGATTAAAAAGGTTTTTAAAATTATAATTTGAAGGAAATTTGTTTGCATTTAATTTTAGGTTGGGAGCTAGAAACATGATTTTGTAAATTATGGTGATTTTGATTTTGATTTACAAATACTTTATGTTCCTTACTCCCATTTTTAAACTTAGGTAAGATGTTCATATTCATATTCAACTTGTTTTTAGATATAGTTTGATATTGTGAATTTGTATTTACAATTTTCATAAGCAAGTTGATTTTTGATTTTAATTCATCATTCTTGATTTTTAAATTATGTCTAGCTTTATTATAAGCGATTGTGCTATTTTTAAGAGTGGATACAATTGAATCAATATGATTTTGATAGTTATTTCTATATTCATCAAATGTTTCATCAATCTCATTAATTTCAATTTTATAGTCTTCACACTTAGCACAATCATTTTTCAAAGATGAATTTTCTAAACATAATCTTTCATTTTGTTCTTTTATAAAGAGAAGTTCTTTTTCAAGTTCCTTGCATTTTACTTTAATATTTTTACAATCAAAACAAGGTTTTGTATTTCCAATTGAAGGGACATGAGTAAAGCTAGATAAATCAGATTTTGATTCTACTTTAACTTTTGCTTTTAAATTTTTATTTTCTAAGCGCAATTTGCAATTCGCATTTTTTAATTTCTTAATTTTGCGCTTTTAATTTGTAGCAATTGTAAAGTAGAAATAGAATTGCAAACAATAAGATGATTTGATTTCCATACAGTGCTTTTGGATGCTGTGAGATTTGAGCACGAATTTTCTTTGTTGTCTTCATCTATTTGGCATTCCTCTTCCAAAGATGGTATTTCTTCTTTTCCATTTGATGTGCAATCTTGTATGTTCTCCACTTCTTGCATTTGTTCCATACCTGTAGATGGAGAATCATACATTTCTTCAAGAAATTTCCATACTTTGTATGCACTAGAAAACAATATAGTAATTTTGAAATTTCGTGAGATAAAGCACAGAAAATACTATTTAAAGCTTTTGCATTCTGATGACGTTCCTGTTTATTTGATTCATCTGCTGGTCTAACTATTGTTATATCCCATGCATTGATATCTAAATTTTTAATAAAGTTTCCATTAAAAATTTCCACCCTTTATAATTTCTCCCTTCGAATAAAGGTGGTTTAAGAGATTTTTCTTCTTCATAAAAATTTACCCCACTAATAGAAGAGGGATCATAAGATGCCATTATTCCTGGTTGTTAAGCCGATTGGAATAAAACCGCTTTGATACCACTTGTTGGATCGGTAGGCGCCCTTAGAGGGGGGTGAATAAGTGTTTTAAAAACTTATATTATATTTTGAAATACTTAATTATGATAAGAGATCAAAATAGTGATTATGAATAAAGATCTAAATTGTTTTATAATAAAGGAGAGGATAATAAACAATTTAGAGAAATGAAGAACAAATCAATTTTATTACACAAAGAGAGACATGATTATTATTAAAAAAATTGATTACAAAATTTTGATTTAAATGACGCTAGAAATCAGAGCGAAATATGAAAGACTCTTTTTGTTTTCTATACCGACTCGTATCTCCACGAACCGGTTGGCTTTAGCCGATCCTTCCCCAGATACGGCTTCAAGCCGCTCTAGCCAACCCTTCCCCGGATATGGCTTCGAGCACCCCCTAGACCTATACATGAGACCTAGTCGCCAACACGAGGCGAATTTCTGCCCTAAGTCCTACCCAGACCTAGTCGCCAACACGAGGCGAATTTACTACATGATTTAAAAGAGATGGATAAATGAAATAACAACAATATAAAAACTCCCTATATGGATCTCTTGGAGAAGTGGATGAAGGACCGCAGAGTATGATCGTAGTCGATGCGGTCTTTCGTCACGATGATGACGCATGTTGAAATCTTCTCCACGGACCTCCTTAAGCCTTTATGGATTTGTGGGGGTATCTCTCTGAACCTTCCTCTCTATGCTGTGGCACGAAGCTCTGGAATTTAGGATCTCAAGAGGATGAAGAAGACGGATCCAAGGGGTCCTTTTTATAGCCTTGGAGCTAGCGCCTGCGCAATCGCTACCGCCGGCGCTATCCCGGTTTAGGAAATATTCTCCACGTGAGAATCCTTCATTTTAAGCAAGCCGGCCGCCTTCCTCTATTGCTTTGCGCTACCGCCGGCGCTATCAGCTACTGTCGGCGCTATCTGCTTTCTATATATGCATCCTGCCAGCTTGAATTTCACTTTTGCGCTTTCAAGCGTAGTGCCTGCACTAGTAGCTAATGCCTACTTTAGCAGCTACTGCCTGCTCTAACAGCTACCGCCGGAGCTACCGCCGGAGCTACCGCCTGAGCTACCGCCTGCTCTAGCGGCCAGTTTTAAGTTTTGGCTCCAAACATGGGCTCAACATTCTTATGTTATCCTTGAGTCATGTTGACTTGTTTTCCTGCACACTTAAACACACAAGATCAAATACACATAGGATTTGTTATTCTCAAACCTAGGAGATGCGGAAGACCATATTCCAATAAACAACTCTTTTGAAGTGAGAGTATTATAACCCTTTATTGTAGGTTGGTTGAGTCAATGCCAAAGTTCTCAACTAGAGTGTATCTAAAGAAGATAGACTATATGAATTTCAGAAGTAGAAGATTCAGAATATGGAAAGGGTGGAAGAAAGAAGTAGGTTTTGAGAGCTTTTCAATATGCTTGACTTTGTAAGATCTGGGGACCGAGAAGCTTTGTCAAAGTGTTTAGGGCATCCTTGGATCAAAGGAGCCTTTTTATATCTCCTTTGACTTCCTTTTCTATTCAAGTACCAATGAAATTGTAACAATGTGGGAGGCGACATGACTGATGCCTTCTATTATGAGAGAGAGAATGACTCTTTTGAATTTGACAGGGTACTTTAATTTTGATCAATGATCACTGAATGATGGGGTTTCTGATCATTAAGGGTTCCTCCTTTGAGAGGAGAATATGTGAACATAGAATTTGGGTCTGTCTTCAGTTTGAACTGAGATCACTGGTCGACGATTGCAAAGAAATGCTGGAGATTGCCGGTCAAAAATCACAAATTGTTGACATATCTTTTATTCACTGATTTTTGTGTCGCTTCAACTTGTATCAACGAATGCAGATAATGAAGCCTTTCATAGCTAATGCAATCATAAATATCATACTCTTCTTAGCTTTTCATATTTTTAAGGATTCCTAAGCTAATGCTATCATAAGTCCATACCTTATATTTTAAGGAACTCTAGGACTCTAATATTTATAATTATTGTACTACAACTTATCTTTTTTACATTAAATTATATAGAGATTTTCACAACACGCACTCACTGTCCTATATAGTGCCTCCACTACCTCTAGGACTTAGATCCCTCAGAATGTACTGAGGTTGCTGATAAAATTTAGGAGGTAGTGGGAGAGATATTGTGGTAAATTTAGCAAGTGATGAAGGGGTTTGAGGTGTCTATCACCATCAGAGAACCAAGGATCTCTCCTTGCCATGTTAAGGTAGATATGTAGTTCCTCCCTCTTGAATACATTTAAATTGGTGTGGAAATGATTGCAATTTTACTCTGGGTCACCTAGATCACAACTTGAGGGGGTGAATAATGTGATGGGTGATTTTTGATTCTTTTTCTAGTTTCAGCAAGATGATAAAAAATGTAAGCATAGAAAGCACACAATGATTTATAGAGGTTCCCCAAGAATGCCTTGGGTAGTCCTCTCTCCACACCACCTATCTAGCATTGCGCTAGATTAGGTAAAATCCTCCAAGCCCCAATCTTCTTCTCCAAGACTAACACTCAGGCCTCCAACTCCCAGCCTCAATCTCTACAATAATAGATCTACACTCAGATCTCTTCCAAGATCGTACACTCAGATCTCTTCCAAGATCGTACACTCAGATTTCCAAGGGAATTCTATAGCAAACTCAAATTCTCACAAGAATCCTACCACTCAGATCCAAATGATCCTATAACCCATACTCCAAGAGACCTACCACATAGGTATACACCAAAGCCCTACAACTCAGTTATCAAAAGATCCCACATATATAGTTTATAATTTCACTGTTTGTAATACAACTTAGACTCAAAAGATGAATACATGAATAAACTTGAGTCTTCTGTAGAAACACCTCAGAAAGACATCTTATTCCTTGATCAGATCTCAGAAATAATATTCTTGAATAATTTGATCTTGATCAAATAAACTTTCTTGCAGAATAAAAACTTCTTACTCAGATACATAATCTTCAGGTAAAGATTGAATTGCAGAGTAATACTTGACCAATATGATGAATCAGATCTTGATTGTACATGCTCTGATGTTCTTGCAAGAATACTGGAGAATGAACAATAACACCACCTTAGGGTTCTTCCTTGAGAAATCTTGCCGCTCCCTCCAATGGATTTAAATTCTCGTTCATGTCACAGATGATTTGCAAAAGATTTAGATAGAATGTGAGAATGAATAATAATCTGTGTTTAAAATTGTGAGCACTCAAGGCCTTTTTATAGAAACATCTGCCAATGACTAGGAATAAAGAAAAATTTATTTAATTAAGACCTTCCAGAAGAAATCCTTTGATTGGCGCATCAGATGGTGGATTTTGTTGGATCAGTCGGCGCCCTTAGAGGGGGGGGGGTGAATAAGGGTTTTCAAAAACTTTAGATTTACTTAGAAAAACTTTGGAATATTGCAATATTAAAACAAGAAGTCAAGTAAAACAAAAAGAGAGACAAGCTTTATGGATATTAAATAAGTTTTACAAAACTTGATCTCAATGACGCTAGAGATCGGGGGCGAATAATAAAAGCTCTTTTCGTTTTCTATCCCGACTCGCTTCCCCACGAACCGGTGGCCCTAGCCTTCTCCTCCCCGGATTCGGCCTCAAACCGCTCTAGCCAATCCTTCCCCGGATGTGGCCTCGAGCACCCCCTAGACCTAGCCTAGATCTAGTCGCCAACACGAGGCGAATTTCAGACCTAAGTCCTACCCCAGACCTAGTCGCCAACACGATGCGATTTCACTACCGATTACAAAAAAGATGTGAAATAAAAAGACAATAATATAAAAACTCCCTCTATGTAGATCTCTTGGAGAAGTAGACAAAGACGCAGAGTGTGATCGTAGTCGATGCGGTCTATCATCACGAAGATGAAGCATGTTGAAATTTTCTCCACGGATCTCCTTATGGCTTTATGGATTTGTGGGAGTATCTCTCGGAACTCTCCTCTCTATGCTGTGGCACGAGGCTCTGGAATTTTGGGATCTCTAGAGGATGATAAAGACGGAGCCAAAGTGTCCATTTTATAGCCTCAGCTCTACCGTCGGCGCTAGCGCTACCGTTTGCGCTAGTCCTGATTAAGTAATGTTTTGCGCGGCAGGATCTTCAATCCGCGACAACATTTTGCTCTATGCCTCTTGTGCGCCACGCTACCGCCAGCGCTAGTAGCTACCGCCGGGCGCTAGCTCCTTCTAAAAACACTGCCGGAATCGTGCTAATCATTGCTAGCGTCGGGCGCTATCGCTACCGCCGGCGCTAGTGGCCATGTTGGAATTCTGGGCTCAATTTTGGGGACAACTATCCTTGAGTCATGTGGACTTTGATTTCCTGCACACTTAAACACACAAGATCAAATACACATAGGATTTGTTATTCTCAAACCTAGGAGATGCGGAAGACCATGTTCCAACAAACTCCCCCTTTTGATAATAACAAATCAATTAATGATAAATCAAAGCATTAATAAATAAGCATGATGAAACTATACTTGTGTGTGTGTGTGAGAGTGATGAATTAGGATAATTATTGATTTTAGCATTTAGAATTGCTCACCCTAAATACATGCTCCCCCTAAGTGAATGTTCCCCTAATATGTAAGCTATCATATGAATTTGTCATGTTGGGTTTATGATAGCGGGTTATATTTATCATGTTAGTTCTCCCCCTTTTGTTATTAGCAAAAGTGGTAGGGAAACAAAGCACCAAAGAATTTGTAAATAGAAGAGAAGGCATGATCGAGCTTTTGAAGTAAATGATAAGGAGATTTAGAATTGTGTTTCATTTAAATAGATCAGAGTTATAAGCATTACAAAATTTTTCATCATAGTTTTTAGCATAAAAAAGTAATGATTTTCCCTTTATATAAAAGTTTTAAGCATAAAAATAAGGATTTCCAAATAACCAGTCTACCCAGACAATATGTCTACACCCTAGCCCCGTACTAAGTGACGGATGGGCATGAGGAGCTGCAAACATGCTGTAGGTTGGGGTGTTAGTCCCATATGCAAACACTAGACAAAACTCAACCTAGCACTCTTTCCCCCCAGTGCCTCGCAAGGTCCCACTGGAACCCTCCCCGGTTAAGGACAAGACATGACTAAAGATAAGTTTATCTAATGTCTACAACCCTACGCCCCCGCTATGGTGAGATATGAAGTCACGAATAATAGTTTTTTCAAACATGAAGCTTTTAAATCTAATGGGAAGAATTGAATTTTTTTGAAAAAAAACTTACTTAGTTATATTGAAATTCATGAATGTATCAGAGTTTGACCATTGCGGAAGATTTCGAAAAAAGAAACACCATAATACTAAATAAGAGTTTAAGTTAGAAAAGGAGATGTTTTTGAGTTTCAAAACTAACTTTATAAAGATAAGAGTTGAAGCATTTTGGAAGAAAGAAACAACATCCTTTTAGCAATGTTTCACTTGTTGGAAGAGCGTTTAGCATACACATTTATATTGAAATAAATTAGAGTTTGTTACTATAAAAATTATATGCGTGCTAGAACAACCAATATAAATTCTACCAAGCAAGTCTACCACTTGTTTTTAACAAAAAAAGAATTGAGATTTAAGATTTGATATAATCATGAAAGTGCAATGTAACAGTTATATGGTGATGATGCGGAAGACTTGTAGAAATACATGAAACATCTTATTGTAATCAAGAATAATCCATAAAAAGATATATGAGTTTAATTTCAAAAAGAAGATGTTTATGTAAATCATGTTTCAATGAAAATCTTTTATGGTTGACAAAAATAACAAAGCATGAAATAATATTATCACAAAGAGATTACTACAATGTTATTTCAATTCACAATTTCAAATCATACCAAACATTATAGAAAACATGCTAGGTTATCTAGTGCATTTCATAAGTAAAGAGTAATATAGAATTAGCATTAGGATCCAATACTCATGTGAAGAAGTGTTATGGAAGATAATGATGTGCACAAAAGTGTATTTTGAATAGAGTAACTAAATGTTTTAATCAAAAATACAAGTAATATGTAAAGTAAAGAGCACAATAAAACACAAATAATTTTACTTCCACTCACATCAATGCACAAAAAAAATGTACAACTACCAAGGTTCTTTGCACACACAATGCTCATTAAGACTTATCAGGGTTCAAAGTAGTGCTTGGGGGATCACATAGTTTTATTCTTCAATATTGATTTTTTTTATTGTGATCTGGTGTACTTAAGAATAAGTGGTTTTTTTTATTTTGAAAGAAAGTTATGGTTTGCACAAGATACTTTACTATTCTTTCCAAGGTGCTCAACCTCACAACGCTTATTAAGACTTATCAGGAGGTTCAAGTAGTGCTTGGTGGAGTTATCATTGTCACTTTATTTTATGATTGTTGTTTTGTACAAAGTTCTCCAAATACACTTATTTTGCAAACCAATATAATTTATGAAAACGATAACCACTTTTCTTAACTTTTAAAAGTGCAAATAAAGGTTGTGTAGGTAAGATACTTGTGCAATTTTAATTCATTGTACTATTACAAAACATACACAATCATTCTTAGATTAAACACATATGTAGACAATGCCAAAATAAGTGAGTGAATAGCGATCATTATCAAACATAAAACATTTACTCATACTTAGAGGCATGCTAAGCTTAGTTCTACACAACTTTTTCACAATAATTGATGCACATATTAATAGATATATCAAAGCATGATGAAAGCAATGTTCAAAGTAGTTTGAAAAGATAAATTGCAACATTATAGAAGTTCTAAATAATAGATTAATTCATGCTTGATTTTCAATGAAGTCCATACAATATTTTTGATATTTTTGAAGAATAATTTTTATTTAAAGTTTGAACTCATAAAATTGATCTTGGACTTCCCGAGGACTACCTTGTGAGAGGTTTGCCCGGTACTAGGTGATATGATGGGATGATAGCCCAAATCACCCTTTCGGAAGATACATGTAAATAGAAAAGTTAAGTCCAAAATAATAATTTTTTGATACTTGTTTTGGTTTTATATTTTTGTATTTGATTTTTGCTTTTAGAAATAAAATTTAAGCAAATGACAAACAAACCAAACAGGCAAAACATATTTTTTGAAATTTGGCTTTTTTATTTTTGTACTTGATTTTTCAAAAATGAAATAAAAGCAGAAGTGCAAAAATAAATAGTACATATAGTTTAATATATTTTTAGGAATTTTTCAAAATTTTAAAAATACAGAAAAATGAATAATTACGCTAGCGCCGGCGTTAGCGCTAGCGCGGGAAACAGTACATGATTTTTTAGGATTTTGAAATTTTTGTTTGTTGATCTTGATTAAGTGTCCAAATAGTAGTTTCATGCTGAAATTTCAGATTTTTAGGAGATATCTAGATAGTGCAAATTTCATGAAACATTAGCGATTTTGTATATGACTTTATCAAATAAACTTTGCATGAGATATTTTAATTTTTCTAAGGCTTGCATTTATCAGTCTAATGTAGTTTGACAATGATAGGAAATGTAAGCACGAGAAGACACAAATGAACATATCAAATATGCATGATTTTAGTGATTAAAAATAATGTTCATGTATAAGAATATCTTGGATAAGCCCTAGATGAGAATACTCAGCCTGTATATCTTGGTAAACACATAAAGCCTAAAATAGACACGAATATTCTTTAGGTGGCAATGTTAGAATGATAAGTTTGAGATTAATGTTATACCAAGGTTTGATAGTGTTTCAACTTATAGACCTAGAATGGAGTGACGATTCTATTTGATTTGATATCAAGATGATTCAAAGGTCTAAACTAGAAATAAATCACAATATACACAAACCATTATAATATCAATTGTCATCAGATAATATATCAATTATAATTCACATAAATGTGATAGAAATAATTATTTTTAGAAGACTTTTGACATGACTTATGATGTTAGAGAATTTTAGCAAAGGACATCAATAGATCATAGTGGTGCTTGTGAATTCTATATTTATTATGAAGAAAAATTCTTTCAATACATTTTAGTGATTTTCCTTTAATTAAGAATTTTGATTTAGATCTTGAATTTTCTTTTAGATCAAGTTATTTCACTAAACCACTTGTTGGTGAAGGCTAAGAATCTTAATAGCCAAATAACCGGATTTAATTTGAAATATCTTATGGCAAATTTAGAGTTTGATTCATATGGATAATATAAGATATTTAGAAGCAATGAATATAAGAATAAAAGAAGGTCATCAAAATAAAATATGATTTTGAATTTTGATCAATTTGATTTTATGAATATATTAATCTTTTAAGAGATAAAATCATATTTTTAATACTGTATAGGATGACCATGACATAATAGTTCAAAATAAATAGGAAAACAAGACAAATTAAAAGACATGAAGGCATATCATGAAGTAGAACTTTATATATTTCATTTTGAAAGGATTCTACTTCATGCAATTGATGATACCTAATGAATAAGAGATTTAGGTATCCAAAGGGGACCAAGTGTGGTGGTTCCTTTGGGTACCCAAATATATCGTGTATGTTTGTGGGTAGTTAGTGATGAATGGGTCCTTTCATGTGAAGTCAATGTTTCATTTTTAATTTTGGGCCTCCATTCAAACTTTGGTTTAATGTTATTCTTATGTGACAAATTTCCATTATGATAATCTTTATATTGATGATTATGATTGTAATGATTATTGAAACTATTTTTCATAGGAAATTTGTGAACGTTTAATTTTTCGTTGGGAGAAGATTGATATTGTAAATGATGATGATGATAGTGTTTTGGAATTTCATTTACAATCTTTTGATGTTTTTTATTCCCTTTGTTTGGTTTATTCATATTTTGAGATATCATATTTAACTTGCTTTTAGAGTTTGTTTGATATTGAGAATTTTTCTTCAAGATTTCCTTAAGCAAGATAATTTTAGTTTCTAATTCATTATTCTTAAGTTTCAAGTTATGTCTAGCTTTGTTATACGCAATTGTGCTATTTTTAAGAGTAGAAAAAATTGAATCAATATGGTTTTGGTATTCATTTCTATATTCCTCAAATGTTTCATCCATCTCTTCAATTTCAATTTTATAACTTTTGCATGTAGCACAATCACCTTTTAAAGATGAATTTTCTAAAGATAATTTATCATTATGTTCTTTTATACAAATAATTTCTTTTTCAAGTTCCTTAAGTTTTTCCTTAAAATTATCACAATCAAAATAAGGTTTTGTGTTTTCAAGTAAAGGACAAGATGGTGAAACCACATCACAATTAGATTCTAAATTAACATTAGTTTTTAATCTCTTATTTTCTAAACGTAAATTTTTATTAGTAATTTTCAATTTCTTGATCTTACGTTTAGCAGTTTTTAGTATATTGAAACTAGAAATGGAAGTTATCACACAAGAAGAAGATTTTGACTTTCTTACAGTGCTTTTGGCAGAGGCAAAATGTGTGCATGAAGTTCCTTCGTTATCTTTTGTGCCTTCCTCCATCATAGATGGATTTATATCTTCTCTTTCTCTTGGTGTATTGTTCTCCTTTTCTATTTCAATATTCTCCATGGCTTCGCTCCGAGAGAGATCTTCTTGAATGATAGTGGATGCTTGGACATTTTTCTCTTCCTGTGTTTGTTCCATACCTGCGAGAGGAAGATCATACATTTCTTCAAGAAATTTCCATACTTTGTATCCACAAGAAAAACAGTATATTAATTTGAAAATTTCATTTGAAAGACCACAGAATAAATAGTGTTTAGCTTTTGCATTTAACTGAAGTTCTTTTTTATTTGATTCATTTGCAGGTCTAGTTATGGCTAAATTCCATACTTCGATATCTAAAGTTTTAATAAATTTTTCAATTAAAATTTTCCATCCTTTATAATTTGATCCTTCGAATAAAGGTGGTGCAAGAGTTTTTTATTCTTCTTCAAAATTACCCCCACTAAAAGAAGCGAGATCATGAGACGCCATTATTCCCGTAAGCCGATTGGAATAAAACCTAGCTCTGATACCACTTGTTGGATCGGTCGGCGCCCTTAGAGGGGGGGGGGGTTAATAAGGGTTTTCAAAAACTTTAGATTTATTTAGAAAAACTTTGGAATATTGCAATATTAAAACAAGAAGTCAAGTAAAACAAAAAGAGAGACAAGCTTTATTGATATTAAATAAGTTTTACAAAACTTGATCTCAATGACGCTAGAGATCGGGGGCGAATAATAAAAGCTCTTTTCGTTTTCTATCCCGACTCGCTTCCCCACGAACCGGTGGACCTAGCCTTCTCCCCCTGGATTCGGCCTCAAGACGCTCTAGCCAATCCATCCCCGGATGTGGCCTCGAGCACCCCCTAGACCTAGCCTAGATCTAGTTGCCAACACGAGGCGAATTTCAGCCCTAAGTCCTACCCCAGACCTAGTCGCCAACACGAGGTGATTTCACTACCGATTACAGAAAAGATGTGAAATAAAAAGACAATAATATAAAAACTCCCTCTATGTAGATCTCTTGGAGAAGTAGACGAAGACGCAGAGTGTGATCGTAGTCGATGCGGTCTTTCGTCACGAAGATGAAGCGTGTTGAAATCTTCTCCACGGATCTCCTTATGGCTTTATGGATTTGTGGGAGTATCTCTCCAAACTCTCCTCTCTATGCTATGGCACGATGCTCTGGAATTTTGGGATCTCTAGAGGATGATAAAGATGGAGCCAAAGTGTCCATTTTATAGCCTCAGCGCTACTGCCGGCGCTAGCCCGGATTAAGTAATGTTTTGCGCGGCAGGATCTTCAATCCGCGACAACATTTTGATCTATGTCTCTTGTGCGCCACGCTACCGCCAATGCTAGTAGCTACCGTCGGGCGCTAGCTCCTTCTAAAAACACTGCCAGAATCGCGCTAATCATCGCTAGCGTCGGGCGCTATCGCTACCGCCGGCGTTAGTGGCCATGTTGGAATTCTGGGCTCAATTTTGGGGACAACTATCCTTGAGTCATATGGACTTTGATTTCCTGCACACTTAAACAAACAAGATCAAATACACATAGGATTTGTTATTCACAAACCTAGGAGATGCGGAAGACCATGTTCCAACAGATTTCAAATTAAAGTTTAAGCCGAGGCATAATTTCTGTCTTTCTTCCCGTGCCTTGCATATATAGAAATCTTCTGGATGTTATGCTCTTCTAGACGATATAAGCCTTCTAGACGATATAGGCCTTCTAGACGATATAAGCCTTCTGGACGATAACATGCCTTCTGTACGATACGTGCCTTCTAGACAATACAGGCCTTCTGGATGATATCGATCTTCTAGATAATATAACTCTTCTAGACAATATAGCTGTTCTAAACAACACAGCTCTTCTAGATGACACAGCTCTTCTAGAAGACATTGGACTTAGCCAATCTTAAGAGATAAATCATATATGGCTGATGTGGCCATGATCTAGCTGACATAGAATTTTGTCGTCGAGATCGTCTAGCCGATACAGTAGTGGTCTAGATGACATAGAATCCTTGTCGTCTAGATCATCTAGTCGATACTTTCCTAAACCAATTTTAGGCTTAATCCAACCTATTGGTTATCCTTGCAACTTCATTTCTAGACCTTTTCCAAATGATTTTTCCTTGGCTGTGACAAGTCTCATATAGTGTTAGGGCATAAGTCAACATGTTTTTTGCACTATGAGGGATTAGAAAGGCAAAACACTGTTTGAGTGACCATAATCCTAACCCAACATTTGCCATGCATTTTTGTTATACCTGTCACATCAATACAAGAATAGAGCATCAAATACATGATGTGTTTATTGTTATCATGAGGGCTTCTTCAAATCAAGAATGTTGTGGTCAATATTCCTAACAATCTTCCCCTATTTGAAGAAGTCAGAATCTCATATATCAATAGACATATATATATATATTATAAGAAAAATTTACACAAGGCATAAGGTAAACAGTCCATTATATACTAAATTTCAAACAATGTTTACATTAAAGATTTTAATTAAAACATCATTAACCTAAGAGTGTCAGCTTTTCAATTTGCTTTCCTTGTTCTCTAATCACTATCTCAAGCTGCTTTCCTCCTTTATCTTTCAACATAGCCTAGTGGTTTTGGAATGTATTTGGGAGGAGGAGGTGGTCCATTAGGATACTTTCTCATGTGAATCCTCCTCTTCCTCTATTGTTCTTCATGCTTGTTCCATTCCACAGAGCCATAATACATTGGGGTATTTTTACCTTGACAGCCAAACTGATTCCAAGTGTTCAAGATTATGGACTTTGATTTTGGACTCCACTCTTCATAGTTGGGGTCCTTCTGAAATTTTTCTTTCCTTTTCTTTCTGGCCAACATCTCTTCAGGTGTCACAAATTTCCTTTTATGACCCCTCTCTTCAGGTGTCACCATGCTTTATGATAATTTCCTCCCCCTTTCTGACTTCTTTAGATACATGCTGGCAACTAGAGGATACGTGCCCTAGAGGATAGATATTTTATTTCTAAGCAAGTTCACACATTTAGTGATATGATTTTTTGTTTCTAGGGGGTGTTCATCCAGTAGTTGGCTATAAGAATTTTGTTATTCAGCCACTTCGCTAACATCTGTTGGAATGCTTTCAACAATTTTCCCTACAAGTTGTTCTACAATTTCTATATTAACTGCATTCTAGGTAGAGCTCTCATGTTGAGACTCCACCTCAATCCTTTCAGTCTCTTCATCATCCAGTACTTTAGTATATTGGGCTGAGTTTTCTAGGAAAGACTCCCCCTTAACTATCTCAGTATCTTGGGATGAGCTCTCCAAGGGAGACTTCTTCTCAATTTCAGCTACCTTCTATATTTCAGCACTTTTCTCAACATCATCATTCTTCTCAACTTCATCTTCTTTCTCTATCTCAATATCCTTCTCCACTTCATCTTCCTTTTCAACTTCATTAGCCTTCTCAACTTCATTATCTTTATTAATCTCATCAGCCACCCTGGGCATCTCCATGGGTGATGTTACTTCCATATCTATTAGAGCTACATCTTGCTCAGATTGTTACCCCTCACTATGACTAGGAAGGTTGTAATAGCTTGCCACAACTTTCTTTTTCTTCCTTCTCTTCTTCTTAAAGGTTTCTCCTTGCTCTTTCCAGACTTAGAGAAAGGATTTTCCCATCTCTCTATTATTTGTAGTCAATTTTCTTCAGATAATGCAGAGGGGTGCCTTGTGACTCATCAAGCTTATTACCCAAGGTCTTCAACAGATATATAGAGATAATCCACCCAAAATTAGGGGTACTCAAGCAGATACTCTAGGGTTTATGATGTATTTAAACCCTAATGTCTACAATGATTCTAATTATAGTATATGATAAGAATATAAAGAGGCGTGCACCTGTTTTGGTGTTAATTTTGAGAAAATATTATTGAAAAAGATCTAATTTTGGTGTGCCAATAACCAAATATTGCATCCCGACGATATTTTCTGTGTCGTCTGGACCTTCTCGACAACCTTTTTCGCATCATCTAGACCATCTCGATGACATTTTTCTACACTTAACAGAATTCTAAGCACTTCCTGAAAATGGTTTGACAATATTTGTATTGACCAAATCTCTAGTCTTTACACCAATAAATATAGCATTTGTATTTAAATGAGAAAAATATAATTAAAATAATTCTATGAGAAATGAATCAATTCATATTAAGCATTCCAAGCTCAATTTTGAATTGATTGAATTTTGATTCATCATGGGGCTTAGTGAAGATGTTAGACACTTGCTTTTCTGTTGGTATATATTTTGAATTTATGCTTGGTTCTGTTGTGTGTCCCAAGATTCTTAGCAATTGTGATGACACTTGAGGAATCACAAAATAATGAGGTCTTCCTTATTTGAAGGTTGTAATCCTCTAGCTGATGTTGAATCCAAAGCAATTGAGCATAGTAGCTCCCATTAGAGATATATCTTGACTTTGCAGTTGAGATTGCAACACTTGTTTGCTTTTTACTACTCCATGAGATTAGTCTTCTTCCAAGGATTTGACAAGTTCCTGAATTGCTTTTCCTATCTTCCTTGTATCTTGCAAAGTCTGCATCTGAAAAGCTGGTTAGCTCAAAATCATTACTCCTAGGGTACCATAAGCCACCATTATCTCAAAATCCTCTTAACAGAGGTGTAGTGAGAGTCCTTGGGTTTTACATGATATCTGACACAAACACATGTAGAAAACATAATGCCTAGTTTACTAGCAGTTAGGTAGAGCAGAGATCCAATGATGCATCTATACATGGTCTCATCAAAAGGTTCCCATTCTCATCCTTGTTCAGAGACACATTGGAGCCCATTAGAGTCCTCATTGAGGTGGTGCTCTCCATTCCAAACTTCTTTATGAGCTCTTTTGTGAACTTGGTCTGAGAGATGAATATCCATCCTCAGATTGCTTCACTTGGAGACCTAAGAAGTATTTCAGCTCATGCTGCTCATTTCAAACTTCCCTTGCATAAGGTTGGCAAACCTATTACAAAGGTGATCAACTGTATATCCAAAGATTATGTCATCAACTGTAGATCCAAATATTATGCTTACTATCTTAAGAAAACCTTTGTAATAGGGACTTGAAAGATTATGTCATCTTAATATAGGTAAGACATTATTCCTCTTTCAAGTCCCTATTACAAAGGCTTTCTTAAGATAGTAAACATGATTGAGATAAGTTGAATTTACAAAACCTGGGGGTTGTTCTACATATACTTCCTCTTTCAAGTCCCTATTGAGGAAGGCAGACTTCATATCCATATGATATACATTGAAGCCTTTGTGTGTTGAATATTCTAGAAACAACCTGATTGCCTCCAATCTTGCTATTGGTGCAAAAGTTTGGTCAAAGTATATGCATTCTTCTTGTCTATAGCCCTTTGTTACCAGCCTTGCTTTATTCTTAATAATCACTCCTTGTTGTTGGATCTTCTCGCGCCCTTAGAGGGGGAGGGGGGTGAATATGGGTTTTAATCAATTATTGGAGATTTAAATAATTAACTGTAGGATTGTGCCTCCTGGAGCTAGCTCTTGGCGGTAACCCTACCACGTGGCGTTAGCTTAGGAAATAGCACAGTAAATGCAGAATATCATTTCAGGATTTGCAGTGCTTTAACCAATGTTTCACCAAACAATCACAGCTGTTTATATCATAAAATACTTGAACTTGATAACATTGAATAATGAAACATTGTTTATACAAATAAACTTAGATCTCCATGATGCCGGAGATCGGAGGAGATGAATATTAAAACCTTTGGTTTTCTATACCGAACTCGAATCCAAAGACTGGTTGACTCTCTTCCTTTCCTCCCCAAAAATGTCTTCAAGCCGCTCCTCACCTTCCTCCCAGGAAGGGTTTTGGAGCCCGCTATATCTCCCATATCTAGATGCCCTCCCAGGATGATTTCCTACGTTATCCTCCACGGATTCCGACGACCTTCCCGGTCAATTTCTATGGATTCCAAATAGGATTCCGACGTCCACATCGGATGATTTCACACACCCAAATAATAAAATGATAAAAGAGAAAACTAGAAGAGATGAGAAGTCATGCTCCCTTTACATATGTCTCCGGATGCAGTGAGCGAACTGACCTTTTGATCTTCATGTAGGATGCGCTCGTTGGTGCTCAGATTCACGTTCTTTTTCCGCACTTTGATGACCTTCGTTATAGCTTGAGGGAAGGTGTTCTTCTCTTTCGGTGATGGCTCCTTGGTGCAAAAATGGCAAAACAACCGACTTCTTCTTTTAGGTTTCGACAGCCACACTTTTGGAAAAAAGAACGCTTTTATAGCTGATTCATTAAGTTACTGCCGATGGTAGAGTTACTGCATGGTGGTAGCGCCTTTATGCACTTTCGCTAGATGTCTAACACCAAATCAGGAGGGTGCTAGAAAACATTCACTTGCTGTCTTTGGATAGTGCGTCGTGGTAGGCTAGCGCATCGTGGTAGTAGTCATGTCGAATCCTTCTCGACGACAGCAGAGCATCAAGTCGATGTAGTCTTCTCATTTATAGAACTAGTGCGCGGCGGTAGGCTAGAGCCCGCAGTGGCAGTCATGTGAATATCATCTCAATGCATTCATCTCGATGCCATTGTCTCAAGTTGATGCATCCTTCAAGTCAACGCTGGCAGTCTGGTTGACATAGCTAGCGTCCACGATAAGTTAGTGCGTGACGGTAGTCTACTCGATAATATCATCTCTAAGACATGAGTCTTCACGTCGATATTATCCTTTGTGTCGATAGCAAGTCATGTCGATATGTCTAGCGCCGGTGGTAGGATTAGCGCCCGACGGTAGGTTAGAAAGAGTAGAGTTCTCGACATCTTCACACCTGTAAACCTACACACTATACCCAAGACATGTATGATCAAATACAATATGGGATTTGATATTGTCAAACTAAAGAGATGCATAATGCATGTTCCGACAAACTCCCTCTTTTGATAATATCAAATCCCGTTCATGAGGTATAATCAATACTAATCATTAAGAGCATGGTATAGTGCAATCATCAATAATCATGAAACATTAACAGGTTTATATATCAAGATAAATCATAAAGTGTGAACTTGCACTAAAGTAGAATGTCTCTGCCTACATACGTGCTACCCCTATCGATGTGCACTCAATAAGAGTATCTCTCCCTATAAGTGATCTTCCATAGATGAATAGAATATGACTAGCTCATGAACGTTCTCTATTCTCCCCCTTTGATGATAGCAAAAGGGGTGATCTAGAACAAACTAACATACGGATACTAGAGATGCAGCGGATTTGAAGAATAATGCATACATAGAAAGTAAATCATGATAGGAATAAGGGTTGATCGAAATATAATCAGAGAATTGACAAAGGACATGGGTCAAAACACAAAGGGAAATCAAAATACCACTTTAAAGTTAAACAATTTTGTATTTTAAAACTTGGTATAAATTATATGAATCAGATGCTTGACATAAGACTATTTACATATGAATTTGCACACAATGTCAAATGATTTTAGAAAACTAATTCAAGGAACATCGTATGTGTCATGAATGTCAGACGTGTATTAGTCCAAATGTGCCTGAGATAGAAAATGCAATGCAAGTCAAATTTTTATGCATGAAAGTGTTAGACAAAACAATGACAAGTGTATGTGTAACATCAAAAGAAATGGCATCAAGTTAAATTA
Source organism: Dactylorhiza incarnata (assembly GCA_033032865.1). Classification (NCBI taxonomy): domain Eukaryota; kingdom Viridiplantae; phylum Streptophyta; class Magnoliopsida; order Asparagales; family Orchidaceae; genus Dactylorhiza; species Dactylorhiza incarnata. The sequence continues at coordinate 3,935,633 of JAWHQI010000255.1, read as the reverse complement.
AAATTAATACAAGCTATATCTCAGTAATTTTATATGCTAACACAAGAGTCTCGAAGTGATAAATCATGTCGTGTTTGTCATTCTTACATGAATGCCAAGTATAGATCTAGGGCACTTATTTATTTTTTGGGTTTGCACAAGATCGTAATGATTCTTTTGACCAAGGTGCTCATCCTCATAATGCTTCTGAAGGCTTATCAGGATTAGTGAGTAGTGCTAGAGGGAAATCCTTGTCAACAAGATTGATAATATATAATTTTCATTATTTGTAGCACTATCAAAATTATCATTTTATTTTTCTTTCTTTTAGACAAGGTTCCCGAATCAAATGAAATCAGCCCACGTAGATAAATACACTTTAACTTGTATACAAAACCCATTTATCAATATAGTTTTTTCACAAAGTTTTATGCCCTATATAGCAAAGCCGATTATCATGATATTGATTTAGCAAGTCATGCATACAGTGTTAGTCACAATATCACGAGTTATAAAAAGTACACATTTGGATTTCTACTTGAGTGCATTCACTAAGGATGTGTGAATGTGTAATATCATTGTCGAGCCTAAATCCTCGCACATACATATAGGCATATTAAACAAACATTTCTACTCTATTAGCACTCAGTAGTTTGCCAACCTTTAAAGTAGGACATATCATGACGAAGAAATACAGTGTATACAAGGATTAGACATCATAAATCAAACAATGTATGTAATCATGGAGATTCAATTTCATGTCATGTATGCCCCTTTAGTATGAGCATCTTTAGTATTTTTTTAATTTAAGTTTTTCAAAAAATAAACACACAACAACAAACACAAACAAAGAAAACAAAAGAAAAGCAAGTTCTTGTGATTTTGGGGTTTTCAAAATTTTATGCATTTTTGGTTATTAAAAAATGGAAAGAAACTAAAAACAGACTGAAGTACATGAGAAATAAAGAAAGTAAAATCAGAAGAGAAATCAGGCAATACATGAAAATGCATCTACCTCAGGTGGTATGTCTAACGCCCGACGGTAACTCACAGAGCCACGATTTCTTGGGAATTCAGTCCATATTTTGGCGGTTATAACTTCTAAATGACGTTCATAATTAAGACACCAAAAATATGTGTAATGTAACAAACCTATTCCTACTAGACTCCATAACTTCAATCAGGGTAGGACATGTGGTGAGTGAGGTAAGTTTGAGCTAGGTGGTGGACTTAGGATACATTGAGTTGAGTGAACATATGTGGTCCACTATAATAGGCAGGTCAACTTACATCAAATTAGCTCCAATTGAACTTACACTTGTGAACTAACCACACCACCATGTCCCTAACCCTAAATGAGGCATAGTTGACCAAAAGCCCCATCATTTGGTCAACCAATTAACCAAATTGATCAAAGTCAAATCTAGGTCAATATAGCCCAATTCAACTCAATAGGGTTCAATTCACATTCATATGGCCAAATTGACCCTACCACTATATGGTAAACCTCTAAAGGAATGCTATGGATCCAAAAGCCACATCATGGGGTCACCAATTGGTCCAATTTGACCAAGTCAAATTTAGGTCAACATAAGCCAATCCTTTCCCAATAGGTTCAATTAACCCCCAAAACATGAAATTGACTTCACCCCTAGTCTTATAACATCATAGTGGACCCAATGGACCCAAAATCCCCATCAAGTGGTCAACGATTGGTCCAATTTGTCCAAAGTCAACTTTTCCCCAATTTTGGTCAAAATCAAACTTATTAGCTAAATTGGCCCAGTTAGGGCATCACCATGACCCAATCAACATTGGGTGGTGTCAAGGGACTCAAGACTAACATCTTGGACTAGTCAACTCATCAGTTGACCAAGTCAATCGAAAAGTCAACATAGGTCAAAATTGGGTTAAATGGGCATTTGAATCAATTAAGCCAAGCCCTATGGGCTAAGGCCTCAATAGGAGGCTCATCCTGCAGACCAATGGCACATGACCATGCATGCCCTCAGATTTGAGGATGTATTGACATACAAGGGGGTAAATTTGGGTTTTCCCCCAAATTGGAGAAGAGACAAAAGGGGAGGCATGGATAGAGTGCCAATTGGCACTCTATTCTTCTCCCAATACCTCCCGCTGAGCTCTAGCTGTAATTCCCAGCCGAATTTTAGGGTTGATGGCCACCTGGAAGCAAGGAGGAGGATCTAATGCTCATGGCTGACCACCCTTAGCTCAATACTCCACAACCAGCCAACACACCTCATTTTAGACCTCACCATCAGCTTTAGAAGTCTGAGAGGAGTAAGGATGGAGCTTTGAAGTGAAGGAAATGATGCAGAATTGGGAGATCGGCAAGGTGATCCTATGGACGTGGTCGGCCCTGGCACCAAGAGAGACCAGCTCCCAAAGCCCCAATCAGGCAAGTTTTCCGCACCTCCTCCCCCAGTGCTAGTATTCCCCTATATTCTTCATCGAATTCAATTCTTGCTATGGTGCATTCCACCCTTGCTTTTTCATATTCTGGCCGGAAAAATGAAAGGTGCCAGAGGCCACCTCCGACCATCTCAGGCCAAACGGCCACCGCCAAACAGAAGCCCTAGGTCGGGTAATGGTGCTGGCAGGAGGGTTTCGCCGGAAACCGCCGGGAGTCACCTGAAAATGTCCCGTAATCCTAGGAATGGGAGAATCCCAGCCGTTGGCTCCTTGAAGAAGATGAAATCATGCCCCTTGAAATATCCAAATTATGGATTTAAATAAATATTGTTTTGGGCTTAATTTAACCTTGAAATGCTGAGCTTAAAATTAATTATAGTTAATTAACTATAAGGAATTAGGGAAAATGTCCAATATGGAAAAGATAGACCTAGGTCTGAACTAATATTAGAAATTTAGTGCACACCATTTGGAGAACCAGAAGCACCTGAAATAAAATTTGAGTGTAGCATGTACATAATATGCTCTAGACATTTGGAAATTTATTTGTGGAGTTCTGCAACTCCAAACAACTTGAATTTTTGGGCATGCATGAGTCATGCCCTCTTACACCTATGGTAAAAATTTGAGAATTTTTAGAATTAGTTTTCCTAAAGTTTATTTGAAAATTCTATTAAGCTTGCATGTGATAATTATGGGGGCTAATGACTCATAATCACCTCAAATTTGGGTTATACAGCCTTATCATGAAGAGGGTCTGGTAAAATTTTTAGACCAAAATGACATATGCATGTTTGGGAATCCCCATATGCATGTATGTGTAGTGTATGGGAAATGGGGTGCATATAGCACTCAAGTTGATTTTGGTGAATTTTGGAGTTCTATAACTCCAAATTGGATGAGATTTTGGACATGCATGACTCATTCCCTAATGTACCCCATGCCAAAAATTGGGGATTTTTGGAAATAAGTTTTATAAGATTTTGTATAACATTTCATTTTTCATGTATAGCATTGATCTATGGCTAAAATGGTCCAAATCCACTCAAATTTTCTCTGGATGGTAGACCAGGCCAAATAGAGCCTATGGTTAAAATTTTAGGTAATTTGGACCAATGCATGTTGGGTTAATCCACTTGCATGTCATTGCATTGTATGTGGCATGGGGTGCCAATAGCCAAAATGGGGGAATTGTTTATTTGGCACATATGGCTTGGTGTTAGCCTCTGATATGTTGGCCACACTCTTTTTAACTTAATGCACCACCTCAGTGGAAATTAGGATTTTTGGGATCAAAAATCCTAATTATCGGATTAATTTGAAGTATGTCACCTTTATGTATTAGTGAAAGGTTTATGGTTAATACCTTTTGGAAAATTTTGAAACTCTGAGGAATCACTTCTAATACTAATTAGAACCTCTAGAAATTTTCGTAGAAGTTTTCAAAGATTATTTCCTTAGGAATTATCAAAATTATCATGTCACATTTCTGAATAACTGAAATTTTATTAAGGAAAAAGAGTGGGAAATTTTTGAAACTCTGAAAAGTCATTGGGAACTTAGTCATGAACCATTGGAAATTTTGGTAGAATTTTTGGATGTCTTGAATATGGGAAAATTTATTTTATTCAGTTAATCTGACTTTTGAATTCATGATATAATTATAGGTTATTGTTCCTGGAAAATTACCAAATTCTGGATATGATGTTTTAGGTCATTACAGTACTATAGTAATTTTCTCAGAATTATTGAAAGATATAAATTTGTACTTGCTGTGTAAAGTTACGTTTTCACCACTTTTATTTTATGTGGGAATTATGATATTAAAATCTCTGAAAAATAGTGGAATTTTGGTAATCATGTTATTTTGTCATTTACTACCTCTGGAAATTTTATTAACAAGTTTGAAATTACTGACATGGTACTTCCTTTGGAAATTGAGATATATCAAATGATTAATGAATTTTTAAAGGAGGTCAATTCAATTTTAAATGTAACAAAACTCTTGACACTTCTTGAATTATCCATTATGAACATATGGTATGAATTGTAACTCAATTGGTATTGATATAGTTAAGGATTAATTCATAAAGCTCAAAACTAGTTAAATCTCACTTTGGTCTGCGAATAGTAAAAATTTGATATGTTGATTAGATCAGTAAGATCACTTAGAAAATCAGTAAAGCGTGAAACATAGCAGTAATATACCATTTATATCAGTTCCTAGAAGTTATGGAATTTTTGGAGAACATTCGTACTATAATTTAGAGAATAATTCAGATTCATGTCGCACAATACATAAAAGGGGCACTTATTACCTCACAAAGATCATAATAATCATTCAGCAGGGAGAAGTGTTCATGATGTAACACTAGGTTATGATTAGAGACATTTGAGAATCATTGAAGACCTACACTACTTAGAGTAGAGGAGATCCTAAGTGTTGAGCATCGTTCAAGAGAACGTTTACTTAAAGGTATAGTCGGAAACAATTCATAAAGCATCTAAGTGATAAAGAGTAATACGAAGAGTGGGTCTTTAGAAAGGGGTAGCCACCAATAAAAGTAATTATCTTTGAAAGGGGGATTTGGGATTCAGCCCATCATATTCCCTAGTACCTCTTTGAGCCCTTCACCGGGTAGACCTCAGGAAGTCCAAGATTCAACCTAAACTTCTAAGTATAACAATAATTAGACAAGAGTAGTTTAACTAAATGAATGTGAGATATGGTAAACTTCATCCCGAGTTAAGAAATGAGAAGTTGTATATCAGGACAGGTTAGTCCTGCATGGTGGAGGCTCGGGAAGTTGTATATCAGGACGGTTTAGTCCTGCGAGCTGGAGGCTTGGGAAGTTGTATATCAGGACAGGATGGGCCTGCGAGCTGGGGGCTCAAGTTGTGATAACTTGCATATGCATAGAAACAAATTAGTGGCGGGTCTTCGGTACTAGACCGGTCGTCACTCCGATGGCAGTACGTTGACTTAGGTGGGCGTGAGGGTTTGAGGGGCCAGTAGGTTGTTTATACTGCGGTCTGGAGGACTATCCCCAAAGATGCACACCCAAACTTAACGACTGATTGGTTCCAACAAAGAGTACGCAAGAATCTAGAGTGCACCTAGGATGTGTACAGAGGCATATAAACGGTCTAGGCCTGGTAGTGTGTATACTAGCCTAGGAAGTGGAGGCACCCGTTCCACTGCTGCCGTAGCCACAATGATGGTACCAAAGAGTGAAGCTAGCTCCAAAAATTGGGAACAAACGGTCTGTGATCACAGAGTCATGTGGGTGAGTTGCACTTGTATGAATCATAACATAACATGCATATCATAACATACTTAAGCATTACGATATCTACTGTAGATCCTTATCATATAAATTAGTATGGGCTCTTTTATATGATAAGTTTTAATTCCAGAAATCTCAACTTATGAGTTTGTATGAGCATTCATATAAGTTAAGATACTCATGTGATGGTAGTATAGTATAGTTAGACTCGTTTACCTTACTTGCATCGCACTACGTTACTTACTGCATTACTTACAGCTTTGTTTACTAGTTTACTTACTGCTCATACATATTGCTAGCTTAGAATTATGCATGTTTTACTTCATATACTTGTTAGCTAGTTCTATGTGACCTGCTTGTCCTTTCTATTACCCCTTGTTGTCCTCCGCTTCTTCCACCCACCCAGTTGTTAGGAGTCACCGGGGGAGGGGATGGGGAATTTGGCTTAGTCTTTTGACTAACGGTCGGTGGACCATATTATTTTAGGAACCGTTATGCCAGAGTAGTAGGACCCCATTCAGGAGACAGGACAGGAGGACAAGATAGAGCAATGCAGCCACTACCCGTTGTACAGCAGCAGCTACAGACACGTGATGACAAGACCTGAAGAGAAGTTTCCGCGCAGTACCACTTCTTAACGACAGATTGACAAGAGTTTGACAGATTCCACATAGATGTAGACTGAGAGAGTTATTTTACTTTATTTTGGACATGTACCGGGCATAAGCCCCTTACTCTCTTTTATTTATTGTTCTCATTGTTGAACTTGTATACATTTGGATATATATACAGATATGTGTGATTGTGGACTTGGATAATTTTACCAAGTTTTCTTCTTACCTTATGTTGGCCTGGTTGAACATTCTTGCCGGCAGGATTGACATCTTGCGGAGGCGGCTAGCTCGTGTGATAGCATCACCGTAAGGCGGCGGTTCTAGGCATAAGATCTAGGGACTCTCCGGGTGAGGGAGAGGGATTTTAAATGTAAGACCCTCCTTGTTACATAGAATATAAAAGTAGGTTCGGCCGGGACCCCACACCATATTAAACGAACTAGAGAGGGACCTACGTATTAATTTTTTTAAATAGTTTCAAGTAAAACCATCTCATCATACACAGAGTCACACAACGAAAGCATTTAGTTATATAAAGTAAAACCATATTACAAATGTCACCTTCATTACCATAGGAATGCAAATACAACAAGAGTTATGTAAACAAAATGTTTACATCAATATGTTGATTACAAATATCGGCACGCAGGACGAACGCACATGAAAATAGGTAAACACACACTTGGGCCTTTGAGGGGCACCACAGTGCAGCAGTTGGGGCTCCAACCCGCTATGTCCCGCTCGGTTCACCAGGACCTATAGAAACACATACCACCAAAATGTAGCAAACAAGCAACCGGTCAAGTTTAGCTAACCAAGATTTAAAACGACCCCACCCCATTCCCGTGGCGGTGGTACTCCTTCCCTGCAAGCAAGCATCAACAACATGTATCTCAAAAGTGCATTTAAGCACTTCAAGAATCATCAACGTAGGCACTCACGAACACACATTTTGTGCACTCATGACACTCTTTTGGTGTGCTCCCTGAGTTACACCACCATCCTAAGACCTGCTTAATGTAGATGTCTTGCCTTGCGGTTCCCTTCCCAAAATACTAACAGTGAACGGAGGGGCGACCTCATCACTGAACAACTAAGGGACGAGTTTGGTTCAGATTTTCCCGTGCTCATATCGTCGGATAAATTAACTACTCGATGCAGGTACGACTTCCCCTTATTCCTGCTATTGGCACACAAGGCCAACAAAGCTAGGAATGTCTGGCCCTTCCACTTTTGTTGTTTCACCCTCAGTCCCTTTGACATAGGTTTCACACTTTTCATAATTTGCTCACTGGAGCTACCACCAGCGGTAGCACTACCGCCTGGCGCTATTGACAGAACATACATCTACCCTTATCCATGCTCTGTAATTGCAGGCCAATAACTTTCTTGTGTTACGCACCCATTCCCCAGGACCTAGGCTTCACACCCAGCACAAATTGCCTGCTGGATTCAACCAAAAGTTGCCGCCAGCGGTAGCACTACTGCTGAGTGGTAAGAGACAGACCTACGTTTCTGCCTCCCCTTTTTTGGGTATTTTTTGGACTTTACCACCAGAACTCCCTTCAGTACACCATAATACTCAAAACCCGAAAACACATCAAACATATACAGAATCTTCTCCGGAACACAATAAACAATATATGCATCACATATCCAGACCAACTTGTCCGGGTGGGTTTCACACAACATGCATATGTTTGTACAACGATCCATACTCTATTTGCAATTTCTTTGGGGATATTCCATATCGACCTATCGAAAAAACCTTATCCACTAATTAGTGGAAATCTTCTTGCAACTATGCCAATCAAAGGACTAACATGTCCAGGTATTTAGAAGGAGAGTCATTACCCTTGATGCTTGTTTCAGTGCCATCTTATTGTAGTTGAATCGGATGGAAGTGTACGGATCACCTTCCTCTCCGCGGATCAAGAATTGGCACAAGCCATCAAGAGCTCCCATTAGCACAAGCCCAAATCTTCTCTTTTCTCCTTTCATTTTTCTTAGCCATTTTATTGAAGAGAGAGAGAGAGATAGAGCTAATGAGAAATGAATTCTCAGAAAAACCTCTCAACCCTTAAGGAATTCAGGCAACCTCAGCCACAGGATCTCCAATCCAAAAAAAAATGGATGGACCTGATTTAACTCCATAAATTGGATCCCGGTTGCTACCGCCCGGCGGTAGCACCACCGCCCTGCGGTAGTGACGTAGGCGGTGGAGCTTATCCGCTCACCGCTTAATTCCTCTCTACAACTTTATTCATATCGACTATATGGCTTATCCTGTCGATATTTCCACCGCCTGCCATGCTCAGCCTTCCTTAGCATGGAGATATGAAACACATTATGCAAACCACTCAGCTCTGTCGAAAGAGCGAGCCAATTGAGAACTTCACCAACACGCTCCACTATCTCAAATGGTCCAAGGTATCTCGGACTAAGCTTTTTCAAGCGCCGAATCCTGGATACACCCTTGAAAGGTTTGATTTTGAGATAAAGTCAGTCGCCCACGGCATACTCATCATTTTCTTGCTTGGTATTGTAGTACTTCGCTTGCCTATCCTGCGTAATTAACAATCGCTCCCGGATTATTCGAATAGTCAAAGTAGCATCTTTGATATCCTTTTGCTTAAACAGCTTAGTCTCGCCCGTCTCCACCCAAGCTAAGGGAGTACGAAACTTTCTACTATAAAGGGCCTCAAAGGGCGCCATTTTAATACTAGCTTGATAGTTGTTATTGCAAGTGAACTCAATCATAAAGAGATGATCTCACCACCTCTTACCGAAAACCAAGGTGCACATGTGGAGAATATCCTCCATTGTCTTATTGCTCCATTCAGTTTGCCCATCTGTTTGAGGATGAAAGACAGAGCTAAACTTCAGCTTTGTACCCAATAGTTGGTAGATTAGCCTCCAATCTTTTGATGTGAAGCGCTTATCTCGGTCACCAACGATGCTACGGGGCACACCATACAATCGTACTATACTATCAATGTATAGCTTTGCCAATTTCTCCACTGAATTGTCCTTCCGGTTTGGAATAAAATGGGATACCTTTGTTAAACGGTCCATGATCATCCAAACGGCATCGTTTCCGTGATGCGATCTCGACAAACCATGCACAAAATCCATAGAAATATAATGAAACATCCACTCCAGAACATGCAACGACTTCAGGAACCCACCAGATTTCGACATTCCACCTTCATAAGTGCGCAAGTTTTGCATTTTTCCACATAAAGGGCTATGTCTTTCTTCAAACCCGGCCACCAAAAGAACTTTTTCATGTCCTGGTACAACTTCGTGCTCCCTTGGTGAATTGAGTACTTCGTTAAGTGTGCTTCGTACATCAATTCCTCCCTCAGTTAGCCAACATTCAGGATGCACAACCGTCTGTCTTTCCATAAAAGATGATTGTCAAACACAAACTCCGCAGTAGACCGATCGACAGTTCCCACCACATAGCGCTTCATGTTTGAATCAAGTTCCAGGGCCTGTCTTATTTTGTCTGCAAGATCATATTGCACCTCAATCCAGTTCAAGCATGCATTCACGCTAGAGTTCCTATACACACAGAAAATCTCTAAGGCCTCCAAGTCACTGATAAGACGCACATCATGCATCTGAATCCAGCTGGCTTGCTCAGAAGCCCTCTGACTTAAAGCATCTGCGACCATATTTCGCTTCCCGGGAGTGCAATGTATTGTGAAGGTATAGTCCCCAAGGAACTCCAGCCACCTCCTTTGTCGCATATTTAAGTCCATCTGGTCTAACAGATACTTCAAGTTCTTATGGTCCATAAAGATATTGATCTTCACGCCATATAAGTAATGTCGCCATAGTTTGAGATAGAATATCACATCCGCTAACTCCAAGTTGTGGACCGGATAATTCCTCTCATGCAGTTTTAGTTGGCGAAATCCATAAACAATAATATATCTTCTGAAGAAGAACACAACCTAAGCCGCTCCTTGACGCATCGCTGTAAATCTCGAAGCCTTCCGAACGACATGGAGAACACAATATTGATGCCTTGGTCAGATGACTCTTTAACTCTTCAAAAGCTCATGCGCAAGCCGATGACCAAATGAACTTCTGATCTTTCCTTGTAAAAGTTGTGAGAGGAAGAGCTATTTGCGAAAAGTTTTCTACGAAGCGCCTATAGTAGCCGGCAAGTCTAAGTAAACTCCAGACTTTCGCCACCGTATTCAACACAGGCCACTCTCGTATCGCAACTATCTTCACCAGATCCACTACAATACCTTCACCACTAAACAACATGACCAAGGAATGACATAGAGGTTACCCAAAACTCATACTTTGAGAATTTGGCATACAATTGATTCTTTCGCAGAGTATCCAAAACTATGTGTAAATGAATCCCACGTTCTTATTCAGACTAAGAGTATACAACTATATCGTCAATAAAGCTGATCTCAAACCTGCCAAGACACTCTCAAAACATTCAGTTCATCAGATCCATGAACACCGATGGCGCATTCATCAGGACAAACAACATCACTGTGAACTCGTAGTGCCCGTAACAAGTTCAAAATGCCATTTTGGGAAAATCGCATTCCCAAATTCTCAACTGGTAATACTCGGACTTCAAATCAAGTTTTGAATAAACAGTTGACCCAACTAGCTGATCGAACAGATCATCGATTCTCGGAATCAGATACTTGTTCTTTTCCGTCAGCTTATTCGGTTCACGGTAGTCTATACAAAGACGCTAAATTCCGTCCTTCTTCTTCACAAAGAGGGCCGGTACACCCCAAGGGGATGAACTTGGGCATATATAGACTTGATCTAGTTACTCCTGCAACTAAAGTCTTAGTTCCGCCATCTCTTTTGGCGTATGGAGATGGTATGATAGGCTTGGCACCTGGAACCAGCTCTATTGTGAAGTTGATCTTTCGCTGAGGTGGTGCTCCACGGAGATCTCTTGGAAACACATTCAGATACTCCATTACAATGAACACATCACTCAAACTGGGCTTAGTCTTTGTAGCCTCCACTAGCACGAAGCACAACTCCACACCCTTCCGAACTGCCTTGACTACTTAGATAGTAGATATCACCATCCTGCTTGATCCACACAAATGAACAAAAGCAGTCACACATTCAGTATTCTATCCCAGTGTGACTTCTTTCAATGTGCAATTAATGCATGCTTGCTGCTCTGACAACCAATCCATGCCAAAGATCGCATTAAACTCCAAAATCGGCAGCATCGATGCATCCAAATTAAAATTGCGAATTCCTATCCATACCTTAACAAAGTAAACTCTATCTGCATGCATCGATCACCCATTTGGTAGCAACATACCTAATATATCCTTCACCAAGGTAGATGGTGAAAGTGCATAGTTAACCTCACTAGAATACTCTAGAGGGGGGGTGAATAGAGATTTAAAATATTTTTGTGCAAAGTTAATAATTATATATATATATAGGTGCAGTGATCACAGATTAGAGCTTCACACATACCAACAAGAATTAAACAAGTAAAGAAAATAAATACAAGAGGAAAAATCGCAGCACAACACAAAGAAATATAGTGGTTCCCCAAACTTTGGGTAGTCCACTCTTCTACCCCCTTGCTAGGAAATTCACTATCTTGCACTGAGTCTTTTGATAAGGAGACTCTTAGAACCACCCTGAGTCTTTTGATAAGGAGACTCTTAGAACCAACTGAGTCTTTTGAAAAGGAGACTCTTAGAACCAGTACAACTGAATTTTTTGAAGAAAAATTCTAAAAACTCTTTTACAATATTTGAAAGTGAAAATAAGATAAAGAAGAAAGAGAGATAATAAAAAAGACAAGAAACAATCTTCTTCCTAGCAAGAAGATTGGAAGCACAAGAAGTAGTGAATAAAATCTCTCTTCTATAGTGAGAAGGAGATTGTAGCCCTTTTCTCTCTTTTGTGAGAGCTATCAGAGTATGTAGCAGAGTGATTTCAGAAGCAGGAGAAGGTGGAAGCTTGATCTTTGCTGCAGCACTATCTCTCAATTTTCTCTTTTCACTTGGGAGCTCTTCCTCTTTTTCAAATGTAAAAAATGGTGGATCACATGTCTTTACTTTCTGCCGACCACCTTGTTATTTATAGCTCTGTTCATTAAAATAACACTATAAGAGAGTAATCAATTAGCAGGCAGAGTATTAGAAAGAAGGAGAAATTTCCATAACAATTATATCCAAAGAAGGAAAGTATTCATTCTGATTTCAAATAGTGTCCATAATGGATTTAATCAAATTAGCCAAGAATTCATTAGAGGAAAAGAATAATTCAGAACGGCTATAAAGAATAATTTGATTCCATATAAATCAGATCTATGAAAGAAGGAATGAGATCTGGCGATTTTTGAATTAAACATAGAAATCGACGTGCGTCGATTACTATTCGACGTAGGCATCGAATTCGTCCTGGCAGAACGTCGAGAGGAGAATAAGGAAGGTGCGTCGACTAGGGTGCGTCGACTTCTCAAGATACGTCGACTAGAAGTCAGAGCTACGTCGACATAGGATACGTCGAATTCTGCTTGGAGCTACTTCAACTCATTCTGATAGAAATGTCGACTTTATTTCAACGTTGCGTCGAATACTATTCGACGCATATTTACTTAACCTAATTTTTATCTTTAGAATTTATATTTTACTCATTCCTAGGGGTTAAGAGAAATCATTTTCCCAACAATCTCCCTCTATTTGTCTTAACCCTATAGGAGAGAAATCATATAATTAACACTTCACAGCATTTGTAAAGATAAGAAATATATTAAACAATCAGAAGAGAAATTAGAATAAGAAAGCATATGACAAGCATCTGTCTTTCACAAGAATTAAACCATAAACTTCCTTCAGTACATGAAGTTGACAAAAGTAGAATAAAGTTTCCCAGATAAGTTTTCAATAGCATCAAAAATATAGCCCCTGGCTCTATCAAGTCGTTCCTGGACATTCCTGATGATTGTTTGTAGTTTCTCCAAGAGTTTATCACCATCAGGGATAGTGTCATTTATGGAGTAGTCTTTGCTGATGATGATTGCTGCCTTTTCATCAATCATCTCAATTGTAATGTTTTGTGTTTTCTGTTGAGTAGGCTTGAGCTCAGGTGGTCCCTTGCTATCAACCTTGGGCCTGTACTTTGTTTTCTTTTCTGATTCCTGTTTCTCAGGAATTTTAGTCATCTTTCCTTTCCCTTTCTAGGGTTTGTCAAGCCATTTGTCCATCTTTGCAGGTCCTGTAGGCTTTTTATAGGGGATGTAGGTATCTTCTGTACACCCTACACCCTTTTTGTGCTTTTGACCTTTCTCTAGAATGATCCCTGCCTGAGGGTTTTTCTTTTGATAGGCTTCAATATCAAACAACTTCTTTGGAATTTTGATAGAGGATTCAGCAAGAATTTGTTCCTTAGTCATTCCCTTGTTGATATTTTCTATCCAGGCATTTCTTTCATCTTCCACTTCTTTCCTAGCTGCTTCATATTCATACAGTTCTCTTTCTCTTATCTCTTCATGCCTCTTTTCCATGTCAGGGTCATGGTACTCCTTCACAGGTCTGTTAGGAGTGATAATAGGCTTTTTTCAAATCTTTTTATTTCCTCACATGCTTTTCTATACTTCTTTTCTTTTGCATACTCTTTCCTTTCTTCCTTGGAGAAGTTTTGCCAGTAGGGAATGGCTTCTCTTTTCCTTTTTATTTGTCCTTCTGGACTTTGCCTAGGTAGGATCTGTTTAGTGAGTTTTGCTATTGGAGGAGGTAGAGGTAGCAGTGGAGGTAGAGAAGAAGGTTGAGGTGGAGGTAGAGGTAGCAGAGGAGAAGGAGTTTTCTCTTTAGGTGGAGAAGGGATTTGTTCAAGAGGGGGCTGAATATCTGAAGGGATGTCCTCAAGTAGAGGTGTCTTCAGTTTGATGTAACTGGCAGAGAAGCCAGGAGAGTGATGCTGAATTTCTTCCTCACATGGGATTGCTTCAATCCACACTTGTCCTCTCCAGTCATTAGAGTAGGCTGCTTCTTTCTCCCCCTGGACTTCTGTGTTCTTTACCACATCAATCTCCCCCTGGGTATGTGGGGCATCTATTCTGAATGTTGAATCCACAACATGTTCTCCTTCAGTATGGTAGGAGGAGGTCTCTTCAAAGTTTTTGTTGAATGTGTAGTTAGAGTGATTGGAGAAGATTGGAGCCTATTGTAAGAAGAGAAGTTAGAGTAATACTTTAGAGATAATAAAATTTAGTGTTGAAGAGGAAATTAATCCTGAGCTTTTAAGAGAGATAGATAACCTGACAAGGGGGGTTTCTGGAGCAACTCTCCCCCTGGTTTATATCCTGCAGAAAGGATTTAAACCTTTCTGGCGACAGAGGCCATTCTTGAATGAGAGCATTAAGCTCAGGAAGAGAAGAAGAGAAGGTTGCCAGTTTGGCTGCACAGGTGTTGATCATGGCAGCACATTCGTTGGCGAAGTGATTCAGGCGATTCTGGAAATCACTTACTAGGTGTTCGAGAGCATCGTTCATCATTTTGATGAGGGCCGATTGATCTGGAGTTGGTGCCATTGTTGCAGAGAGAGAGAGAGAGAGAGAGAGAGAGAGAGAGAGAGAGAGAGAGAGAGAGAGAGAGAGAGAGAGAGAGGTAGAAGACGAAGTCTTGGCGGGTTTTAGGAGAGTATATGGTATGAAATAAGAGGAATTATTTAAAGGAGGTGAAACGTCGAGAAAGGAAACAGAAATCAAGGTATATCAGGTAATCCAATCGTCAAAAGAGGAAGTAAGGATTTGATTCTAATTGTAGCCAGATGTCGACGTTACGTCGAATTGATGTCGACATATGCGTCGATATAAAGTCGACGCTCCATTGGAGATTTGTCCACTTAGTGTTCTGTCGACGTGTTCATAGCCCTGCGTCGATATCAATTCGACGGTGCGATGATAAGTTATCGATGTATCTTTGCCGGGAAGAAATCAACGCCAGCGTCGAGTTCTTCTCAAGGGTGCGTCGATATGTATTCGACGCATCTTCAAATACTTTCTTAGATTTCCTTATTTCTTTTAGATTTCCCAACAATGGTGGTTACAGACTACCATCAAGCATTCCTAAGGTGTTGATGAAATAATTATGCTTAGTTTCATCTAAGGGTTTTGTGAAGATGTCTGCTCTTTGATTGTCTGTGGGAATATATTCTAAGGTTATCTTACCCTTTTCAACAATGTCTCTAAGAAAGTGATGTCTGATCACTATATAATTGGTCCTACTATGAAGGACTGGGTTGGATGCTATGGATATAGCACTAGAGCTATAAAAATAGATCTTAGAGTTATGTATTTCCAATTTGTAGTCAAGAAGCTGATTTTGCATCCACAGGATTTGTGAACAACAGCTCCCAGCAGCTATGTATTTAGGTTCAGCTATTGAGGTTGAGACTGAGGTTTGTTTCTTACTAAACCATGATATCAATCTGTCACCTAGGAATTGACAAGTGCCAGATGTGCTTTTTCTATCAACCCTACATCCAGCATAATCTGCATCTGAGAAACCTATTAATTCAAAGTTGGTTTCTTCTGAGTACCATAGACCTAGTTCAGGGGTTCCTTTTAGGTATCTAAGAATCCTTTTTATAGAGGTGAGATGAGATTCCTTTGGATCAGCCTGAAATCTAGCACATATGCAAGTGGCAAACATGATGTCAGGTCTGCTAGCTGTTAGATATAGAAGGGATCCTATGATGGCCCTATAAGTCTTTTGATCTACTGATTTTCCTTTATCATCTTTTTCTATAATGGCATTGGTTGCCATGGGTGTTTTCATGGTAGATCCTGATTCCATACCAAACTTTTTAATTAGCTCTTTAGTATATTTGGATTGTGAGATGAAGATTCCCTCACTACTTTGTTTTACTTGTAATCCTAAGAAATATGAGAGTTCTCCCATACTACTCATTTCAAATTTAGATTGCATTAGATTAGCAAATCTTTTACACATTTTAGGATGAGTTGAGCTAAAGATGATGTCATCTACATATATTTGAACAAGGAGGAGTTGGTTTTTATGGGTTCTAGTAAAGAGTGTCTTGTCTACTTTTCCTCTTTCAAAGGAATTTTCTAAAAGGAAATTAGAGAGAGTTTCATACCAAGCTCTAGGTGCTTGCTTAAGACCATATAGTGCTTTGATAAGTCTATAAACAAAGTTAGGAGAGGAGGGATTAACAAGACCTGGTGGTTGCTCCACATATACCTCTTCTTGAAGGTCACCATTCAGAAAAGCACTCTTGACATCCATTTGGTAGACTTTCATCTTCATAAAGGCTGCATAGGCAAGAAAGAGCCTGATTGCCTCCAATCTGGCTACTGGAGCAAAGGTCTGGTTGTAGTCTATCCCTTCTTCGTGTCTATATCCTTGTGCTACAAGTCTTGCCTTGTTCCTGACAATTACTCCAGTGGAATCTAGTTTGTTCCTGTATACCCATTTTGTACCAATCACAGGATAGTTTCTTGGTCTTTCAACTAGGTTCCACACTTTATTTCTCTCAAATTGGCCTAGTTCTTCTTTCATGGCCATAATCCAGTGAGGATCACAATTTGCTTCCTCAAACTTCCTTGGTTCAACTTGTGATAGAAAGCATTGGATCATCATCCCATTGGAGACCTGGTGTCTTGTTCTTACTACTATATTGGGGTCTCCAATTACTTGAGTTTATGGATGATCTTTCAAATTGACCCTTGTCCTGCCTGGACTTGTCAGATGTTCTTCTTCTTCATTGGTGATGGGATCATTGTCCACCTGGCCTCCCTGAACCATGTTCTCTTGTGGGAGTTGGTTTTGAGTGCTCTTTTCCGAATCTGCTTCATGTTCTTGTTCAGATTCCTCACTTGATTCCTCTATCTGATTTTCTTTTCCATTATCTGTGTTCTCTAGAACCAGTTGCTCAAGCTGTGTTTCTATGTTGTTGCTTTCCTGTGGAAAAGAGCTGGTGGGAGTTCCCTCCCCCTTAAACAGTATGTTTGTTTCATCAAATATAATGTGCATAGACTCTTCAATTTTAAGAGTTCTCTTGTTATAGCACCTATAGGCTTTACTAGATGCTGAGTATCCCAGAAATATTCCATCATCAGATTTCTTGTCAAACTTGGCAAGATGATCTTTTCCATTATTTAGGATAAAACAAGCACATCCAAAGATCTTAAAATATTTAACTATGGGTGTTTTTCCTTTCAGGAGCTCATATGGAGTTTTTGATTTAGTTTTGTGTATTAGGCTTCTATTTAGAACATAGTTGGCAGTGTTGACTGCTTTAGCCCAGAAAGTTTTTGGTAAACCTGATGCTGCAAGTAGGGTCCTTCCTGATTCAATTAAAGTTCTATTCTTTCTTTCAGCAACTCAATTTTGCTGAGGGGTTCTAGGGGTTGAAAAACTTTATTTGATACTTATATCTTCACAGAACCTACTCATAAACTAATTTTCAAATTCAGTCCCACGATCACTTCTGATTATGGAAACCTGACTATTGAGTTCAGATTGAATTTGTTTGATGAATTTTGAGAGAGTCTTGTGGGTTTCAGACTTAGCCCTTAGAAAGAATACCCAGCTGAATCTAGAATAGTCATCCACAATGACTAGGGTATAGGATTTTCCACCTAAGCTCTGAGTGGAGATGGGACCAAAGAGATCCATGTGTAGTAAGAAAAGGACCCTGGGAGAGTCATCCTTACCAATTGGTTTGAATGATGATTTGGTTTGTTTTCCTAGTTGGCAAGGTCTGCATGGAGAATCCTTAGAGTACCTACCCTTTGGTAAGCCTCTAACTAGGTTATTCTTTGCTAGTTTACTAATGGTTTTGTAGTTTAGATGACCTAGTCTCCTATGCCATAATTCACTTTTATCAATAATATTGTTGAATAAACAGACTTCTGTGGGTGAGGAGCTAAAGTCCACTACATATACTTTTCCTTTTCTAATTCCATTGAGTACTGTGGCACCAGTCTTGATATCAATAATATGGCAGAGTAGTGTGGTGAATTTTACCTCATACTTACCATTTTCACATATCTGACTTATACTTATTAGATTGTGCTTCAGTCCTTTAACTACTGCCACATTCTTGAAGGTGACTTTCCCTTCATTAAAGTCTCCAAAGCCCCTGGTTTGGCCACAGCTAGAGTCTCCAAAGGTCACTGATGGTCAAAGTCTATCCTCAAGGTTGATCAATAAATTTTTTCATCCTGTCATGTGCATGGAGCATCCACTGTCCAAGTACCACACCAGCCTGGAGATGTGATACATCTGCATATAAAGTTTTACACATTAGTTTGGACCCTGCTGAGCTGGGTTCCCTTCCTCCCATCAGTGAAAGAATTAATGAAAGAATAAGTAGGTTTTTCTGAATATCCTTCCTACTTTAAGGGTATTGGTTTATCATACCAATTTTCTTTGGTGATGTTACAGAAATAGTGTCATAGTAAAAGGAAATGGATTGAGAGAGCTGTTTGGAAGAGGAGAAATTTCTGTCTGATTGGTTGCGTCGATATGGATTCAACGTAGGTTTATGGTTGCGTCGATATGAAATCGACGCTTTCTCCATTCTGCGTTTATTTTCAGTCGAAGCATGAGAGAGGTTGCGTCGAGTAGGAGTCGACGCACTTTGTTGCAAGCGTCGATTAGAAATCGACGTGCGTTGATAAGAATTCGACGCATGTTTGACCCCTTTTTGAGGATATTTTCCTAGGATTCCTTCATATGTAATGGGATTAGTTTTATTAAATACAGTGGTTGTTTCTGGATTTTCCTGTGATCTTTCTCCTGTCAAATGACCTTCCCTAGTGAAGTGAATGGGATGTCTCCAAACAGATTTTCTAGGTGATTGAGTTTTTGGTTCTAAGTTAGTATTATCTCCTAGTTGTTTAAGTCTTTCAGTAAGATTTCTAGAGATGTTTTAAAGCTTCTGACTTCTCCCATTTAGAGAGTCTTCAAAGACCTTTGCCTTTGCTAGCTCATTTTTCAGTGTTAGATTTTCTGTATAGATTTTGTCTAATTCCTTTAGGTTAAGCTCATAGTTATTATACAGTGTATTTACTTGTTTGAGATTGTTTAATTCATTTCTTAGTTCTTTAATTTCTTTTTCAGATTTGATTAGATTTAAACAAAGTTCTTTGAAATTGTTTTTGAAATCAGTGGAAGAGAAATCTATATCATCAAGTATATTTACCATAGATGTATCATTAGGCTTCTCAGTGGCCATCAAACAGGTTTCCTCCAGTTTGGCCTCCTCATGATCATTGTCAGATGAGGTGCTTTCTTCAGATTCTGAATCACTCCATGATTGAGCAATGAGACCTTTCTCTTTCTTCTTTTTCTTCTGTAGATCTGTTCTTTTCAGATCTTTCTTTTTGCTGATCTCCTTAGGACATTCAGGCGCAATATGTCCAGGTTTCCTGCAAGAGTAACATATAATCTCTTTAGTAGGTGTTTTATTATACCTGGTTTTTGAGTTTCTTCCTCTGGATCATTCTGTTTTGATCCACTTCTTGAACCTTCTGGCCAGTAGGATGATCAGCTCCTCATCACTTGTAGAGGGTTCGCCTTCAACAGCCTTCAATGCAATACTCTTTTCTTTTGAGAGTGAAGGAGCCTTTTCTTTCTCTTCTTTCTCAGCTCTTGTCTTCAACAGATGTTCATAAGATTTTAATTTGCCCAACAGGACATCTGTTGAAATTTCTCTTTGACTTCTGGAGTCTCTAATTGGCCAGATTCTTGAATCCCAAGAGCTAGGGAAGCACGTTAGCAGTTTGTCATTTATCTCAGTGAGAGATATGTCCTTTTCAAGTGTTCTCAACTCATTCACTATGAGGCTGAATCTGGCATACATGTCAGCAACACTTTCACCTTCTTTCTTCTGAAAGTTTTCATATTGAGAGATGAGTAGTGTCTTTCTATCCTTTTTCTCATCAGCACTTCCCTGTACCATTTTGGTGAGAGCTTCCCATACTTCCTTAGCTGACTCACAATCAGCAATCTTTTGGAAGATTTCATCTGAGAAGGTTGAGACTTGGATATTCATAGCCTTGGCATCATATCTTGGGCTTTCTTTTCTTCCTCTGTCCACTCAGCTTTTGGAGCAAGTGTTTCAGTCACTTTTCCACTTGAGTCCTTTCTGAATGGCTTGGGGGGACCTGTCAAGATAACATTAAACAATTCATCATCAATAGAGTTTAAATAAATTCTAATTCTTGTTTTCCAAAGTGCTAACTTTTCAAGGTTGCAAATTGGTGGTCTGGTGGAAGCATAATCATTGATTTGTGCCATGTGAAAAATAATTGTTAGAAATATATATATATATAAAAAAGAGGTAAGATCTTTTTGATCAAGGAGTTAACCTTTTTAGATCAACCTCCCTCTGATACCAATTGAAAGTGCACAGTTAACCTCACTAGAATTCTCTAGAGGGGGGGGGGGGGGGGGGGTGAATAGAGATTTAAAATATTTTTGTGCAAAGTTAATAATTATATATATATATGGGTGTAGTGATCACAGATTAGAGCTTCACACATACCAACAAGAATTAAACAAGTAAAGAAAATAAATGCAAGAGGAAAAATCACAGCACAACACAAAGAAATATAGTGGTTCCCCAAACTTTGGGTAGTCCACTCTTCTACCCCCTTGGTAGGAAATTCACTATCTTGCACTGAGTCTTTTGATAAGGAGACTCTTAGAACCACCCTGAGTCTTTTGATAAGGAGACTCTTAGAACCAACTGAGTCTTTTGAAAAGGAGACTCTTAGAACCAGTACAACTGAATTTTTTGAAGAGAGATTCTAACAACTCTTTTACAATATTTGAAAGTGAAAATAAGATAAAGAAGAAAGAGAGATAATAAAAAAGACAACAAAGAATCTTCTTCCTAGCAAGAAGATTGGAAGCACAAGAAGTAGTGAATAAAATCTCTCTTCTATAGTGAGAAGGAGATTGTAGCCCTTTTCTCTCTTTTGTGAGAGCTATCAGAGTATGCAGCAGAGTGGTTTCAGAAGCAGGAGAAGGTGGAAGCTTGATCTTTGCTGCAGCACTATCTCTCAATTTTCTCTTTTCACTTGGGAGCTCTTCCTCTTTTTCAAATGTAAAAAATGGTGGATCACATGTCTTTACTTTCTGCCGACCACCTTGTTATTTATAGCTCTGTTCATTAAAATAACACTATAGGAGAGTAATCAATTAGCAGGCAGAGTATTAGAAAGAAGGAGAAATTTCCATAATAATTATATCCATAGAAGGAATGTATTCATTCTGATTTCAAATAGTGTCCATAATGGATTTAATCAAATTAGCCAAGAATTCATTATAGGAAAAGAATAATTCAGAACGGCTATAAAGAATAATTTGATTCCATATAAATCAGATATATGAAAGAAGGAAAGAGATCTGGCGATTTTTGAATTAAACATAGAAATCGACGTGCGTCGATTACTATTCGACGTAGGCGTCGAATTCATCCTGGCAGAACGTCGAGAGGAGAATAAGGAAAGTGCGTCGACTAGGGGCGTCGACTTCTCAAGATACGTCGACTAGAAGTCAGAGCTACGTCGACATAGGATACGTCGAATTCTTCTTGGAGCTACTTCAACTCATTCTGATAGAAACGTCGACTTTATTTTGACGTTGCGTCGAATACAATTCGACGCATATTTACTTAACCTAATTTTTATCTTTAGAATTTATATTTTACTCATTTCCAGGGGTTAAGAGAAATCATTTTCCCAACAGATGGCACTCCGATTCACACCACAAAGACCTTAGACAGAAAGGAGTGTGATGTTCCCATATCAAAAGAGCTATCATCGGATAGATAAATATTAGGACAAAGCCTAATACTAACAAATTAAATAAGCAATGCCAATGGTATTAAGTAGGAAAACAACAAAAGTTGTATACTAACTCATACCTGTCGCCACATTGCTTTGTTTAATGGCCTCATGCTGGCCAAGATTGTACACTCGTGGCTGAGATGGAGTATGTTGGGACGCAGTTAACCCTGCCGCTTTCCCTTTCTCTGCCACTTTCCCTTTCTGGGGACCACCGCGATAGTCTCAGGCCATGTGTCCCACTTTGCCATAAGTGAAACATATTAGGGGAACCCATGAAGCTGTAGCTCCAAACATATTAGAGGGAGCCGGTTCTAACCACCTACACTTCCTCTTGTTCTTTCTGAACTTTAGCATTGACTGAGAGGTCGAAGCGTGAAACTTTGGCTTCTTTACATTGAGGCCTTTCACACGCTGCGCCCTGTTCATATGCATTTCTAGAGATCTAGTCACTTTCACTAAGGCATGGAAGCCAAGTGTTAGGAACAGTGCCCAACAGTGTTCCTGATTTGAAGAAGTGCTCAGCTCAATGTTAAGTGCAACTTGTGTTTAATGTCATATCCAGTTCATGTTTGCAAAAATCAGACAATATGTCAAGTACTTTAGTTATTTCACTAAGTACTATATCGTCGAGAATAATAGGAGATGTCGTCGACAAAGTATGTTTGTCGTCATGATGATGAGCAAAGAAAACGATGAAACTTGCCGAGTTCGTCGAACGCAAAGACAACACAGAAGCAAACGCTGAGACTTGGCGAGTTCGTCGAACGCAGAATGTTGTTCGTCGAACGAAGAATGAAGTTCGTCAAAACGGGACAGAAGAATGAACTTCGTCGAACGCAGAGTGTTGTTCATTGAACACAGAATGAAGTTCGTCGAACGCAGAGAAGACATGGAGATATCAAAGGAAGGAATGTCGTTGAGAAGATGCAGTATCGTCGACATCAACAAAGTAGCCTTGTCATCGAGAAGAACAGATATCGTCGTAAAGAAGGCGTGATGTCGAGAAGACTGAAGAAGTACAACTGAAGACAAGCCGTTGCCAAAGAAGAGTTTGTCGACGTGATATCGCTCATGTCATCGAAAGAACAAACTGATTACGACGACATACTACAAGAAAGAAGATCACGACTACACAGTCAGAGATAGCATATCGCTGTATATGTAGAAATGCCAGAATATCTCTTATCATCGAGATATCATCGTCAGAGGCAGAAGCTAGAAGACTTGAAGATCTACCAAGGCCTAAAGCATCGACAAAGTCCTGTCGTCGAGCTATTATCCATATCGTCGTAATGCTGTCAGTATCGGCATGAAGCTAGAAATATCGTCGAGACGGAATTCAAATATTGTGGACGCGCTGCCAGCAATTAATGTCGCCGCCTGATTGTCCAATCAGCGCGTGCTCTTAAGGAATGGGAGTCTGACGGTAAAGGACATTACATGTGACCGTTGGGAGCCTCGCAGTCTTATAAAAGAGATAAGAGGTTGCCCTAAAAAGAAGTTAGAGAAAAGAACGAAAGTGAATCCCGCCGTTGCTGCGGAGAAGATGAAGAAAAATTAGAGAATAAGAATCAAGAGTTCCCACAAGAATCAGTCATCTCCATTGACTGACAAGAAGCCGCTCATCATCAGGCTAAGAGAAGAGATTGAAGAAGAACTGCGTTTTCAAGATCTGAATCAGAAACATCTTCTTCAACCTCAAGAAGCCGATCTTCATCAGGCTAAGAAGCCAATCTCCATCAGGCTAAGTTGCCGATCTCCATCAGGCAAAAGAAGCAGTTTTCATAACTGTAATTTGTTGTAAGGCTTACGGGCCTAAGTGTTTAGCTTGAGGGCTGGAGAGCTGTGAGTCTTGAGGGACAGGGAAGTGGACTTGTGGGTCCGACACTGTCTAGCGTGAGGGCTCGAGAGCTGTGAGGCTTGAGGGCCAGGGAAGTGGACTTGCGGGTCTGACACCATCTAGGTTGAGGGCTGGAGAGCTGTGAGGCTTGAGGCCCAGGGCAGTGGACTTGCGGGTCTGATCTTCTCGAGCTTGAAGGCTTGGGTGTAGTAAGCTGATGAGTCCTGATTATATACACCTTCATGGACTCATACGGGCCATTATTTAGTCAATATCACGCACTTTAGCCTTATTATAGTTTATAATTGATAACCCATGCTAGGTGCACATTTTGGCCCACTTTGGTGTGTTTTCGTGTTTATTTCCTTTCATAGTACTCATATGTTGTTAAGTGCCACTTTCGGTGGCTAGATCTGTGTTTGTGCTGGAATAGGAGGCGTGCAAGTGTTTCCGGTGCAATTCTGCACAGGAACACTGCGCACGATCACTTGTTCTAGTGCGCACGACCACTGGTCGTGCGCCACTGATCGTGCGCACTTAGCCCCTTTTTACGAGTTCTGTCTGGTGCAGTGCGCACGCCCATCAACTCCAGTGCGCACGACCACCGGTCGTGCGCCACTGTCCGTGCGCACTTAATAGTAATTTTATGAGTTCTGTCTCACCTATTGCGCACGACCACCGACGCTAGTGCGCACGATCAACGGTCGTGCGCCATTGGTCGTGCGAGCATTATATTTTATAATTTCATCTCTTGCAGGTTCTGTCCAGGCAGTGTGCACGATCGCAGGATTCCAGTGCGCACGACCACTGGTCGTGCGCCAATGATCGTGCGCAGTGTTTAATCCAGCGCCTATTTAAGCGCCTGTTGCGATTTTAGGGCGGATTATTCATTCCGGGAGCGGGATTTCTGTTCCGTACGCCGCCGACCGCCCTCTTGGATCGCCCCTACTTCATCTCCTACGCAAGGGGAAGCTTCCTCGGTCCATTCCTAGACATCCTCCATCGTCCGTGAGTGTTCTCCATCATCCGCAAGCCTCCAAGCAATCATTTTCGCTTTCCGCCCGGTGAGAAGAAGAAGAGACCTTGAGTCGAAGACGACGGAGCACGTAGGGAGATTGTGACAGCCCTCTACGCCGGAAGCATCGTCCGCCCGAGTCCGGAGGTAGCCCGACAACCTACCATTCCGGCCGTGAACGGCCGCTAGTCTTCACCGCCGGTTATCTCCTTCCTCTTTCCTTGATTGTACCCCTTTGAATCTTTTACTAAATAAATATTGTGATATTTACTTGATGAGAATGAATGTTTCTGTGTTCTTATTCATGGGTTGGTTGTGATTCACCACGTTCAAGCGCACTCACTCACACACGCACGCAAGGTGTTTGCTCCGTGTTGGCAAGAGCTAATGACGGTTGTGAAGAGGTGTTTGCGACCCTCACTCTCTCGCGCCTGAGTCCACTTCATTCGCCTCACGAAGCACGGCATCGCGGCCGTTGCATCCACCTCACGTTGCGAAGCGGTGTTCTCGACCCGCATCTCTTTTATTGTTGTTAAAATTAGGAAAACCAACCAAAAACCCCTTGTTGTGTTTGTGAAACGCTTGTGTAACAATATTCACTGCACGATTCGATCACCCATCCTGCATTCCTCAAGAGACCGACATCCGGGGAATTTATTCTCCACAATTATTACTTGACAGCGACCGGTGCACTTGCCGACGCGCATCAAGTTTTTGGCGCCGTTGCCGGGGAACGCAGGCGTGTATCGTCTTGTGTCGTGACTCTCGTTACACGAGCAGTTGTTTTTGATCTTTTCATTTTCTTCTTGTTGTTAACAGTGCATGCAGAGGCAGATTGCAGGTGAACTTGCACCTTTTGACCCAGAAATCGAACGAACCGCTCGCGCGCGAAGGCGTGCTGCGGCCCTGCAAGCAGCCATGGGTGATCATGTGAACCCGAATGATGCTGATGCGCGAGTGCACGATGAGGGGCAAAATCCGGCCACTGATGAACAGGAGGCGGAGAGACCTCGGCCTCGTACTATGAGAGATTATACCACCCCCACTGCTGGAAGCGTGTATCCGGGCTTTGGGCCCAATATCATGAACAATCAGTTTGAGATAAAGCCGGCGATCTTAAACATTATCCGAAACCATGCTCAGTTTTCGGGGATGGCTAGCGAAGACCCGCATCTGCATCTGGCAGAATTCTCTGATATTTGCGGAACTTTCCGCTATGCGGGCATTGCTGATGACACAGTCAAACTGAGACTGTTCCCCTTCTCCCTCCGTGATAAAGCAAAAGTATGGCTTCATTCCATCCCGCCCGGGACTGCTGCAACATGGGATGCCCTTGCATCCAAATTCCTGGCTAAATTCCACCCGGTGGATAAGATTGTAAGCTTGCGGCGTGAAATCGCCACATTTCGGCAGTTGGATCAAGAGACTCTTGCGGAAGCTTGGGAGCGCCTCAATGAACTCCTTCGTCGTTGCCCTGGCCACGAGCTCCAGCCATGGAACGTGGTTGAATTGTTCTACTTCGCGATCGAGCCCAATTATAGGGCAATGATCGATGCTGCGGCCGGTGGTACCTTGATGAACCACACCCCTGAAGATGCCCTGCGGATTTTGCGTGACACTGCCTCCCACAGTACCTTCTGGACTGCAGGGAGAAACGCTCCAAGAAGCAGCCGAGGACTCTTCATGGTTGATTCTCTTCCTTCTCCGTCTCCATCTGCTGCCATCATTACTTGTGAAGGATGTGGAGGTGGAGGCCACCATGCTTACGAATGCTCGGGGAACCAAGTGGTAGGTGATTTCGTGCACTTATCTTTAAATGAATCTGTGAATTATGTTGGAAATCAGTCCAAGGGGGCGCCGTATAATAACACTTATAATCCGGGAGCGAGAAGTCATCCGAACTTCTCGTGGAATCCCAACACGCCCGGCCAACGATGGTCACCGGGGCAGCATCAAAATGATGCTTACGCCTCCGGGAGCCAACCGAGGCCGCCGCACCCGGATTACAACCAAGCACCCCCTACTCAAAAGAAGAGTAATTTAGAAGAAATGATGGAAAAATTCATGCTTGTAGCTAACTCGAATATGGCAAACCAAACTGCATCTATGCGAAACTTGGAGACGCATTTGGGCCAATTGGCCCAAGCGCTAACTGAGCGTTCGCAGGGGTCCCTTCCCAGTAATACGGAAAAGAATCCCATTGATCAAGGGAAAAGTCTGGGGGATGTGGTGGATGCCAATCCGAGTGAGCTGACAATCTCGTGTTCCATCAACCAGGTTGAAACAAAGGCTCTATGCGATTCCGGTTCCTCTCGCAATGTTATTGCGCTGCAAGATGTTGCGAAACTTCAATTGGAGATTAACACAGAGGAAAAGAAATCGCTGATTCTCGCTAACGGCACCATTATTCAATCCGAGGGAGAGGTGAGAAACGTGGAAGTAATAGTTGAGGGGACAACTGTGGTCGCGGACTTTCAGGTGTTGGGCCCCCGGGGAAATCAATCCATCCCTATCTTGGGGGTGCCGTTCTTGAAAGAGAGCGGCGCCACCCTTGACTTTGCCACGGGGTGTGTCATCTTACCTAACACGGCGCTGCAGCCCATTCATCTCGAAGCTAGAGCCGACACATCCACTCCTCCCCCTCTTGTTATTTCTGATGAACTTCTGAGTTGTGCAGGGAAGACGCATTTCCAAGAAACAGGTGAAGGGGAAATGGAGGAGCTCAAATCTGATGAGGAGGAAGTGATTGACTTTCGGAAAGAATTCGACGCCGAGAAGGAGGATGACGGCTGTCCGGGAAATGATGATGTGGATTTAGTCAAGAATGCTGATTATTTTTCTTCTTGTGATGAATCGTGTAATAAACTGTTTAAGCGTTCCGTCTCTTGGGCCGATCCGGTGGTCACAGTGACACCGGAAGTGACGCCACCTGATTCTAAGGAGGAAAAATCTGAGAGTTCACAACGGTGGCAATCTCCAACCGTCACCAAACTGAAAAAAGAAAAACTTCTGCGTGACGCTCGTGCTGCCGCTCTTCGTAGCAAGATGGCGGAGGTTAGGGGAGCATTGGGTAATACCAGTGCTGGCCCTAAAGCCTTCACCTCCCGCCTACATGCTACGGGAGATGCGCACCACAAGAGCGCTTTTAGTTGATGCGTGTTTTTAATTGCTGTAATGAACTATTTTTGAGTATGTCTTCTTAATTCCTGCACTCTTTATAAACAATGCTAATACAGGTATTTGGTCCAGCTTAAGGACGTTAAATGAAAGCGCTACTGGGAGACAACCCAGATTTCCGGTTTTTTTTTTTTTATATTTCCTTTTATCTAACCTTTCCTAGTTCAGTTTTTGTTTTTGCTTTTGTTGTTTTGAGTTTTGCTTGCAGGTTTTGTGTTCGATGGTGGATGCTGCGGATTGTCTTGATTTTAAACGTCATTCTTCTGGTATGCTCACGTGCTGAGCATTGGGTAACTTCTTCCCTAGCTTTCAATTTTGATTTTCACTGTCATATCATTATGTTGTATGGTTTTGATTAAGTCTGGGGGAGAGCCGTTTCTTTGTCACCCACTGCACATGCTCATCTCATTTGCATACTAGAAGTATTTTAATTTCAGTTATTTAGTATCGTTCATCTTCACACACCACTTCACCCACTTGAGTGTGTGCTTATCTTGTTGTGTTGTTCCGTTTAAACTAGTTTGGTTGGAATGTGAAATAGGCTATTAACACAGGAATTATTATTTGGAGCGCGGTGTCGACTCATGTAGTGTTCTAGTCGCTTCGCATGCTATAGTAGAACCTGAGTAGAATTAGATTTTCTTTATGCATTTAATTTATGTGTAGTATCTCTGCGTAAATTTAGATTTAATGTACTCAAGTGGTGAATTCGAATGAAATTGATGATAACCCGGTGTTGTGTGTGTGCGGTCGCTAAACGTGTGTTGCTCGAGTCGGGAGGAAGGTTTATCTTTCTTGTGGGCTAAGAACTTGCCCCAAGCGACTCTTGAAGCATGGGTGAGAGCTACTTGTTGAGTCAAGCATGATGTAGGCCACCATTTGGCTAGTTTGAGCTTTGCTATTCCATGCCCCTTTCATTCACCTTTGCAAGCCAAATTTGTGCCTACCATTTTTATGTTCAGCTCCTCCTCATCCACCAAAGCCTGAAGCCTATCCTACGCCCGCAACCAAAAAAATGTTTTAACTGTGCTCATAATTTCCAACTTGTGTGGTGTGTGGTATCATTGTGTTTTGAAGAGAAAATAATGTCTTTCCGCTGATTTTGAACCAACTGGAGGTTGCTTGAAAGAAGAAAAATATATAAAAGAAAAAAAAAGAAGAGTATCCTGAAAATAATCCTCCCAAGCTAAAGAGAAAAATCTGTTGGTATTTGTAAAGTAGGCTGTGTGCACACCTGGTTTTCATGATAAGTCTGGGGGTGTGTCACACGAGCATTGTTGTTTGGTTTTGTAAGGTGCAGTGTGCCGTTGGCTCATTTGGGTTGCGTAGCCGTCATGTTTATCTTTGCATATCATTCCGTAACCTAAGCCCCGTTTTAATCCTATAAGTCCTACTGATTTGACTTGCGAGTTTGCTAGCGCCGTGGAGAGAGTGTGACCGGGCAAGCGTATGGTTCACGACGTTGATGGATTTCAGCGGAGTTATTCCTAAGTCCCGATCTTTTGCAACACCCGCCTCAGCGTCTCGTCACTTTCATACCGGGCATGATCGTCAAATTCTTCATAATTCACCCACTGAGTACAATTAAATCTTTGATTACGCTTTAGTACTTACGTAAATTAGTTAGCATAGCTAGAATCTTCTTCTACTAGAATTCCTACTCGCATGCATATGTTACTTCGCACTGTACTCCCCTGCGTAATTCGCTATTTTAATTATCTTTTTCAACTTCCGCCGGATTCGTTTGCTCGGGACGCGCAAACAGTTAAGTCTGGGGGTGTGATGAGTCCTGATTATATACACCTTCATGGACTCATCCGGGCCATTATTTAGTCAATATCACGCACTTTAGCCTTATTATAGTTTATAATTGATAACCCATGTTAGGTGCACATTTTGGCCCACTTTGGTGTGTTTTCGTGTTTATTTCCTTTCATAGTACTCATATGTTGTTAAGTGCCACTTTCGGTGGCTAGATCTGTGTTTGTGCTGGAATAGGAGGCGTGCAAGTGTTTCCGGTGCAATTCTGCACAGGAACACTGTGCACGATCACTTGTTCTAGTGCGCACGACCACTGGTCGTGCGCCACTGATCGTGCGCACTTAGCCCCTTTTTACGAGTTCTGTCTGGTGCAGTGCGCACGCCCATCAACTCCAGTGCGCACGACCACCGGTCGTGCGCCACTGTCCGTGCGCACTTAATAGTAATTTTATGAGTTCTGTCTCACCTATTGCGCACGACCACCGACGCTAGTGCGCACGATCAACGGTCGTGCGCCATTGGTCGTGCGAGCATTATATTTTATAATTTCATCTCTTGCAGGTTCTGTCCAGGCAGTGCGCACGATCGCAGGATTCCAGTGCGCACGACCACTGGTCGTGCGCCAATGATCGTGCGCAGTGTTTAATCCAGCGCCTATTTAAGCGCCTGTTGCGATTTTAGGGCGGATTATTCATTCCGGGAGCGGGATTTCTGTTCCGTACGCCGCCGACCGCCCTCTTGGATCGCCCCTACTTCATCTCCTACGCAAGGGGAAGCTTCCTCGGTCCATTCCTAGACATCCTCCATCGTCCGTGAGTGTTCTCCATCATCCGCAAGCCTCCAAGCAATCATTTTCGCTTTCCGCCCGGTGAGAAGAAGAAGAGACCTTGAGTCAAAGACGACGGAGCACGTAGGGAGATTGTGACAGCCCTCTACGCCGGAAGCATCGTCCGCCCGAGTCCGGAGGTAGCCCGACAACCTACCATTCCGGCCGTGAACGGCCGCTAGTCTTCACCGCCGGTTATCTCCTTCCTCTTTCCTTGATTGTACCCCTTTGAATCTTTTACTAAATGAATATTGTGATATTTACTTGATGAGAATGAATGTTTCTGTGTTCTTATTCATGGGTTGGTTGTGATTCACCACGTTCAAGCGCACTCACTCACACACGCACGCAAGGTGTTTGCTCCGTGTTGGCAAGAGCTAATGACGGTTGTGAAGAGGTGTTTGCGACCCTCACTCTCTCGCGCCTGAGTCCACTTCATTCGCCTCACGAAGCACGGCATCGCGGCCGTTGCATCCACCTCACGTTGCGAAGCGGTGTTCTCGACCCGCATCTCTTTTATTGTTGTTAAAATTAGGAAAACCAACCAAAAACCCCTTGTTGTGTTTGTGAAACGCTTGTGTAACAATATTCACTGCACGATTCGATCACCCATCCTGCATTCCTCAAGAGACCGACATCCGGGGAATTTATTCTCCACAATTATTACTTGACAGCGACCGGTGCACTTGCCGACGCGCATCAAGTACAGGACTTGCGGGTCTGTGTTGTGTAGGGCTTGAGGGCCTGAGTGTCGAGCTTACGGGCTCAGGTGCTGTAGGGGCTTGCGGGCCTAGGCTGTAGGACTTGCGGGTTCGTGTAGTAAGGCTTACGGGCCTGAAGATTTGGCGGAGTTTGCCGAGCCTAGCACACTGCTAGCTAGGCGCAAAGGGAAAGAGGACTACTCAAGACACCCGGTCTTGAGGAACCTCTGTAAATCATTGTGTGCTTTTCTGTGTTGCGCTTTATAATTTATAGATCTAATAAACACAAATCAAGAACACCTAAAGGGGATAAAATAATTTGGAAAACCTATTCACCCCCCTCTAAGTGATAAGTTAACACCCAATAAACAACACCAAGTAACATCAGACCCGCAAATGCTAGTCGTAAGTCATCTCGCAGACCGTTGTAGAACTTGTTGACTTTGGTCTCCTCATCTTCCAATATAGAACTCTCATAACAGCCCAGATGGATGAATTCATTCAAGCACTCATCCATAGTGTGCTCTCCCTATTCCAGGAGTGAACATTGGTTCTGCAGTGACCTTCCTGGTTATGCTCTTAGTGTTTCCAAAACCAATTCTGCGACCACTCAAATTGTTTCAGTAGAAGGAGGGGTTGCATATATGTGGGAAGACACACAACTATGCATGATGTTAGGAGGTTGGGCCTGTAAGACCCCCCTCCCGGAACACATGCACGGCCGAGGGGAGTCTTATGCCCAGGACAGCTGCCTTGCGGGAGAGCCAGGACACGAGCTAGCCTCCCCCACAAGACGCCTATCTTCCTGGCCAAACCAACTGAACAACGCCAACCCATCAATAATGTAAAAGCAAGAAGCCATATAAAGATATTCACATAAGTAAGAGTCCAAATAAGTACAAAAGACAAGAAGCTCGGAGAGCTCCTGCAAAAGCAGCAGAGTATCAAGCTAAATGCCCCAAGGGCTACATCTCAAACTGTGCTCACATCTGTCACCGACGGTAGCGAAGGTATCGCAGTCATCGGCCCTGTCGTCCTGACCTGACTATCCTCCTCCAGCACCGTGCGCTGGTTCCCCAGGGTGCGATCCTAGAAAGAGGGGTGCAACAACCGTTAGTCATACAAACTAAGTGGCTTCACTTCCTCTCCCCCGACGACTCCAAGGCACCGGGCGGAAGGGAACGAAGAGGAGCTGCAATACAAACAGTAATATAACAAGCAGGTGATATGATGAAGTTCATAATCTAGCAATTAACATATCAACAGTACGACAAGAAGGCAGGTAACAGCAAGAGGTATCAACCTGTATGTAAAAGCACATCTATACTAGCAATGTATCAGTACAGAAGTAAGCAGTATATATAAATAGGAGTAAGCAGCATCAAAACGTACCTTAACTTATATGAATGCCCATACAAACTTATAAGTTAAGGTTTCCAATCAGGAACCCATCATATAAAAGAGCCCATACTAATTTATATGATGGACCCGATGCGGTGCAATGTTATGATTATGAATGATGAATGCAATGCAATTATGATATGAATGCAATGCAATGATTATGAAATGATGACTCAGCCATGCATATTTTCTATGTCGACATAGACCTTTAGTTCTCGCTTTTTGAGAGGTAGCTAACCGCTCAGGCATCTCCCGTCGTGGCCAGACGAAGACAATGGAACGAGCTCCTCCACTACTAGGAGGGTATGAATACTACCAGTCCTAGGCCTCTGTACGCCTCGATGCTAAGAACACACAGCGGAGACCCTGCGTACTGCTCGCAACATGCTGAGCCTTCAAGGAGAAATAAGGGGACTTGTGTAGGTGAGCACCAAGAGTCCAACCCAACCGGTCTAGAGTCTAACCGCCGGCTTCTGTTGTGTCACGACTAGCAAGCCCGTAGACCCGCCACAAGTAATCTTCCAACCAGGATCCATACACCCAGGACAGAATCTGTCCATCACTACTCTTTATAATTTCAGAGCCAGCCTATTTCGACCAGACTTTGAGGGAGCTACCAGGCTCCTTACAAACCGTTACCAGTCGTTGGAAAGGTATCACCAAGGGCTACAACTTTCTAGTTGAGCCCAAAGTCCACATCCAATCAGATCTCGTCTAAAAATCACGTTCAAATCTGCTCTTCCTTCAGCCAAGAAGAAATCAGCACGAATCATCAAGCAAACCCGATTTTACTGTTCATCGTCTTCTTCAACCGATGACTAAGGTTTTAGCCAAAATCTCTCTCCTCCAATACTCCCTCCACAGACCACCAGTCTTCACGGAATCAAGCTCTAAATCATCGTATTGAAGAGAGGAGTTGATTGAAGATAATAGCATGGCGAACGGCGCCCTAGAACAAAAGTTCTAGTGTGGTCTCTTCCTACGAAACTTCATGAAACTCACTGGATCGAACACTTTTGAGTTCAATGACTCGCTTAATATTCAGATCTAAAGATCTTGCACCAAGGGAGAGGGCGGAAGTCACCTGATTTCTGGCCGACGTTCGTGGTTGCCTCCTCCGCGACATGGCGACAGTTGGCCAAGACTGATTAAAGGGTCCTGGTCCACAGAAATATCCAACATGTAATCAGTCAACATTACCCAAACTAAAAGAGAAATTAATTGTAGCCGACCAACAAGAATAAATCCAGGGTACTCAAATGATCAGTATGGAGTTAGGGTCCCTATATCATCACAAAAGTTCTCATACTCTTAGTAGCTTACTTCTAAACAAATAAT
Organism: Dactylorhiza incarnata; assembly: GCA_033032865.1. NCBI lineage: Eukaryota > Viridiplantae > Streptophyta > Magnoliopsida > Asparagales > Orchidaceae > Dactylorhiza > Dactylorhiza incarnata. The sequence goes on along the minus strand of JAWHQI010000255.1, from coordinate 3,901,402 downwards.
ATCAATGCAAATGACAAAACAACCTCAACGGTCAAGCATCAGCAACCAGTAAACACTCAAAAATTACTTTACCCATAATTGTACATAGGATATACAAAAGCTTTTTGGCCCCATTATCCCAACAACACAACAACCAAAATGAAGAGAGGAGTAGTAGTAGCATGTTTATTTGAAACTAATCTGGAAGCAGAACCCCCACAAATCAAGTTGCATGCTTTCATAATTCTTTACTGGAAATAGGGGAACAACAGCCAACTAATAAGAACAAAAAGTCCCCCAAATTCTCATGAAAACCTTAAATGACCTTATAGTAACACATATTCCCCCAAAGCAAAAGAAGACAAGGAAGAACAACAGGAAAAAGACAGCTTACAGCGAGCTAACAGGAATCGAGCCCTGATCCAGTACCAAATCGCAAACCCGATTACACCTAGATCCAGCGAAGCCGTAGCAATTCCTGCTCCCAGCAATACTCCATCGAGTTATGAGATTTCGAGAATGAGAAGAAGGGAGACGATGAGAGAAAAAGAGAAAGGCAGAAGAAGGCGCTGCTCTGCCCTAGCTGCGATAAAACTGAGTCCGGGAGAGATAAAGAGAGGGAGTCGGTCAATAGTATAAAATAAAGTCCTCCACCGCCTCTTATAAGCAAATTTAATATACCAGTAATAACATTTTTACATATTATACTCCTAAACCAAACCATCCAAATTATAAGTAAACCATGCAACTGTTAACAACACCCCTTTTAGCATCCTTTCCTTATTAGCAGCTCACATATAAACTCTATAAATCAGTGAACATGACCTTGGTACACTAAGGTAACATCACCTTTGTTCTTATGCTGCCGTCGGCGAACAATTAATTATGAAGTCGCACTTCATCATAAACATACATGTTATTGCAAAAGAAAATGTAGACACTGGTTTCTATTTTCATTATAGGAATTTACCAGTTTTCCAACTTAAACACCTCAGAAAAATCTCGTCACCAAATATTTAAAAGAAAAACCATAAGCAATATAAACCGAGACGGGAGAAATAAAGAGGAAGTCGGTAGCAATAAAGTCCTCCACCACCACTTAAAAGCCAGTCATATAAAGATTAACTTAAGCAATTGCTATCAGCACACCTAATAGGCCACAGGACAAGCCCAAACAAAGCTCCCAATAGGGTAAGTAAATTAATCATCTATTGCTGACCGTTACTCAACCTTGATCACCTCGCGGTCCTAGGGCTTCTACCGAGTTTGAGTCAACCTCCGGTGACACAACACACTCATGGGGGGGCCTAGCGCGCACTGGGATGTTACAAATCCAATAAACGAAGAAACAATTTCATCCCCAAAATTTAAGTTGAGGTTAGGAGGGTTTAAGTTCAGATCACAAAAGTCATCTGGAGTACACTTTAAATCCCACTCACCACTAGTGAGGATCACAACGCATTTACATCACCTCACTTCCAATTTCTCCCGTGTGTACTTTTTAATCTTCCTTTAAATGAAACTCAACACCAACCTTATGAATTAAATAGAGCCCATTCTCAGTAACCCAAAGTTCATAGTTGGTTCAACCAACAAGAAAGAACTTGTACAAAGACTCATTCCAACATTATTTCTTATATAATTCCCAATCCCAACAATATGCAACCGGCCACATTGTTTGTTTCATTATAGTAATTATTGCATCAACTTTAACAATTCCCCAATACAAACACCTCCATAAAAGCGAAACGGTTAATACCACATTGACTGTATTTTTTTCATCATAGGGGTAACCATTACCGTAAGAATAAAACTGCCGATAATTGGAACAGGTATAAAGCTCGAAACCCAAAATGCATCTACATTACTTTCCAGTTAGCAATTAATGGTTCGTTGAATCATCAAGAACTAGCATAAGGGGATATGACCAATCCTTTCTCCTAAAACCAAGCCACCAATACCACATAAATCATATAGAATCTCTAACTTAAACCAAACCACCACCAACCCCTTATGAGGAGATAAATATGAATAATTTCCCGGAGTATGAACCCAAACAACAAGTAATGAAATTGCTAGTAAAAAAAATTTCCTGGAGCTTTAGCCCAACCAGGCAATATAAGGAGAATGAAATTTCCTGAATAAAAATTTTTGGAGCATACCCAAACGGAGAGAGATTATATATATATATCACAGTTCCCAGGAATTTTTTTTTTAATTTCATACAGCAGCCCCCAAACCTAAACGGTTATTATATGCGCAAGATCGTCTCTCTTATGTATTAAAAATGTAGAAGCAAGCCTTAATCTCATCTTCTAGTACAACCATCATTATCTATATCATTATCAATCGCTTCCATCAATGTCATCTCGTCCGAGGCGATCATTCATACAACACGCATCTTTTACACTTAGCACGACATCCACTTGATATTATGTTTCAACAATCATTATGATCACCTTATAATAATTCAGGCAAAAGCCACCAACCAAGTCCAGTATCTAGTTATGGCAAGATAATTACAATGGTTAAACATCATGGATGTTTACCGCTTGACTTCAAATCCACATATTAGTCAAGTCCTGCACTCACCCCACCATACTTGCCATGACATTATGCCCTTTAAATGCACTAACTACCAAAAGTGATGCTACTTCCTCAAGGTTTTAAGCTCAAAAAGCATTTATGTTTCCAAAAAGTTTCCAAATTCCACACGTGATCATCCGACGATGCTTATCATTTGGTTCTTGTGATATTATGAATCATTATCGAGGCTCAAAGTAAGGTGAATCCATGACTCTACACCTCGCATGGGTGATAATCACATCGTTCCCTTCTAATAACACTTGACCTCGAGTCAAGTGTTACTTTTGTCTACTCCCGGTTCTACTTTGATTTGCACCAGATTCACAAATTGGCGCCACTTTTATCCCGTGATTTAAATCATTTCATTTAAGGGCTCCTCAACCGTGAACATATACCTTATCCAATGGTTGGGTTTCGGTACAGAGCCTTTAGAAATCTACCTTGTCGAGGTAAAACGCTACACGTACTCTTACTTGTTCGAATATAGACATATTCATATCTCACTAAATAAGTAAGTGCAACTTATCATCAATATCCCCTTCACGTGTTCAATTCACGGCGTGTCTCAACACCCTTGACGATATCACCCATATTGAGAGGTTATCATGAATCTAATCATCATTGTTCACGTACTCTTCAAATACACAAGATCTAAGGGAAAACGAAGTCGATACGTAAATAGTCCAATAAATGAAGGGACAAGCCCCCGTATGTTTTTGGACTAAATTTCTTCCACCGCCCATATGGTACATTCATCTCACATATGAGCAGAAACCTTAGGGGCATATCATCCTTGACTTAGAGTTCTTACACTATAGATCCCCATATCGACGCACTTATATATCAGTCATGATGTAGAAATTCAAATTTTAACGGCGACGACCAAGATGCATCTCATTGTAATGAGAGCATGTACAAATAACATCCAACCACCCGGTACATTTATATATGTTTGAACTTAGTAAGAACCAAGGTTCAAGGCTCGGGATGATTTCCCTTCGACACGGGTTATGCAGACTACTAAAAGTATGTCATACTTCACAATTTGATAAACTAAATCAAATCCATTCCAAGCGCCCTACCATCCATGCCAACGATCATCCATGGCATGTTTATTTTATAAAAACATTTAGGATTTTAGATCATCAATCAAGTCATATTAATCTTGTTGACTCCACCGCCTAACACTTATTAATTTCCCAATGTCAAGTAATTACAACACTAAGGGAATGTTCACCAGAATTTCCAAACTCAGGGGTAGTTTATCATCATACCAGCAATGCATGCGCAAAATTTCATTAACTTCCCAGTTATAATGTTATCACAACATAGCTGCATATATCCAAAGTGTTAATTTAATACTCTCCTCGTTACTTATCCACATAATCTTAGAACCATATAGAGAAAATTATCATCTTCAAAATGCTTACCTTTCTTAATCCGCTAATAAAATTCCTATCAACCCACTTAAGGTGTTCACCAGTCCGTCTTGCTTAAGGTGAATTAACTCTTCAAGGGTCTCCACTTCCAATGTCAAAAATTACAAAGATTTTAAATCCTCAAAGAAACCCAAGACGGTACATAACTAACCCAATAAACGAAGAGATAAGCCCCCAAATCTCTTCGACTGAGTTTCTTCTGCCACCAATATAACACATTTGTCCCAAAATGAGCCTTCTCTGTATCCGAATTCTTATCATATCTTCTCCATATGAAACCTTCTACATAAATAAAAGTGAGAGGTATCCATATACAGTATAAAAGACCCGCTTCGTGATCTCTTACTAAGCTGATAATAGACAACAGGCACCAATCTCATTGAGGTTGCCCTAATGTTTTGGGTAAGGTGATAATATTACTCCATAACTGAGATAGAAATCTCAGGGTGTGAGTCTCTAGCATCTACACTCACGTTAAACTCTTCCCTTAGTCACTTGAGGTCACTTTTGGCTTGGTCACATCATCCCTCAGATCGGTATAAGGTTAGGGTATGTCACGACATATCCTGCTAAGTGGACCAAAATGGTATCCTAGTTAGGTTGGCATCAATCCTATGCCAAACCAACTCTGACTGTTGGAATGAGAATACCAATTACTGTCTCGGAATGAGCCAACATATATACGTAAGGGTACGAGTTTTGCTTAGGTTGGCACTTTCAATAGGAAAAAGTGGACATATTTAATGTGAATCACACATGGGCACACCACCGCTTCCGCTGCATCAGTTTGTCCTCAAAATGATTTAGCTAGCAGGGTGGCCTAGTGGTTTAATGGACTTCTTTATCTCAGGATCGTTGCAAGCTGATACCATTTGTAAGACCCCCCTCCCGGAACAAACGACACGGCCGAGGGGAGTCTTATGCCCAGGACAGCCGCCTTGCGGGAGCACCATCACACGAGCTAGCCTCCCCCACAAGACGCCTATCCTGCCAGCCAAACCAACTGAACAGCGCCAACCCATCAATAATGTAAAAGCAAGAAGCCATATAAAGATATTCACATAAGTAAGAGTCCAAATAAGTACAAAGGACAAGAAGTTCTGAGAGCTGCTGCAAAAGTATCAGAGTATCAAGCTAAATGCCCCAAGGGATACATCTCAAACTGTGTTCACATCTGTCACCGACGGTAGCGAAGGTATCGCGGTCACCAGCCCTGTCGTCCTGACCTGACTATCCTCCTCCAGCACCGTGCGCTGCTGTCCCAGGGTGCGCTCCTAAAAAGAGGGGTGCAACAACCGTTAGTCATAAAGACTAAGTGGCTTCACTTCCTCTCCCCCGGCGGCTCCAAGGCACCGGGCGGAAGCGAACGCAGAGGAGCTGCAATATAAACAGTAATATAACAAACAGGTGATATGATGAAGCTCTTAATCTAGCAGTTAACATATCAACAGTACAACAAGAAGGTAGGTAACAGCATGAGGTATCAACCTGTATGTAAAAGCACATCTATACTAGCAGTGTATCAGTACAGAAGTAAGCAATATATATAAATAGGAGTAAGCAGCATCAAAACGTACCTTAACTTATATGAATGCCCATACAAACTTATAAGTTAAGGTTTCCAATCTGGAACCCATCATATAAAAGAGCCCATACTAATTTATATGATGTACCCGATGCGGTGCAATGTTATGATTATGAATGATGAATGCAATGCAATGATTATGATATGAATGCAATGCAATGATTATGATATGATGACTCACCCATGCATATTTGCTATGTCGACATAGACCTTTAGTTCTCGCTTTTTGAGAGGTAGCTAACCGCTCAGGCATCTCCCGTCGTGGCCAGACGGAGACAGTGGAACGAGCTCCTCCACTACTATGAGGGTATGAACACTACCAGTCCTAGGCCTATGTACGCCTCAATGCTAAGAACACACAACGGAGACTGAAGTATCTAGTTGCCTACCTAAATCACCTAGAGGGGGGTGAATAGGTGATCTCTACATCTTTTGCGGAATTAAAAAATAAACGTAAAGCACAGCACACAAAATAGATCACAGCCACAGATAACACCAAGAAATTATAGTGGTTCCCCGTACTTGGGTACTCCACTGCCGGCCTCGCCAATCTAGCACCACAGCTAGACTTGACTACTCACTAAATCTCGGATCAGAATGATCCTACAAACTCGGAGTCAAACTCCTACAAACTAAGAGAGAACTTCTCTTACAACTCGGAGAAAAACTTCTCCTACAACTCGGAGAACAACCTCTCCTACAGCTCGGAGATAACAACTCCTATAATAGATGATAAAAGATTTTGAACAATAAGATACCAGATCTGAATAACAGAGGCGTTTTCTTCCTTCTTCTTGAATGGCTTTTGAGAACGATGAGGAAGAACAACGATCCTTCAAATCTGTCTTTGGCAATCCGAAACGATCCAAATAGAGGTTGTAGAATCAGAACACGGATCGATCGAATCCTTCTTTGATAGAAATCAGCAACTCAAATGAGTAGATCGATCTTCAATCATAGGCGACAGCGAGGCGGCGCTTTTCTCGTTATTTTTGATCGGGAGAGAAATTAGGGTTTAGAATGATTCGAAAAACTTGTTGTAAACAACCCAAGAGCAATCCTATATATAGAGGGAAATGATTAAGGGTTAAATCGACCTTAAACGCACTCAATATAGCTGTTAGGATCGGGAAGGAGCGATTACGATCCGTCAAGAACAGAGAAAAGAGAATAGAAATTAACCAACAGAATTCTCGAGACATAAGGGATCTCTCGAGAACTAATGGATCTCTCGAGATATGAAACAAAGAGAGCAGGAAAGGGATGTCTCGAGAACTCGATGATCTCTCGAGACATTACAAAGATTTCGGTCTTAAAGACTCTCGAGACATGCTTGATCTCTCGAGTCATCAAGAACAGAAATACCGAGATCCAAAGAACTTGCCTCTCGAGACATGCCAGAACTCTCGAGACATGCATGATCTCTCGAGACATATCCTTAGAGAATTTGTTTTCAGAAAATTTTCTTTTCTTCTCTTGAACACTTGCTGCAACCGCACTCCAAAGTCTTCAATAGTCTTGAAAATGAAGTGTACCCCAATAGAGAGATCACACATGAGTCATCACCATGTTTCATATAATGAGGAATTACATTGTATGAAACTGTGTTTGCAGACCCATTGTGACCTGACATTGATTTACACTTAGCAATGATAATCTGCAAGACAATACTAGAAAAGCATATCAAATACAAAAGCAATTCAATCTTAGTTTAAGGGTGACTTCTCACAAATCAAGGTAATTGTGAATACTATTTCCAACAGAGACCCTGCGTACTGCACGCAACATGCTGAGCCTTCAAGGACACAGAAGGTGACATGGGTAGGTGAGCACCAAGAGTCCAACCCAACCGGTCTAGAGTCTAACCGCCGGCTTCTATCGGTGTTACGACTAGCAAGCCCGTAGACCCGCCACAAGTAATCCTCCAACCAGGATCCATACACCACCAGGTGTAAGCCATTCAACCCATTTGCTTCCTATGCACAACCTGTGCTATCAAGCACCCAAGGACTCACTGAAGGAGCCTTCTTACTTTTCACATCATACCCGTTCAACCGATGCTAACTAGCATCCAAGGCCCCCAACGACCGGGCCTCCCAACGTTTCACCGTAAGATATAACCCTATCTTATAACCCGCATCAAGCAATCAATTCTTCCCCTACCGAGTTATCATAACTCATGTGCAGTGGCGTGCGCAAAACATGGAAATTACTCTACAAGATCCTCCAGGACTACTTGTGGTCACGGTGTCATATTCATATTCTACTAATTAAGTAAGCACGCACATATCACCAGTATCCAACCCTATTGAAGGGTCATCACTAATCTAAACCATCCATAGATTATCACATGATATGAACATTAATTCGTACATGTGCTATTTACGAGTCCACATAAACCACCGATTGAAGATTGGTTTAAGGAGACATCTCAACAATAATAAGATTATAAACCTTCCCGATGTTGTCCACTAAAACTGAATTTTCGGGAGCTACGCTCCTCCAATCTAGACGTGTCACCCCATTCTGGATAGGTATTTCCAAGGGATACAACTTTCGTGTTGAGCCCGAGGTCCAGATTTAAGTCGGCCATACCCGGAAATGGGTTTGAACCTGGCTGCGCACCATTGGACAGAATCTTTCCATCACTACTCTTTATAAATTCAGACCCAGCCTATTTCGACCAGACTTTGAGGGAGAGCTACCAAGCTCCTCACAAACCGTGCAACTAGTTGTTGGAAATGTATCACCAAGGGCTACAAATTTCTAGTTGAGCCCAAAGTCCACATCCAATCAGCTCTCGTCAAAAAATCACGTTCAAATTTGCTCTTCCTTCAGCCAAGAAGAAATCAGCACGAATCGTCAAGCAAACCTGATTTTACTGTTCATCGTCTTCTTCAACCGATGAATTAGGTTTTAGCCAAAATCTCTCTCCTCCAATACTCCCTCCACAAACCACCAGTCTTCACGGAATCAAGCTCTAAATCTTCGTATTGAAGAGAGGAGTTGATTGAAGATAATAGCATGGCGAACGATGCCCTAGAATGAAAGTTCTAGCGTGGTCTCAAGCTACGAAACTTCATGAAACTCACTGGATCAAACTCTTTTGAGTTCAATATCTCGCCTAATATTCAGATCTAAAGATCTACCACCAAGGGAGAGGGGAGGAAGTCATCTGATTTCCGGCCGATGTTCGCGGTTGTCTCCTCTGCGGTATGGCGGCAGTTGGCCAAGACTGATTAAAGGGTCCTGATCCACAGAAATATCCAACATGTAATCAGTCAACATTACCCAAACTAAAAGAGAAATTAATTGCAGCCGACCAACAAGAATAAACCCAGGGTACTCAAATGATCAGTATGGAGTTAGGGTCCCGATATCATCACAAAAGTTCTCAAACTCTTAGCTGCTTACTGCTAAACAAATAATATCAATGCAAATGACCAAACAACCTCAACGGTCAAGCATCAGCAACCAGTAAACACTCAAAAATTACTTTACCCATAATTGCACATAGGATATGCAAAAGCGTTTTGGCCCCATTATCCCAACAACACAACTACCAAAATGAAGAGAGGAGTAGTAATAGCCTGTTTATTTGAAACTAATATGGAAGCAGAACCCCCACAAATCAAGTTGCATGCTTTCATAATTCTTTACTGGAAATAGGGGAACAACAGCCAACTAATAAGAACAAAAAGTCCCCCAAATTCTCATGAAAACCTTAAATGACCTTATAGTAACACATATTCCCCCAAAGCAAAAGAAGACAGGGAAGAACAACAGGAAAAAGACGGCTTACAACGAGCTAACAGGAATCGAGCCCTGATCCAGTACCAAATCGCAAACCCGATTACACCTAGATCCAGCGAAGCCGTAGCAATTCCTGCTCCCAGCAATACTCCATCGAGTTATGAGATTTCGAGAATGAGAAGAAGGGAGACGATGAGAGAAAAAGAGAAAGGCAGAAGAAGGCGCTGCTCTGCCCTAGCTGCGATAAAACTGAGTTCGGGAGAGATAAAGAGAGGGAGTCGGTCAATAGTATAAAATAAAGTCCTCCACCGCCTCTTATAAGCAAATTTAATATACCAGTAATAACATTTTTACATATTATACTCCGAAACCAAACCATCCAAATTATAAGTAAACCATGCAACTGTTAACAACACCCCTTTTAGCATCCTTTCCTTATTAGCAGCTCACATATAAACTCTATAAATCAGTGAACATGACCTTGGTACACTAAGGTAACATCACCTTTGTTCTTATGCTGCCGTCGGCGAACAATTAATTATGAAGTCGCACTTCATCATAAACATACATGTTATTGCAAAAGAAAATGTAGACACTTATTTCTATTTTCATCATAGGAATTTACCAGTTTTCCAACTTAAACACCTCCAAAAAATCTCATCACCAAAAATACAAAAGAAAAACCATAAGCAATATAAACCGAGATGGGAGAAATAAAGAGTAAGTCGGTAGCAATAAAGTCCTCCACCGCCACTTAAAAGGCAGTCATATAAAGATTAACTAAAGCAATTGCTATCAGCACACCTAATAGGCCACAGGACAAGCCAAAACAAAGCTCCCAATAGGGTAAGTAAATTAATCATCTCTTGCTGATCGTGACTCAACCCTGATCACCTCGCGGTCCTAGGGCTTCTACCGAGTCTGAGTCAACCTCCGGTGACACAACTCACTCATGGGGGGCCTAGCGCGCACTGGGATGTTACAGGACTGTTGGAACATGGTCTTCCGCATCTCCTAGGTTTAAGAATAACAAATCTTATGTGTATTTGATCTTGTGTGTTTAAGTGTGCAGGAAATCAAAGTCCACATGACTCAAGGATAGTTGTCCCCAAAATTGAGCCCAGAATTCCACCATGGCCACTAGCGCCGGCGGTAGCGATAGCGCCCGACGCTAGCGATGATTAGCGCGATTCCGGCAGTGTTTTTAGAAGGAGCTAGAGCCCGGCGGTAGCTACTAGCGCTGGCGGTAGCATGGCGCACAAGAGGCATAGAGAAAAATGTTGCTGCGGATTGAAGATCCTGCCGCACAAAACATTACTGAATCCGGGCTAGCGCCGGCGGTAGCGCTAGCGTCGGCGGTAGCGTTGAGGCTATAAAATGGACACTTTGGCTCCGTCTTTATCATCCTCTAGAGATCCCAAAATTCCAGAGCCTCGTGCCACAGCATGGAGAGGAGAGTTCAGAGAGATACTCCCACAAATCCATAAAGCCATAAGGAGATCTATGGAGAAGATTTCAACACGCTTCATCTTCATGACGAAAGACCGCATCGACTACGATCACACTCTGCGTCTATGTCTACTTCTCCAAGAGATCTACATAGAGGGAGTTTTTATATTATTGTCTTTTTATTTCACATCTTTTCTGTAATCGGTAGTGAAATCGCCTCGTGTTGGCGACTAGGTCTGGGGTAGGACTTAGGGCTAAAATTCGCCTCGTGTTGGCGACTAGATCTAGGCTAGGTCTACGGAGTGCTCGAGGCCACATCCGGGGAAGGATTGGCTAGAGCGGCTAGAGGCCGAATCCGGGGAGGAGAAGGCTAGGGCCAGCGGTTCGTGGGGAAGCGAGTCGGGATAGAAAATGAAAAGAGCTTTTATTATTCGCCCCCGATCTCTAGCGTCATTGAGATCAAGTTTTGTAAAACTTATTTAATATCAATAAAGCTTGTCTCTCTTTTTGTTTTACTTGACTTCTTGTTTTAATATTGCAATATTCTAAAGTTTTTCTAAATAAATCTAAAGTTTTTGAAAACCCTTATTCACCCCCCCCCCCCCTCTAAGGGCGCCGACCGATCCAACAAGTGGTATCAGAGGTAGGTTTTATTCCAATCGGCTTAACAACCGGGAATAATGGCGTCTCATGATTTCGCTTCTTTCAGTGGGGGTAATTTTGAAGAAGAAGAAAAAACTCTTGCACCACCTTTATTCGAAGGATCAAATTATAAAGGATGGAAAATTTTAATTGAAAAATTTATTAGAACTTTAGATATCGAAGTATGGAATTTAGCCATAACTAGACCTGCAAATGAATCAAATAAAAAAGAACTTCAGTTAAATGCAAAAGCTAAACACTATTTATTCTGTGGTTTTTCAAATGAAATTTTCAAATTAATATAATGTTTTTCTAGTGCATACAAAGTATGGAAATTTCTTGAAGAAATGTATGATCTTCCTCTCGCAGGTATGGAACAAACACAGGAAGAGAAAAATGTCCAAGCATCCACTATCATTCAAGAAGATCTCTCTCGGAGCGAAGCCATGGAGAATATTGAAATAGAAAAGGAGAACAATACACCAAGAGAAAGAGAAGATATAGATCCATCTATGTTGGAGGAAGGCGCAAAAGATAACGAAGGAACTTCATGCACACATTTTGCCTCTACCAAAAGCGCTGTAAGAAAGTCAAAATCTTCTTCTTGTGTGATAACTTCCATTTCTAGTTTCAATATACTAAAAACTGCTATACGTAAGATCAAGAAATTGAAAATTACTAATAAAAATTTACGTTTAGAAAATAAGAGATTAAAAACTAATGTTAATTTAGAATCTAATTGTGATGTGGTTTCACCATCTTGTCCTTTACTTGAAAACACAAAACCTTATTTTGATTGTGATAATTTTAAGAAAAAACTTAAGGAACTTGAAAAAGAAATTATTTGTATAAAAGAACATAATGAAAATTTATCTTTAGAAAATTCATCTTTAAAAGGTGATTATGCTACATGCAAAAGTTATAAAATTGAAATTGAAGAGATGGATGAAACATTTGAGGAATACAGAAATGAATACCAAAACCATATTGATTCAATTGTTTCTACTCTTAAAAATAGCACAATTGCGTATAACAAAGCTAGACATAACTTGAAACTTAAGAACAAGGATTTAGAAACTAAAATTATCTTGCTTAAGGAAATCTTAAAGAAAAATTCTCAATATCAAACAAACTCTAAGAGCAAGTTAAATATGATATCTCAAAATATGAATAAACCAAACAATGGGAATATAAAACATCAAAAGATTGTAAGTGAATTTCCAAAACACTATCATCATCATCATTTACAATATCAATCTTCTCCCAACGAAAAATTAAATGTTCACAAATTTCCTATGAAAAATACTTTCAATAATCATTACAATCATAATCATCAATATAAAGATTATCATAATGGAAATTTGACATATAAGAATAACATTAAACCAAAGTTTGAATGGAGGCCCAAAATTAAAAATGAAATATTAACTTCACATGAAAGGACCCATTCATCACTAACTACCCACAAACATACATGATATATTTGGGTACCCAAAGGAACCACCACACTTGGTCCCCTTTGGATACCTAAATCTCTTATTCATTAGGTATCATCAATTGCATGAAGTAGAATCCTTTCAAAATGAAATATATAAAGTTCTACTTCATGATATGCCTTCATGTCTTTTAATTTTTCTTGTTTTCCTATTTCTTTTGAACTATCATGTCATGGTCATCCTATACGGTATTAAAAATATGATTTTATCTCTTAAAAGCTTAATATATTCATAAAATCAAATTGATCAAAATTCAAAATCATATTTTATTTTGATGACCTATCTTTTATTTTTATATTCATTGCTTCTAAATATCTTATATTATCCATATGAATCAAACTCTAAATTTTCTATATGATATTTCAAATTAAATCCGGTTATTTGGCTATTAAGATTCTTAGCCTTTACCAACAAGTGGTCTAGTGAAATAACTTGATCTAAAAGAAAATTCAAGATCTAAATCAAAATTCTTAATTAAAGGAAAATCACTAAAATGTATTGAAAGGATTTTTCTTCATAATGAATATAGAATTCACAAGCACCACTATGATCTATTGATGTCCTTTGCTAAAATTCTCTAACATCATAAGTCATGTCAAAAGTCTTCTAAAAATAATTATTTCTATCACATTTATGTGACTTATAATTGATATATTAACTGATGACAATTGATATTATAATGGTTGGTGTATATTGTGATTTATTTCTAGTTTAGACCTTTGAATCATCTTGATATCAAATCAAATAGAATCGTCACTCCATTCTAGGTCTATAAGTTGAAACACTATCAAACCTTGGTATAACATTAATCTCAAACTTATCATTCTAACATTGCCACCTAAAGAATGTTCGTGTCTATGTTAGGCTTTATGTGTTTACCAAGATATACAGGCTGGGTATTCTCATCTAGGGCTTATCCAAGATATTCTTATACATGAACATTATTTTTAATCACTAAAATCATGCATATTTGATATATTCATTCGTGTCTTCTCGTGCTTACATTTCCTATCATTGTCAAACTACATTAGACTGATAAATGCAAGCCTTAGAAAAATTAAAATGGAGATATAATAATTTATATCTCATTCAAAGTTTATTTGATAAAGTCATATACAAAATCGCTAATGTTTCATGAAATTTGCACTATCTAGATATCTCCTAAAAATCTGAAATTTCAGCATGAAACTACTATTTGGACACTTAATCAAGATCAACAAACAAAAATTTCAAAATCCTACAAAATCATGTACTATTTCCCACTAGCGCTAACGCCGGCGCTAGCGTAATTATTCATTTTTCTGTATTTTTAAAATTTTGAAAAATTCCTAAAAATATATTAATCTATATGTATTATTTATTTTTTCACTTCTGCTTTTATTTCATTTTTGAAAAATCAAGTACAAAAATAAAAAAGCCAAATTACAAAAAATATGTTTTGCCTTTTTGGTTTGTTTGTTGTACAACCCGTATTCGCCGAGTGGGCCCCCCCCAGCCAACTGGCGAAACCTGGGTCGTCCGGATCATTCGCCGGGTCACTCGCCCAGACTAAGTGAGGTAAAAATGCCCTAAAGATGGTGGAGGTAAGCTATAGGAAAGAAGACGCTAGGCGAGTGGTGCCCTCACGGACCACTCGCCCAGAAGTGAGAGCATTCACCCAGCCAGGGGACCACTCGCCCAGAAGCGTGGGCACTCTCCCAGACAGGCGGGTGCCCAGCGAATGGTGCCCTCACGGACCATTCGCCCAAATGGGTGTGAGGGGAAAATGACCAGGATACCCCTGGTGGGCTGCAAATAGCCCTTCGGAACAGCGGAGTTTGGCTGTTAGCAGACCAATTTGGGGTGCGGTTAGTAAAATTAAAAGGCGGATCCAGGCTATTTACAGACCAGCCTAGGAAAACTATAAATAGACCCTTAAGGGCACCTTGGAGGAGATCCGATTTTTAGAGAATCCTCTCCTCTAGGCTAGTTTTGGTGGGCAGCCAGTGCCCTCCAAGGTGCCCGGTTGAGCTTTGGTCTGGGAGGGGAAGCTCTCTAAGATCTTCTGGGTGTGTGGCGGGACCTCCTCGCTTCAGCCTTGGGTCTATTCCATTTTCAGCATCCACCGTCAGGAGAGTCTAGTGAGGGAGAAATAAGCATCGGCTACACCCCCAGTGGGTCCGAACTCAAGAGACCAGTTGCTGGTTTCAACATTTTTGGTGCGGTGAGCGTGGACCGTAGCCGGTGAAAGAAAATCCCAAGCTGGTTTCGATGACGGGAGATGGAGGAAATGGTTCTGACTCAGGTCACTCGCAGCCACCGGCGGCAGGGGAGTGGCTGGAGATGTTTGAGAAGTTTAAGCGAGAGGTCCTGCAGACAGTTCTCGCAACAAGGACCGAGTGCGAGACCCCGGCGGTCCCGGTGGTCCC
Source organism: Dactylorhiza incarnata (assembly GCA_033032865.1). Taxonomy (NCBI): domain Eukaryota; kingdom Viridiplantae; phylum Streptophyta; class Magnoliopsida; order Asparagales; family Orchidaceae; genus Dactylorhiza; species Dactylorhiza incarnata. The sequence goes on along the minus strand of JAWHQI010000255.1, from coordinate 3,886,065 downwards.
GCCTTTGCAGATTGGCGAGAACGCACCAGGGCAGCGGCCGGGGAAGGAGGTGCCAGCAGAAGGAAGCGTGCGAGATCTCCCCGGACGGCAGCTGTTCAGCAGTCCGGCGAGTGCTGAGGTGTGTGAGTTGGTCCCGCGCGAGAGGACCACTCGCCGAGCAGGGGAAGGGAGCCCCTTTTGCGAGATGATCCTCTCGGCCCCAGTGCCAGAAGGGTTTCGTGGGCCGGAGATGTCCTACTACACCGGCAAGGAGGATCCAGTTGTGCACCTGCAGTGGTTCGAGGACATGACTTCAATCCTTCCCATGTCGGATTCTTTCCAATGCCGACTCTTCGCGACCACCCTGAAGGAGAAAGCAAGGGACTGGTTCCACCAACTTCCCACAGGTTCCATCTATGCGTTCGATGATCTGCGCCGAAGCTTCCGACTGCGTTTCTCGACGTCAAAGAAGAGGAAGAAGGATGCAGAGGCTCTCTTCAAGATCAGGCAGAGGGAGGGGGAAACCCTGGCCAAGTACGTGGACAGGTTCCAGGAGGAGATACACCTAGTGCAGGAGGTGCCGGGATTCGCCCTCTAGATGGCATTCATCGTAGGGCTGCGAGAGGGGTTCTTCAAGATGGACCTGAAGAGAAGACCTCCTGTATCCTTCGAGGAGTTGATGGAGAGAGCCGCGGAGGAGATTGAAGGGGAGGCAGCCAACCCCGAATTCTATAAAAGGTTGGCAAAGATGAGCGAGCCCGAGGCGAGGCAGCCAGAGGGAAGAAGGCGAGAGGAGCCTAGGGGCCAGGGGTTCGAAAGACCACCTCGGGTTTGGAGGAACCAAGAACCCAACAACAGGTTGGGCTGGAGGAACCAGGAAGGACCCGCGCGAGGTCAGGATGAAAGGTACCAAGGAAGGGAGGCAGGAGGAGTGAATCAGGGGTGGAGGCAGGGTCCCAGACCCCCTCACCCCCCGAGGGAGCAAGCCATGGCGGTAGGCCGAGGGAGAAGAGGTAGAGGAGCGAGAGGAGGAAGAGGAAGAGCTGGAAGAGAGGACAGGGTGGCGTTGCCTTACTGTGACTTTCATCAGGAAGAAGGTCACGCGATCGCCACCTGCCCAGAGTTCTTGGAAATGAGGGAAAGAGGACAGCCACGGCGGCAGCATGCCAGAATTGAGGAAGTGCTTCCAGAGGCAGAAGAGGACCGGTGTGAGGATAGGGCAGATACGGGAACCAGGGGGGAATCGGGGTGATTCACGGTGGGGTTGGGATAGAGGCCTCTCGCAAGAGAAGCTTCCAGGCCATGTTCCGAAGGGACGTCGCGTCGACTTCCCAGACCCCACCCCCCCTCCGAGAAGCTCACCTTCTCCTCAGAAGATATGCCAGACTACGAAGACCCATTCTGCGATGCCCTGGTGATCTAGACGACAATAGAAAACTTCACGGTCTCTCGGATCCTGGTGGACAACGGAAGCTCGGTGAATGTGATCTTCAAAAAAGCTTTCGACGCGATGGGGGTAGAGAAGAAGAGAGTGCAGGCCTCCGACGGACCACTGTTTGGTTTCTCGGGAGAGCGGAAGGAGGTCGAGGGAGGCGTAGATCTCCAGGTGACGCTAGGAGGAGTCCCAAGAAACTGCCGGTTCGTCATCGTGGACGCTCCGAGCAGCTATAACGCCATCTTCGGCCGACCCCTCATCAGCGCCTTCCGGTGCGTGCCCTCATCATACCATCAGTGCTTAAAGCTCCATAGTGGAGGAGTCCAGATCCGCGTCCGAGGAGATGCTAAGGTGGCGAGGCAGTGCTACGTGACTGCCGTCAACACCATTTCATGGATGGCGGATGCCGAAAAGATGGATGAAGAGATGGTGAGGCCGGAGGGGCCAGGAGAGGAAGTGGAGAAGGGAGAAGTAGGGGGAGAGGGCGATGCCCGAGAGGAGTTGATGGAGGTTGCTCGTGAGGAGCAGGAGGTGGAGTTGTTGGAGGTCGCTCGTGAGGAGCAGGAGGTCGAGCCAAGGGAGGCGGAAGGAGCTGCAGGGAAAATGGTCCGGGAGGAGGGGAGAGAAGTAAAGGGCCAGTGGGAAGAGCCAGCCCGGCTCGAGGCGGCAGAAGAGGTGATAGAGATGGAGGTTACCACCCAGGCAGGAAAGGTGGAGAAGGTACGGATCAGCGGGGGCCTCGGCCCGGAGGACCAAAGGAGGATGCTGGAGTGCATCCGTAAGAACGTGGACATCTTCGCATGGAGCGCAGCGGACATGCCGGGCATCGAGGCAGACGTGGCTTGCCATCGTCTTAACCTCGACCCAGAAGCCCGCCCCATCCGGCAGAAGAGGAGGACTATAGCTGACAAGCTCGAAGGACCAATCCGCGAGGAGGTGGCAAAACTCCTCGAAGCAGGTTTTGTAACGGAGATCCAGTATCCAGGCTGGGTCTCCAATGTCGTAATGGTAAAAAAGGTCGATGGCCGCTGGCGTATGTGTGTGGACTTTTCATTGTTAAATAAGGCCTGTCCTAAGGATTGTTATCCCTTGCCTCGGATCGACGCGCTGGTTGACTCAGCCGTCGGTTTTTCTGTGATGAGTTTTTTGGATGCTTTTTCAGGTTATCACCAAATAAGAATGCACCCCCCGGACGTCAAAGATGTCTCGTTCATCACCAGGGAGGGATGCTACTGCTATAAGATGATGCCCTTCGGGCTGAAAAATGCAGGAGCAACCTACCAGAAGATGATGGATCGGGTATTTAAGAAGCAAAGGGGAAGGAACCTGGAGGTCTACGTGGATGACCTTATGATAAAGAGCAAGTGTGTGAGCTCTCACATCCGGGACCTCGAGGAGACCTTCGCCACCCTACGCAAGTACAAGATGCGCCTGAACCCCCTGAAGTGTGTGTTCGGGGCCAGCAAAGGGAAGTTCCTCGGGCATCTTCTCACCCCCTGGGGGTAGAACCTAACCCGGACAAGGTTAGGGCTATAATGGAGCTGGGGTCGCCACGGAACGCCAAGGAAGTTCAGCGCTTGACCGGAAGACTCGCCGGGATGAACAGGTTTCTATCCCGGGCAGGGGAAAAATGCTCCCCCTTCTTCAAAGCGCTACGAGGCAATCGGAAGTTTGAGTGGACGAGAGAATGCGAGGAGGCCTTTCAGGCCTTGAAGAGCCAACTCACCAAGGCTCCGCTACTGCAAAGTCCCAAAGAGGGGGAGGATCTACACCTATATCTCGGGGTCGGGGCGGAGGCCGTAAGCTCCGTCCTGGTTCGAGAGGAAGGAAAGAAGCAGCTGCCAGTCTACTACGTAAGCAGGGTCCTGAGGGAAGCGGAGCTCAGGTACCCAATTTTAGAGAAGTTGGCCTTTGCCCTGGTCATCGCAGCAAGGAAGCTCAGGCCATACTTCCAGGCCCATTCGATCCAAGTTGTGACGGACCATCCACTCCGCCAGATCTTCGAAGGAGTGGAGCACTCGGGAAGACTCGCAAAATGGTCAATCGAGCTAAGTGAATTCAACATTACCTTTGTCCCTCGATTATCTATGAAGGCGCAGGTGGTGGCTGACTTCATGACAGATTTCGTGGCCGAGATGAGAGAAGACGGAGCCCCTCGTCACGTTCCATGGAAGCTGCTGGTGGACGGGGCTTCGGGCAAGAATTCTCTCGGAGGAGGGGTGGTGCTGGAGAGTCCCCACGGAGTAAAGATAGAGCAGACGCTAGTGATACACTTCCCAATCACCAACAACCAGGCGGAGTATGAGGCTGTAATCGCCGGCCTGCGGTTGGCCCGGGAGCTCGGGGTCCATGACGTGGAGGTCCTCACGGATTCCATGATAATAGCTTCTCAGATAAGGGGAGAGTTCGAAACAAGGGAACCTGTGCTCATGAAGTACTTAGCAAAGGTCAAAGGTCTCGTGGGGACGTTCAAAACTTTCTCCATCCGGCATGTCCCTCGAGAGGAGAGCACCCCGGCAGATCGGTTGGCAAAATCTGGTCCTCGAGCCGGAGGGACCCTGACGGACCTATTCCGTCCTTCGATTGAATAGGGAGAGCTCATGGAAGTAGAACAGCGGCCCTCCTGGAAGGATCCCTTCGTCACCTTCCTTGCAATGGGAAAATTTCCGGAAGAAGTTCCGGACCAGAGGCGCTTCCGGTATAAGTCTGCCTACTACGTGCTCCATGAGGGTGACTTGTATCGGAAGACCCTCTCGGGCCTCCTGGCCCGATGCATCTCGGAGGAAGAGGTCCCAAGGATCTTGGAAGAAGTCCACTCCGGCGAGTGCGGCAGCCACTCGGGGAGCAGGATGTTGGAGGCAAGAATAGTGAGGCAGGGGTACTTCTGGCCAAACCTAAGCAAAGACGCAGCAGCCTTCGCCAAGAGATGCCAGAAGTGCCAAATGTTCGCCCCGCTTCAGCTCATGCCAGCTCAGAGGCTGAAGAGTATCACGGCGCCCTGGCCATTCGCCATATGGGGAATGGATCTGGTAGGACCCTTCCCCCAGGCTAGTGGGCAGAGGAGATTTCTCCTAGTCATGATTGACTACTTCACAAAGTGGCTGGAGGTCAAGGCGTTGGCTAAGGTCACCTCCCAGGTAATCCGCAACTTCGTATGGGGGGAGATCATTTGTCGACATGGGCTTCCGCAGGCCATAGTCACGGATAATGGACCGCAGTTCGCAAGCGAGGAATTCATCAGCTTCTGTGGCCAGTTGGGGATAGACCTTAGGTTTGCGTCCGTCCTGTAACACCCTGCCAGTACGAATAGTATAACAGTAGGTCCGGCCGGGACCCCACGCCATACAAGCCACACTAGCTAGGAGTTAAAAGGTGATAACCAGAAAAGTAACAACTAAACGAGAGTACAAAACGTAAGCGGAAGCATTAATTAAAACATTCAAAAAGAATTGTCCACTATCATAGGAATGTAACCAGAATAAGAGTTACGGCCTTAAGGCCTTACATTCATCCAATGCACAAAACTCCATAAGCATACATCGGCACGCAGGCCGGCCATACATGAAAAAGCTAAAAAAAGGGAGGCTGGCCTTCAAGGGCCAACTCAGCAAAAGGGGTCACCGCCCGCTATTTCTCGCTAGGCTCACCTGCACCTGCATAAGACATTCCACCAAGCGGTGGCAAACGAGGCAACGGTCAGCACAGCTGACCAAATTATAACGACCCCACCCCTTTCCCGGGGTGGCGGAGATTCTACCCTGCAAGTAAGCCATACTAGCACAAGTAATAATCTAAAGAAAGTGCAACTACACAAGGTGAGGTTTCAAGCACAATCAATCTTCTAGGTTGAGCATCAAAAGAAAGGAACCTAGGTATGCACATGATGTTGGTTGGGTTCACCCGAAGGTTTGCCACAACCGCCTAAGCAATCGCATGAGGCTAAACATAACATCAAATTCACAACACTCCACCCTAAGGGTCACAACCTTAGGTGGGAAACAAGAGCTTTTGGTCGGTCTAGGTATGACACCTTCCACGACCTCTCCCATGATCACACGGCTTTCATGAGGAAGGGAACTCTCGCCGATCTGCAAGGAAACGGGTTCGGTTCAGCTTTGCCCGTGCTCTAATCGTCGCGATCTATCGCACGACGCGGGTACGGCTTCACCTCGGCCCGTAAGGGTTTAGCACTTTCAAGTGCTACACTAAGTATACGCTACGCACCTAACCCATTCACAAGGATCTAGGCTTCGCGAATTCTCAACAAGGGAGGTACATACGCTCCGCATCAATTTCGTGGTGAAGGTTTGCCTTCATCTAAACCTCAAAGCATGGGGCTTTCGTTAGGATCTTCACAAGACGCCTACTCTTAACTCCCGCAATACTATAGGTGAGTTCACGGAGTCATTCTCCGGCACGCATTCTAGGCCTAACCTAAATGCAACGTCGCAAATCAAGCATCACCGATTCGGGCTCACGGCCACGAATAGGCTTCACACACAATGCCTAAATCCGCACAACTACCGGATTTTCTACATGCAATATGCCGGGGACGGACACAATCTACCCGGAGTCCCGAAGGACTTGAGGAAATCCTACACTTCACCCATTTGGTGAAAGGGACTCCTCACGCAAGCATAGAGAAATGAAGGAGAGGACAAAAGACAAGTCCAAACAATGGGAGAAGAAATCGTTACCCTAGACGTGTTCTTCTTCGCCATGGATCCGAGATTCTACGCGGAGGGAAAGAACCGCACCGGGCTGCACTCTCCGGATCTGGAAACGGCTCGCGAAACGGAGCTCCGGAGCTCCGTCAATGGCGAAATCTCCTCTTCTTCTTCCTTGCCCCCTTCTCCTTCCTCTAGCCTAGGAGAGAGAAACACTATGAAATAATGAGGGTTTAATCCCTCTCCAAAGCCCTAAGACCCCCCAGCAATAAATCCCAGCCGTTGGATCGAATTCCAATAAATTTGATCGGTCGAATCCTCTTCTCCGCTCAAAATCGCGGAACAGAATAAACAGGGCGCACGATCACAGGCACACGGTCAGTGGTCGTGCGCGACGAGGGCAATGGTCGTGCGCACTATCCGGGACAGAACTCTGAATTCTTGCGAATAAGCGCACGATCGCTGGCGCACGATCACTGGTCGTGCGCGAAGAGGGAAATGGTCGTGCGCACTGTCCGAGACAGAACTCGATTCTCTTCGGAATTAACGCACGATCGCTGGCGCACGATCACTGATCGTGCGCGATGAGGCCACTGATCGTGCGCTAAGAGCAGATAGGGAAAATTCTAGCCTGCTTCACGTGCCGCACTACCACTCCGCCTACTTCGCGGAACTACCAGTTTTGGGGTGTTACAACTCCACCCTCCTTAAATGAATTTCGTCCCGAAATCCAGGAAACAGTAATAGCATAAATTACAGTTATACTTTACCTGAGGGAAAAAGCTCGGGATACTCCGCAAGCATCGTTTGCTCTCTCTCCCAAGAGAGCTCCTCTCGGCCGCAGTTATCCCACCAGACTTTTACCATCCGAATGGACTTGTTCCGCAGCTGCTTTACTTCGGTATCTTCGATGCGTAAAGGCTTGACTTTCGTCGACAACCCACTATCAACCGGAACTTTGCCGACCGCAACGATATGAGTAGGCTCTTGCACTGCCTTCCTCAACACTGAAATGTGGAACACGTCGTGCAGACCGCTCAGCTCTGCAGATAGTGCAAGCCGATAAGCCGCATCACCAACACGCTCCACGATCTCGAACGGTCCTAAGTACCTCGGACTGAGCTTTTTCAAGCGTCGAATCCTTGATACCCCTTTGAACGGTTTGATCTTCAAGTAAACCCGGTCACCGACGGCAAACTCTAAGTTCCTATGCTTGGCGTTGAAATACTTTGCTTGCCTATCCTGGGCAACCAATAGCCTTTCGCGTATAGACCGGATCGTCGAAGTTGCTTCTTCAACACCCTTTCGCTTCAATAGCTTAGTATCGCCCGTTTCCGCCCAAGACAACGGTGTACGGCACTTCTTACCATAGAGGGCCTCGAAAGGAGCCATCTTTATGCTGGCTTGGTAGCTATTATTGTAGGCGAACTCGATCATAAAGAGGTGATCCTCCCACCTCTTTCCAAAGTCTAGAGCGCACATTCGGAGCATATCCTCCATAGTCCTGTTGGTTCTCTCGGTCTGTCTATCCGTTTGCGGGTGGAAGGCCGTGCTGAACTTCAATTTTGTGCCCAACAGTTCATGGATAAGCCTCCAATCTTTTGATGTGAAACGCCTGTCACGATCGCTGACGATGCTACGAGGGACACCGTGCAGTCTCACGATACTATCCACATAGAGCTTTGCTAGCTTCTCTACGGAATCATCCTTCCGGTTCGGAATGAAGTGTGATACCTTTGTCAAACGGTCCACGATCACCCATATGGCGTCGTTTCCATGTTGCGATCTCGGCAATCCGTGCACGAAATCCATCGAAATATCATCAAACTTCCACTCCGGAATCAGCAAGGACTTCAGAAACCCACCGGGACGTTGACATTCCGCTTTCACCAATGCGCAAGTATGACACTTGGCCACGTAAAGGGCAATGTCTTTCTTCATGCCCGGCCACCAGAACAATTTCTTCATATCCATAAACATTTTAGTGCCCCCCGGGTGGATCGATTACTTGGTATGATGAGCCTCGTACATCAACTCCGCCCGTAGAGTACCAACGTTTGGGATGCATAACCTTTCCTGCTTCCACATAAGGTCGTCTTCGAAGGAGAAATCAGCGTTTAACCCTTCAACGGTTTCCGCTTTGTATCGTTTCAAGCTCTCGTCCAACTCCAATGCTTGTCGAACTCGGTCGGCAAGGTCGTAGCGAACTTCCGTCCAGTTCAAGCATGCTGAGGTAGACGTTCTCCTATCAATGCATAAGATCTCCATTTCTTCTAGCTCACGGATTAGACGCTCATCGTGCATCAAAATCCAATTTGCTTGTGCGGGAGCCCGACGACTCAACGCGTCTGCAACTACGTTTCCTTTACCGGGAGTATATTTGATATCGAAGGTGTAGTCCCCAAGGAACTCCATCCACCTCCTTTGGCGCATGTTCAACTCCCTTTGATCTAGTAAGTACTTGAGGCTCTTATGGTCGGTAAAGATATCGATCTTCACGCCATATAGATAGTGTCTCCAAAGTTTGAGGGCAAAAACCACGGCCGCTAGCTCCAAATCATGGACCGGGTAATTCCTCTCGTGAACCTTCAGTTGCCGGGAGCCGTAGGCAATTACCTTCCCGAACTGCACTAGGACACAACCCAATCCACTTCCTGAGGCGTCGCTATATATTTCGTAGCCTTCCGTACCTTGTGGCGAGCATAGAATGGGCGCCGTGGTCAGACGGCTCTTTAGCTCTTCAAAAGCTCGTGCGCACTCGGGCGACCAAACGAACTTATGATCCTTCCTAGTCAGTTTTGTGAGAGGAAGTGCAATCCTCGAGAAGTTTTCCACAAAGCGCCTATAATAGCCGGCAAGTCCTAAGAAACTTCGGACTTCCGCTACGTTTTTCAACAAAGGCCACGCTTGGATCGCTTCTATCTTCGACGGATCAACTGCAATTCCTTCGCCACTAACAACATGACCAAGGAATGCCACTGACGGTAGCCAAAACTCGCACTTGGAGAACTTGGCATATAGCTGACTCCTCCTCAAGGTGCTCAGGACTGCGTGCAGATGCCCTACATGCTCCTCTTCCGACTGAGAGTATACCAAAATGTCGTCGATGAAGACGATCACAAATTGATCTAAATACTCTCGGAATGTCCTATTCATCAAGTCCATGAATACCGACGGTGCGTTGGATAGACCGAACGGCATTACCGTGAACTCATAGTGCCCAAAGCGGGTACTGAACGCTGTCTTTGGAATGTCACATTCCCTTATTCGCAGTTGATAGTAGCCGGACCTTAGGTCTAGCTTGGAGTAAACCGTCGACCCCATCAGTTGGTCGAACAGATCATCGATTCTAGGAATTGGATATCGGTTTTTCTCGGTCAACTTGTTTAGCTCTCTATAATCAATACATAGACGCAAGCTCCCATCCTTCTTTTTCACAAAGAGGACCGGTGCACTCCAAGGCGAAGAACTTGGACGTACGTAGCCTTGCTCTAGCAGCTCTTGCAATTGGACCTTCAACTCTGCCAATTCCTTTGGCGCTATTCGGTATGGTGAGCGGGCCACAGGTTTGGCACCTGGCACCAACTCGATACAGAAATCAATCTCCTGATGAGGCGGAGCCCCAGGGAGTTCGTTAGGAAACACGTCGGCGTATTCCGCTACAACTGGGACATCACACAACCTGGGCTTTGGCTCCGAAGCCTCCAACAAGGTGAAGAACAACTCGGCGCCTTTTCTCACCGCCTTAACCACTTGGAGAGCAGACATCAGCGTCTTGCTCGCTCCTCGCATACCGGCGAATGTGGTTTCATCGTCGGTGTTCGTTCCCAGAGTGATCTCCTTTGTCTTGCAATCTATGCATGCTCGCTGCTCCGAGAGCCAGTCCATGCCGAAGATCACATCGAATTCAGCTAACGGTAGTAACGACGCTTCCAAGTCGAAATCTTGACTTCCGATCCGCACCTTCACACGGCTCTTCCTATCCGCACTCATTCGAGATCCATTGGGTAGCACTACTTCCAATCTATCCTCTACAAAGGTAGACGGCACTCCGATTCGCACCACGAAGTCCTCGGACAGAAAAGAGTGCGATGCACCCGTATCGAATAGAGCTCTCGCCGGATAGTTGAAAATTAGGACGAAACCTAATTGTACACAAATAACACATATAGTCATACAACAGTAAGAATCATATACATAGCTGTAAAAGCTAACTTCTAATTCGTACCTGTGACTACATCGGTTTGTCGTATAGCTTCTTGTTGGCCAAGCGAATAGACTCTCGGCTGAGTCGGAATGTGTTGGGAGGCCGAAGACTCTGCCGCTTTGCCCTTTTCCGCAGCCCGAGCATACTCCACCGCTCGATTTGCCGCCTTTGGGGGACCACTTCGACACACCGCAGCTTTGTGTCCCACCTTCCCGCAGGTGAAACACGTAATAGGAGTCCGCGCGGTCGTGGCTCCCGAAACATTAGAAGAAGCTGGTTCCGCCTGCTTGAACTTCCGCTTGTTCCTTCTGAAGTCCGGCTTGGACTGAGAGGCCGGCGCATGAAACTCGGGTTTCTTTACAACACTCTTTGCTTGTACCCTCTTCATGTCCAACTCCAAAGATCTGGCGGTTTGCACCATCACTTGGAAGCCAAACGTCATAGGGCCTGCAAGGAGCAGCCTCAACTCGTACCGAAGCCCTTAAAAGAATTTATTCGTCTTCGTCTCCTCATCCTCCACCAATGCCCCCGCATAGTGACTCAGTCTGGTAAACTCATGTAAGTAATCGTCAACGGAGCGATCACCTTGAGTTAACCTCAGGAACTGGTTTTGTAACGCAATGCGTTGGGCAGAGGGGATAAACCGCTGGAGGAACGACTTTGAAAACTCAGCCAATGTTATTTCAGTAATGTCTCTATCGCCGAACTTGTGCAGTTCCTGCTCTTCCCACCACAGCACAGCCTCTCCGTCAAGAAGGAAAGTGGCTAAGGTGACCATCATGGCTTCGTCCGTCGCCGTCGCCCTCAGAGTTCTTCTAACTCTTGACAACCAGTCTTCTGCCACCGTTGGGGACTCAGATCCCGAGAAGGTAGTAGGATTAAAGCTTAAGAAGTTCTTTAATTGTTGGTCACGCGCTCGCCCTGCAACTACTTGCGCAACTTGACGCTCCACCCTCGGTGCTAACGCCGGTTCCACTGCAGCTACTGGCACAGGGGCATCAACCCTCGGTGCTACCGCAGGTTCCACTGCAGGTTCAATTACCGGGGCCGCATCGGTAGTAGGCGTAGCAGGCTGTGCAAGCCTTTGCGGTTGAGCATTGATCATCGCGAAGACTGCTTCTGCGACCATTCTGATCATCTCAGCCGAAGGAGTGGTCGCTGGCACCTCAGCCGACCCACTACTTTCAGCAGTGTTACGGGGTTGAGACCGCCCCGCAGCACTTCTAGTCACCTATAATCATGCAAGGCACAATTTAGTGACCCTAAACATATCAAACATCAACCATGGAACGCTCAGGTTCCGCTAACAAGTATGTTTTTTTTTTTTTTTTCATTCCTAAGTGGACATTCTTATTAGTTTTTGACGTTTTAGGTGAATGCACAGCCCGTGCGCACCACCCCTTAAAAGGAATTCGTCCCGAATTCGCTAAACTACGGATCGACGCCTTAAGTCCGATACCAAGTTGTAACACCCTGCCAGTACGAATAGTATAACAGTAGGTCCGGCCGGGACCCCACGCCATACAAGCTACACTAGCTAGGAGTTAAAAGGTGATAACCAGAAAAGTAACAACTAAACGAGAGTACAAAACGTAAGCGGAAGCATTAATTAAAACATTCAAAAAGAACTGTCCACTATCATAGGAATGTAACCAGAATAAGAGTTATGGCCTTAAGGCCTTACATTCATCCAATGCACAAAACTCCATAAGCATACATCGGCACGCAGGTCGGCCATACATGAAAAAGCTAAAAAAAGGGAGGCTGGCCTTCAAGGGCCAACTCAGCAAAAGGGGTCACCGCCCGCTATTTCTCGCTAGGCTCACCTGCACCTGCATAAGACATTCCACCAAGCGGTGGCAAACGAGGCAACGGTCAGCACAGCTAACCAAATTATAACGACCCCACCCCTTTCCCGGGGTGGCGGAGATTCTACCCTGCAAGTAAGCCATACTAGCACAAGTAATAATCTAAAGAAAGTGCAACTACACAAGGTGAGGTTTCAAGCACAATCAATCTTCTAGGTTGAGCATCAAAAGAAAGGAACCTAGGTATGCACATGATGTTGGTTGGGTTCACCCGAAGGTTTCCCACAACCGCCTAAGCAATCGCATGAGGCTAAACATAACATCAAATTCACAACACTCCACCCTAAGGGTCACAACCTTAGGTGGGAAACAAGAGCTTTTGGTCGGTCTAGGTATGACACCTTCCACGACCTCTCCCATGATCACACGGCTTTCATGAGGAAGGGACCTCTCGCCGATCTGCATGGAAACGGGTTCGGTTCAGCTTTGCCCGTACTCTAATCATCGCGATCTATCGCACGACGCGGGTACGGCTTCACCTCGGCCCGTAAGGGTTTAGCACTTTCAAGTGCTACACTAAGTATACGCTACGCACCTAACCCATTCACAAGGATCTAGGCTTCGCGAATTCTCAACAAGGGAGGTACATACGCTCCGCATCAATTTCGTGGTGAAGGTTTGCCTTCATCTAAACCTCAAAGCATGGGGCTTTCGTTAGGATCTTCACAAGACGCCTACTCTTAACTCCCGCAATACTATAGGTGAGTTCACGGAGTCATTCTCCGGCACGCATTCTAGGCCTAACCTAAATGCAACGTCGCAAATCAAGCATCACCGATTCGGGCTCACGGCCACGAATAGGCTTCACACACAATGCCTAAATCCGCACAACTACCGGATTTTCTACATGCAATATGTCGGGGACGGACACAATCTACCCGGAGTCCCGAAGGACTTGAGGAAATCCTACACTTCACCCATTTGGTGAAAGGGACTCCTCACGCAAGCATAGAGAAATGAAGGAGAGGACAAAAGACAAGTCCAAACAATGGGAGAAGAAATCGTTACCCTAGACGTGTTCTTCTTCGCCATGGATCCGAGATTCTACGCGGAGGGAAAGAACCGCACCGGGCTGCACTCTCCGGATCTGGAAACGGCTCGCGAAACGGAGCTCCGGAGCTCCGTCAATGGCGAAATCTCCTCTTCTTCTTCCTTGCCCCCTTCTCCTTCCTCTAGCCTAGGAGAGAGAAACACTATGAAATAATGAGGGTTTAATCCCTCTCCAAAGCCCTAAGACCCCCCCAGCAATAAATCCCAGCCGTTGGATCGAATTCCAATAAATTTGATCGGTCGGATCCTCTTCTCCGCTCAAAATCGCGGAACAGAATAAACAGGGCGCACGATCACAGGCGCACGGTCAGTGGTCGTGCGCGACGAGGGCAATGGTCGTGCGCACTATCCGGGACAGAACTCTAAATTCTTGCGAATAAGCGCACGATCGCTGGCGCACGATCACTGGTCGTGCGCGAAGAGGGAAATGGTCGTGCGCACTGTCCGAGACAGAACTCGATTCTCTTCGGAATTAACGCACGATCGCTGGCGCACGATCACTGATCGTGCGCGATGAGGCCACTGATCGTGCGCTAAGAGCAGACAGGGAAAATTCTAGCCTGCTTCACGTGCCGCACTACCACTCCGCCTACTTCGCGGAACTACCAGTTTTGGGGTGTTACACGTCCACCATCCCAGGAGCAACGGGCAGGTAGAGGCGGCGAACAAGGTCATCGTGAACTTGCTCAAGAAAAAGGTGGAAAATCTCAAAGGCAATTGGGTGGAGCAGCTCCCCTCGGTCCTATGGGCTTTAAGAACCACCCCCAACACCGCCACAGGAGAGACCCCTTTCAGGCTCTCTCACGGCTGCGAGGCGGTCATCCCCATAGAGTTCGAGATTACGACACCACGGGTAACGGTCGCCGCAAATGGAGAGGAAGATTGGAGAGCCGAGAACGAGGAGGAGTTGCGGCTCTCCCTCGACCTCATCGAAGAAGCTCCGGATCGAGCAGCCATCCATCAAGAAGAGGTCAAGCGGCGGATGGCCAAGTATTTTGACAGGCACGTCAGGATCAAGCAGTTCGAGAAGGGAGATCTGGTACTCAAGAAGGTCGACGCGGCTGGGAGATACGCCGCGGTGGGAAAACTTAACCCCAACTGGGAAGGCCCCTATGTCGTGGAAGAAGCACTAAAGTCTGGGGGGTATCGCCTTCAGAATGTGGAGGGCCAACTCCTCAGCCACACATGGAGTGGCGACGACCTTAAACGCTTTTATCCTTAGTACCATGTAATAAATGATGTTTTTTGAATGAAAGCATTTTGTTTAAACTATGTGTATGAAAATGATGCTACAGCTCGCAGGAGAGACCCTAGATGTTCCAAAGGTTGGCCCCGAGCAGACCCGCTGTCCAGGCTCTCATCTAGCTGGCAGGTCCGAAGGCTCACTCGGTGGCAGGTTCTATGTTCCAGAGGTTGGCCCCGAGCAGACCCGCTGTCCAGGCTCTCATCTAGCTGGCAGGTCCGAAGGCTCACTCGGTGGCAGGTTCTATGTTCCAGAGGTTGGCCCCGAGCAGACCCGCTGTCCAGGCTCTCATCTAGCTGGCAGGTCCGAAGGCTCACTCGGTTGCAGGTTCTATGTTCCAGAGGTTGGCCCCGAGCAGACCCGCTGTCCAGGCTCTCATCTAGCTGGCAGGTCCGAAGGCTCACTCGGTGGCAGGTTCTATGTTCCAGAGGTTGGCCCCGAGCAGACCCGCTGTCCAAGCTCTCATCTAGCTGGCAGGTCCGAAGGCTCACTCGGTGGCAGGTTCTATGTTCCAGAGGTTGGCCCCGAGCAGACCCGCTGTCCAGGCTCTCATCTAGCTGGCAGGTCCGAAGGCTCACTCGGTGGCAGGTTCTATGTTCCAGAGGTTGGCCTTGAGCAGACCCGCTGTCCAGGCTCTCATCTAGCTGGCAGGTCCGAAGGCTCACTCGGTGGCAGGTTCTATGT
This sequence comes from Dactylorhiza incarnata, assembly GCA_033032865.1. Lineage (NCBI taxonomy): Eukaryota > Viridiplantae > Streptophyta > Magnoliopsida > Asparagales > Orchidaceae > Dactylorhiza > Dactylorhiza incarnata. The sequence goes on along the minus strand of JAWHQI010000255.1, from coordinate 3,870,932 downwards.
TCCAGAGGTTGGCCCCGAGCAGACCCGCTGTCCAGGCTCTCATCTAGCTAGCAGGTCCGAAGGCTCACTCGGTGGTAGGTTCTATGTTCCAGAGGTTGGCCCCGAGCAGACCCGCTGTCCAGGCTCTCATCTAGCTGGCAGGTCCGAAGGCTCACTCAGTGGCAGGTTCTATGTTCCAGAGGTTGGCCCCGAGCAGACCCGCTGTCCAGGCTCTCATCTAGCTGGCAGGTCCGAAGGCTCACTCGGTGGCAGGTTCTATGTTCCAGAGGTTGGCCCCGAGCAGACCCGCTGTCCAGGCTCTCATCTAGCTGGCAGGTCCGAAGGCTCACTCGGTGGCAGGTTCTATGTTCCAGAGGTTGGCCCTGAGCAGACCCGCTGTCTAGGCTCTCATCTAGCTGGCAGGTCCGAAGGCTCACTCGGTGGCAGGTTCTATGTTCCAGAGGTTGGCCCCGAGCAGACCCGCTGTCCAGGCTCTCATCTAGCTGGCAGGTCCGAAGGCTCACTCGGTGGCAGGTTCTATGTTCCAGAGGTTGGCCCCGAGCAGACCCGCTGTCCAGGCTCTCATCTAGCTGGCAGGTCCGAAGGCTCACTCGGTGGCAGGTTCTATGTTCCAGAGGTTGGCCCCGAGCAGACCCGCTGTCCAGGCTCTCATCTAGCTGGCAGGTCCGAAGGCTCACTCGGTGGCAGGTTCTATGTTCCAGAGGTTGGCCCCGAGCAGACCCGCTGTCCAGGCTCTCATCTAGCTGGCAGGTCCGAAGGCTCACTCGGTGGCAGGTTCTATGTTCCAGAGGTTGGCCCCGAGCAGACCCGCTGTCCAGGCTCTCATCTAGCTAGCAGGTCCGAAGGCTCACTCGGTGGCTGTTTCTCAATTCTCAAGAGATGATCTCAAGAGCATTCGCATAGACCACGCGCCGGAGAGAGGATCACACCCCACTCTCTTGACTACTTAAGAGAAACCCCGTGATACGCGAATGGTAAGGTTCACTTGGTAGCGAGAGATCGAAGGGGAGCGACCGACCTAAGTCATCTTCAAACATTCGCGGGGTGGCCAAGACAGTCGCGTCACGACCCGACGTCCTAATGAGCCTAGCGAGATGTGGCAGCGAATAAGAAGAATCGACGTCCTAATGAGCCTAGCGAGATGTGGCAGCGAATAAGAATAATCGGCGTCCTAATGAGCCTAGCGAGATGTGGCAGCGAATAAGAAGAATCGACGTCCTAATGAGCCTAGCGAGATGTGGCAGCGAATAAGAAGAATCGGCGTCCTAATGAGCCTAACGAGGTATAGCGGCGAATGAGGGTAAAGCTTAGAATAACACAAATTGTAGTCAATATATACATCTTTCAAAGGCACTCGCCCGTTCAAGATTACAGCGAAAATGGTAAAGGCAAAAAGAGAAAATACAGGAGGCCCTTCTCAAGGATCAACAGACTTATTGCTTGAAGATCCGCCGCTCTCGCCATAGTCTGGGATGAGGGCGTCTTCTCGCGGCTCGACGTGGTCATCCTCAGGAAAGGGAATCGGGATGTAAAGCTCGGGGACGACTTGACGAGCGGAAAGGCATTCGGCCTCCGCCTTCAGGTATCCCGCTCGCCTCAGCACCTGCAGCGCATGCTTGACGGCATTCTGCGCGTTCTCTTGCATCAGCTGCTCCAACTCGTGATGGGGATAAAAATGGCCCCCGCTCCCCGGGTCGAGTGCTGACGCACCAGCCTCTCGCAATCGCTGGACCTCGGCTTTGGCCAGACGGATTTCATCCTCAAGGCCGGCCACCCGAGTACGGAGCATCTCGGCAACCGTGGTATCCTGAAATTAATAACAAGGGTTAGTAAGAATAAAGTCATCAATCGGCAACAAGTCATTCGCGAGAAAGGCGAAAGCATACATACCTCTGCGACAGGGCGGTTGGCGAGAAGGGTCTCCGCAGCCGTTAGCTTGGTCCTAAGCTCCATCGCCTCAGTAGAAGCAACGGACCGGGACTCCTCCACCGCCGCCAGGTCCCGCGCCAGTTTGATGCTCCGACGCGAAGACATGTGCGCGAGCTCGAGCGCCCGCAGCATGGCCCTAGCACTCTCGTGGGCGAGAATCTGGGTCGTCTCGGCATCATATACTTCGGCGTCTTCTCGGCCATAGAGGGCATACGCGATGGCGTAAGCCTCCCCGCTAGCAAGATCACTCTCTATCCACGACGGATGGAGGGTAGAGAGCGAGACCCGGTTCGCATTCCTGTCCCACTTGACCAAGGGAGCCCCCGAGGGGTCCATGTACTTCTCGCCGCTGGGGAAGTTCCGATGGTCCCTGGGAAGTAGGGGCGGCGGCAACGACGGTCCCGCGCGAGGGGTGGTCTCTCCTGGCGCACTCGTCCCCAGCGCTTGGATCTGAGCACTCGCCGCGAGGGTCTCGCCCAGGACCCCCTTCCCCTTGGCGAAAGGGGGGCTTTTGGATTTCTTGGAGGTGGAAGGGGTCGGCGCCGCTGGCTTGTGCTTCTTCCCGCCAGGCTTGGAGGAAGAAGGTTCCTCCCGGCAGGCATCCGCGGCGGCCTGTGCGAGAGAGAGGGTAGATCCGGAAGGACGCGGCGGATGGAGAGGGAAATGGCGCACACCTGTACAATATAACGAACGGTTCTAGCGAATGACGTAAAAATTACAAAGCGAAAGCGAATGAAGTCTCGAACACTTACCCTCGCCCTGCGGAATAGGTGGAAGCGAGTTGACATTCCGCCGGAGATGGACGAGATCCATCCCGTGCTCCAGGATGTATTGGTGGAGTTTGGCCTCGTGCCCCCCTAGGGTCGGGGGCGGAAGGTTGACTCCTCCTCCTGCACCGGCGCGAGGAGGGTGTTCCCTAGGTTCCCGCTTACGAAAATAAAGCGGCGAACCCAGTCATGGTTCTTGTTCGGGAGCCCGTAGTGCTTTAGGGGGCTCTGTCCCGAGAAGAACGAGATACCATGGGTGCAGCGGAAGGTATAGAGCTTGCGGAAGACGGGCAGCGAGAACTCGATCCCCTCTTCTCGCAGGTAGCTCGCGTACCCGAGCAGCATAGCGATGGAGTTGGGGTTGAGCTGGCCGGGCACGACCCCATAGTATCTGAAGGTTTGGCGGAGTTCCGGCCAGATCGGGAGGCGAAACCCCACCTCGAAGTGCTCTAGCGGGATCGCGAGAGCACAAGGCGAGAGGGAATTCAGGCGCTCATCCGGTCTGGGCTTTTGCGCCTCGAAACCCAGCGGGACGTAGTCGGCGACGGCAGAAAGGTAGGCCTCCTCAGAGAGATCGCAGGAATCGAAGACGTGGTTGGCGAATGCGCTGACGCATTTGGCTCTGCCTTCCGCATCGCCGCCCATTTTTGCGAATGAAGAAGAAGAGAGGAGCAGCAGACGAGGAAGAAGCGCGAGTGCTAGCGCAGGGAAGGAAAGCGGATGGTTAGGTATTTAATACGGTGGTTGAGAGACCTATTTATAGGGGGATTAAACGGCGTTTGGACTTTCGAGACCTCGGGTGTGCGGATAGCCATCGCGCCCTCCCGACGCCTCGAAGCCCGAGCCGGTCCCTCTCACCCATTAATGGCAAATGCCCTATGTCTATTCATTCCGCGGCTACGCAACGAAATAGGAAGAGCATCCGGCTAAAGGTTATCACTCGGCAAAACCCAAGCAGAGTTATGAGATACGAAAAATGAATAAAGAAGCATTCGCAAAGCATAGAAAAATTATTACAGATAAAAACAATGTTCAACGTTCGCAGCACAGGGCAAGAAAAGAAAACAACAAGAGGGATGGACGTTGGGTAAATCAGATCTCCTCCCAGATCCACCGACCTCGCTTTCGCGACCCGGCTTCCGTGGGCACTCGCGGGCGGTAGTGCGCGAGCATACTGGTGATCTCCTGGGAAGCAAGGTGGAGTTGGTCCCGGGCTCGCGCGGCATGCCTTGCGGGAGACAACTCCCCTCCTTCACCCCCCAGCCGCTCCACCGCCACTAGAAGATGCGAGTGACTTCGTCGAAGGTCCTTCAGCTCCCGTGTGACTCCCAGCCGCACCTCATCCACCTGACCGACGATGTTTCGCTGGATATGGATAAGCTTCCCCAGGACCTCCGAGATCCGATCCTTCAGGGTCGCATGATCCGAGGAATCACCCAGGAAGTCAGCGAGATCCCCAGGGGAAGGGAGAGGCGAGAGCATTCCCTCTCCCCCCTCGTAGTAGGAGTCGAAGGGGGAGGCTTCTCGATAGCCTGCGGAATCACAACTAGGATTAGCGGTGATAAAGTATGCGAGTGCAATAGAGGCGGGTGAGTGAACCGACCTGGGATGGGATCCGGGTGACCCGAAGGACGAGACGAATGCGGGTGTATCCCAAACAGCCAGGCAGGGGGTAAGACCTTTCCCTTTCCTAGACGGTAAGGCTGTGAAGATGGGGCCGGAGCCTCCGCACGGTCATCAGCACAGAGATGCTGATCCAGCTCTCGCTCAGGGGAGACCCTCCGTTCATTCGCGGTGGCAGAAAGGTTCACCTGAGCAGGGGGACTGGGAGGAATGGAGTCCCGCAGCGGAACGCTAGTGTTGAGGGCTGCGAAAAGATAGTGGTTAGTAGCCGACAACATAAAAGGGAGTAGCGAGAAGGTTCACAACTCACGAGATTGGGGTACAGTCTCAACAGGAGGAGGCGGAGGAGCAAGATCCGAATCGGGAGGAGGTATCTTGTCCGCGGGAGGTGGCACCACCACATTTCTCAGAACGGCCCCATGGCCGTCCTTAGGTACCAAAGCCCCCTGCGAATGGTCGGAATAAGTGCAGGGTAAGGGACAGGAACCAAATGGAGACAAGAAGAATCCTCGTACCAGCACCGCGGGGTCCGGATGGGCATCCGTCAGCGTATCCGCCGGTGGAGTATCCGCCGGAGACTCCGAAGCAGTCTCGCCTCTCTGACGATTCAGCAGAATCGTCTTGGCTCGACGCGAGACATAGGGGACGCTCGGATCCCGTTTAGACATTAGCCAGGGAGCAAATTTGGATGCTCTGGGGGCAGTCGCAGCTTGGGCCGCAGCTAGGCGGTCGATCATCTCTCGCGAGAGGGGTTTCGCAGAAGGTTTGTGGAAAGACATTGGAAAGTGGAGGAACTCCGAGCCGAGATGAGAGAGTGGTCCAGAAAAACCTGACATGAGGATATATATATAAGGTGGCGGTGGGACCCACGGAATCTTATGGATCCAGTCAGCAGGCACTCACCGAATACAGGGTTGGACTGTTCTTTACGATCGTAGGAACCGCTCGTAAAGAGCGGGGATTGTGTACAACCCGTATTCGCCGAGTGGGCCCCCCCAGCCAACTGGCGAAACCTGGGTCGTCCGGATCATTCGCCGGGTCACTCGCCCAGACTAAGTGAGGTAAAAATGCCCTCAAGATGGTGGAGGTAAGCTATAGGAAAGAAGACGCTAGGCGAGTGGTGCCCTCACGGACCACTCGCCCAGAAGTGAGAGCATTCTCCCAGCCAGGGGACCACTCGCCCAGAAGCGTGGGCACTCGCCCAGACAGGCGGGTGCCTAGCGAATGGTGCCCTCACGGACCATTCGCCCAAATGGGTGTGAGGGGAAAATGACTAGGATACCCCTGGTGGGCTGCAAATAGCCCTTCGGAACAGCGGAGTTTGGCTGTTAGCAGACCAATTTGGGGTGCGGTTAGTAAAATTAAAAGGCGGATCCAGGCTATTTACAGACCAGCCTAGGAAAACTATAAATAGACCCTTAAGGGCACCTTGGAGGAGATCCGATTTTTAGAGAATCCTCTCCTCTAGGCTAGTTTTGGTGGGCAGCCAGTGCCCTCCAAGGTGCCCGGTTGAGCTTTGGTCTGGGAGGGGAAGCTCTCTAAGATCTTCCGGGTGTGTGGCGGGACCTCCTCGCTTCAGCCTTGGGTCTATTCCATTTTCAGCATCCACCGTCAGGAGAGTCGAGTGAGGGAGAAATAAGCATCCGCTACACCCCCAGTGGGTCCGAACTCAAGAGACCAGTTGCTGGTTTCAACATTTGCCATTTGTTTAAATTCTATTTCTAAAAGAAAAAATCAAATACAAAAATATAAAACAAAAACAAGTATCAAAAAATTATTATTTTGGACTTAACTTTTCTATTTACATGTATCTTGCGAAAGGGTGTTTTGGGCTATCATCCCATCATATCACCTAGTACCGGGCGAACCTCTCACAAGGTAGTCCTCGGGAAGTCCAAGATCAATTTTATGAGTTCAAACTTTAAATAAAAATTATTCCTCAAAAATATCAAAAATATTGTATGGACTTCATTGAAAATCAAGCATGAATTAATCTATTATTTAGAACTTCTATAATGTTGCAATTTATCTTTTCAAACTACTTTGAACATTGCTTTCATCATGCTTTGATATATCTATTAATATGTGCATCAATTATTGTGAAAAAGTTGTGTAGAACTAAGCTTAGCATGCCTCTAAGTATGAGTAAATGTTTTATGTTTGATAATGATCGCTATTCACTCACTTATTTTGGCATTGTCTACATATGTGTTTAATCTAAGAATGCTTGTGTATGTTTTTTAATAGTACAATGAATTAAAATTGCACAAGTATCTTACCTACACAACCTTTATTTGCACTTTTAAAAGTTAAGAAAAGTGGTTATCGTTTTCATAAATTATATTGGTTTGCAAAACAAGTGTATTCGAAGAACATTGTACAAAACAACAATCATAAAATAAAGTGACAAAGATAACTCCACCAAGCACTACTTGAACCTCCTGATAAGTCTTAATAAGCGTTGTGAGGTTGAGCACCTTGGAAAGAATAGTAAAGTATCTTGTGCAAACCATAACTTTCTTTCAAAATAAAAAAAAACCACTTATTCTTAAGTACACCGGATCACACTAAAAAAAATCAATTTTGAAGAATAAAACTATGTGATCCCCCAAGCACTACTTTGCACCCTGATAAGTCTTAATGAGCATTGTGTGTGCAAAGCACCATGGTAGTTGTATATTTTTTTTGTGCATTGAAGTGAGTGGAAGTAAAATTATTTGTGTTTTATTGTGCTCTTTACTTTACATATTACTTGTATTTTTGATTAAAACATTTGTTCACTCTATTCAAAATACACTTTTGTGCACATCATTATCTTCCATAACACTTCTTCTCATGAGTATTGGATCCTAATGCTAATTCTATATTACTCTTTACTTATGAAATGCACTAGATAACCTAGCATGTTTTCTATAATGTTTGGTATGATTTGAAATTGTGAATTGAAATAACATTGTAGTAATCTCTTTGTGATAATATTATTTCATGCTTGGTTATTTTTGTCAACCATAAAAGATTTTCATTGAAACATGATTTACATAAACATCTTCTTTTTGAAATTAAACTCATATATATTTTTATGGATTATTCTTGATTACAATAAGATGTTTCATGTATTTCTACAAGTCTTCCGCATCATCACCATATAACTTTTACCTTGCACTTTCATGCTTATATCAAGTCTTAAATCTCAATTCTTTTTTTCTTAAAAACAAGTGGTAGACTTCTTGGTAGAATTTATATTGGTTGTTCTAACACGCATATCATTTTTATAGTAACAAACTCTGATTTATTTCAATATAAACGTGTATGCTAAACGCTCTTCCAACAAGTGAAACATTGCTAAAAGGATGTTGTTTCTTTCTTCCAAAATGCTTCAACTCTTATCTTTATAAAGTTAGTTTTGAAACTCAAAAACATCTCCTTTTTTAACTTAAGCTCTTATTTAGTATTATGGTGTTTCTTTTTTCGAAATCTTCCGCAATGGTCAAACTCTGATACATTCATGAATTTCAATATAGCTAAGTAAGTTTTATTTCAAAAAAATTCAATTCTTCCCATTAGATTTAAAAGCTTCATGTTTCAAAAAACTATTATCCGTGACTTCATATCTCACCATAGCGGGGGCATAGGGTTGTAGACATTAGATAAACTTATCTTTAGTCATGTCTTGTCCTTAACCGGGGAGGGTTCTAGTGGGGCCTTGCGAGGCACTGGGGGGAAAGAGTGCTAGGTTGAGTTTTGTCTAGTGTTTGCATATGGGGCTAACACCCCAACCTATGATATGTTTGTAGCTCCTCATGCCCATCCGTCACTTAGTACGGGGCTAGGGTGTAGACATATTGTCTGGGTAGATTGGTTATTTGGAAATCCTTATTTTTAAGCTTAAAACTTTTATATAAAGGGAAAATCATTACTTTTTAATGCTAAAAACTCTGATGAAAAATTTTGTAATGCTTATAACTCTGATCTATTTAAATGAAAAACAATTCTAAAACTCCTTATCATTTACTTCAAAAGCTCGATCATGCCTTCTCTTCTATTTACAAATTCTTTGGTGCTTTATTTCCCTACCCACTTTTGCTAATAACAAAAGGGGGAGAACTAACATGATAAATATAACCCGCTATCACCCAACATGACAAATTCAGATGATAGCTTACATATTAGTGGAACATTCACTTAGGGGGAGAATGTATTTAGGGGGAGCAATTCTAAATGCTAAAATCAATCATTATCCTAAGTCATCACTCTCACACACACACAAGTATAGTTTCATCCTGCTTATTTATTAATGCTTTGATTTATCATTAATGGATTTGTTATTATCAAAAGGGGGAGTTTGTTGGAACATGGTCTTCCGCATCTCCTAGGTTTGAGAATAACAAATCCTATGTGTATTTGATCTTGTGTGTTTAAGTGTGCAGGAAATCAAAGTCCACATGACTCAAGGATAGTTGTCCCCAAAATTGAGCCCAGAATTCCAACATGGCCACTAGCGCCGGCGGTAGCGATAGCGCCCGGTGCTAGCGATGATTAGCGTGATTCCGACAGTGTTTTTAGAAGGAGCTAGCGCCCGGCGGTAGCTACTAGCGCTGGCGGTAGCGTGGCGCACAAGAGTCATAGAGCAAAATGTTGCCGTGGATTGAAGATCCTGCCGCGCAAAACATTACTTAATTCGGGCTAGCGCCGGCGGTAGCGCTAGCGCCGGCGGTAGCGCTAGCGCCGGCGGTAGCGCTGAGGCTATAAAATGGACACTTTGTCTCCGTCTTTATCATCCTCTAGAGATACCAAAATTCCAGAGCCTCGTGCCACAGCATAGAGAGGAGAGTTCGGAGAGATACTCCCACAAATCCATAAAGCCATAAGGAGATCCGTGGAGAAGATTTCAACACGCTTCATCTTCGTGACGAAAGACCGCATCGACTACGATCAAACTCTACTTCTTCGTCTACTTCACCAAGAGATCTACATAGAGGGAGTTTTTATATTATTGTCTTTTTATTTCACATCTTTTCTGTAATTGGTAGTGAAATCGCCTCGTGTTGGCGACTAGGTCAGGGGTAGGACTTAGGGCTGAAATTCACCTCGTGTTGGCGACTAGATCTAGGCTAGGTGTAGGGGGTGCTCGAGGCCACATCCGGGGAAGGATTGGCTAGAGCGGCTTGAGGCCAAATCCGAGGAGGAGAAGGCTAGGGCCACCGGTTCGTGGGGAAGCGAGTCGGGATAGAAAACAAAAAGAGCGTTTATTATTCGCCCCCGGTCTCTAGCGTCATTGAGATCAAGTTTTGTAAAACTTATTTAATATCAATAAAGCTTGTCTCTCTTTTTGTTTTACTTGACTTCTTGTTTTAATATTGCAATATTCCAAAGTTTTTCTGAATAAATCTAAAGTTTTTGAAAACATTTATTCACCCCCCCCCCCCCCCCCTCTAAGGGCGCCGACCGATCCAACAAGGACCTGCCTCGTAGCACTCCAAGTCACCTAGAATTGTGTAACAGAACATAAATATGCGACTAAATTGCAGCACTTAACCACAAAGTGAAAGTGCACGGTGTGCCTCTGAGTATACTCTAGGGGGGGGGGGGTGAATAGAGATGTAAAAATATTTCTATCCTATTTGTGCACACACAATAAAAACACTAAGTGATATGCTTCGACAATACCTATCACAGGATGAAATTAATGCTGTTAAAGTAAAGCAGAAAAACTGTAAGCTATATGGTACAACAATACCTATCACAGAATAAAATTAATGCTGTTGAAGTAAAGCAGAAAACCCATTGTGATTTATCTAAAGAAATTACTTATAAGTGATTTTACCTTCTAGGTTTATTACCCACATTGTATAGTAATGGCAAATTCGTCATTAGATGTCTGAGGACATCTCACTCATCTTAGAGTGTCAAGACTAGGTCAGGACAAGCACAATCTGAGTTGAATTAATACTTGCATCGAATACAAGTTGATGCAACTTTGACTTGATGTCGGCGTAACTCAGACTAGAAGTTAAAGCAACTCAATCTCTATGTCAAAGTATATCGAGTCGAAGCTACATCAAATAGGAGTCGACATAGATAGAGGAGCATGTCGAAGTTCTCTTAGAAGTTGATGCAACCTCTACTTCAGTTCAACACAGAAGGAAGTGTCCGTCGAATCCATCAGAAGTCGACGTAACGTCGACTAAAATTCGACGCAGACTATGAAGTTCAGATACAAGTCTTCAACTAGACGATTACGTTGATAAGTAATCGACCTAACATCGACAACATAGTTCAACCTGAGCAAGATGGAATTCGAAGCTGCTCATACCAGAACTCGAAGGTGCATCGATAAGAGAGAAAAAGAAGTTGACGCAACGTCGAATACAGTCTAAAAAAGAAACCTTTTTAGCTGTTCTTTTAGAACTCTCTTTGAAGGCCCACATCACTAAAGAATGTTCTACAATGGCTTGTTTGTTGCCTAGAATGGAGGGGAGCATTAAAGAAGACAGGAAAAGCTTTCTTGGAAAGCATTCAAATAGCTAGCAGACGGGTCGTGAACAAAAGAAGAAAGAAAGATTAATTGTCCAAGACTATGCCTTTTCAGGACAATCCAAAAGAGGAAACTAATTCAAAATTAATCATGGACAATAAATAGGATGAGAAGAGAGGAAAATACAGATCATTCATCACACTCTACTACAGTTTTGTCGATTAGGGTTTCTACTTCTTCTTCTTCCTCTTGAAACCCTAACAGAGACAAATAGAGAAAACAAGTGCTCTCTCGGGACAAAAAACAGAGCTGCTTATTCATCAACATCGTATAGCAGCCAGATAATAAGTAAAAGATATACAAAAGGATCTGAAGAATATAACCCTTGCAAATAATCACAATCACAAGCAAGGGTTCATCATTAGCATTTCCATTAAAGGGAAAAATAGAAGCTGAAAGCTTCTACAGAATTCTGAGAATAGAATTCTTCTTCTCCATCTCCTTTCTTCTTTCATCTTTCTCTACTGTACAGAGTTTTAAGAATCCCTCTTCCAAAGGATTCAGTGGTTCAAGATCTCCTTATCAAAAGATCTTAGTGGTTTATGATCTCCTTATCGAAAGATCTGAGTGATTCAAGATCTCCTTATCAAAAGATCTTTGGTTCTAAGAGTCTTCTTATCTAAAGACTCAGGCACATGTTGTGCATTCCTACCAGGTGGTAGAAGCGAGGACTACCCACATTTTGGGGAACCTCTATAAAATCTTGTATCTTCTATGTCTGATAATTTTCTATGCTGTCCCATATAACTTACAGTTTTTTTGCTTTACTTTAACAACATTAATTTTATTCTGTGGTAGGTATTGTTGAAGCATAATACTTAGTGTTTTTATTGTGTGCGCACAAATCGTATAGAAATATTTTTAAATCTCTATTCACACCCTCTAGAGTTTACTCAAAGGCGCACTGTGCACTTTCAATTGGTATCAGAGGGAGGTTGATCATTAAATGGTTAACACCTTGATCAAAAAGGTCTCCAACTTTTATTTCTCTACAATAAATTTATTTCATTAAGAAAATGAGTTCTAAGGATTATGCCTCAACAGGACCTCCAGTGTGTAACTTAAATAAGTTTATACTCTGGAAGGCCAGAATTAAGTTATATATGAACTCTATTGATGAGGACATCTTTGATGTTATCATTACAGGTCCTCCAGCCCCATAAAAGAAGGATGTCTGTTGAAACCAGTAAATGGTCTCTGTGGAGTTCGGGGCCGCCAACTAGTTGGGGGAAGCTGGAACTTACTAATCTCTTGGAGGGACAGACTGAAGCCTCGGAACTAGACACGGACCCTTAGACTCAGCAAAGAGGACCCACCACACACCCGGAAGATCTTTAGAGCGCTTCCCGTCCCAAGCCAAAAGCTGAATCCCGGGCACCTTGGAGAGCTCTAAAAATGCCAACCAAGGAAAGCCTGAGGAGAGAGAAGCTCTAAAAAGAGGAGTCCTCTCCAAATGTGCCCTTTGGGTCCTATTTATAGATTTTCTGGATTGGCCTGCGAATAGCAGGATTCCGCCTTTTGATTTTACTATCCGCACCACAAAATTGGTCTTCTAACAGCCAAACTCCGCTGTTTGGAGAGGCTAATGGTAGACCACCGGGTGTAAAAAGGTAATACCTCCATTTCAATCTACGGGCAAGGGGTTTGCCCGTAGAGCTCTTGCTCGCGAGAGTTCTTGCTTCCTTCTCGCGGTTCTCTTCCGCGACATCCCTCTTGGCGAGCATGTCGTTAAGACCTCGCCTGGGACCCTTCTGGCGTCAGCCACTGAGACCCGGTCTCGCTCACCTTCCTGTGAGCTCACCCTGGTCCCCTCGAGATGACTGCCTTCCTCAGCGAGTTCGTCGAGCTGAGAAGCGAGTTCGTCGAACGCAGAGCGGATTTCGTCGAGCGCAGAAATGAACATCTTCATCGACCGCAGAGCACCGTTTGTCAAACGCAGATGGTCGTTCGTCGAATACAGAGAACTATTGTAAGCGGCCCGCGAGCGGTTGGCTCGCCAGCCCTTCTCGCGTATGCACGGCGAGTACCGATCTCGCCAGCCTACCAGCGAACAGCGGCGAGGGCTTGCCTCGCTCGCCCGACTCTTGCGAGGACTTCTATGGGCTGTCCCCCTTACTACTTTCTTCACAATGTTGACCTCTCAAAACGCCCCTCCCCCTTGCCTGGCAAATATCGGGGTTGTACACAATCCCCGCTCTTCGTGAGGCTATCTAGGCTCGTGAAGAAACATCCAACCCCTGGTATTCGCCAGCTTCTTGATGATCTGTCAGGAATCTTTGGTAGGACCCACGTGCAGGCTATAAATATCGCCTTGAGCCACTGTGACACGCAATGTTATTTCCTTTTTCTTCTCCTTTTTTCCTTACTGTAGCTACTGAAAGATGCCGCTTTCCAAGGAGCTTGAGGCTTGCCTGAGGGCCTCTATGGCCGGCGAGCAGTCTTCCATGGTCAAAGTACCTGCCTGGGCGAATCGTCCGCCTCCCGCCCCGGTGCCGACAACCAAAAAAGCGAAAATGGTTCGCCGAACCGGGGATGAGTTAGCACCACCGGAATCTCCCCCAGACAATCGCTCCCCCGAGAAGGTATGAGTCATAACTAGCCAAGCTCATCAATTGATCTCTCTAAATCTTGCTTGATCGCTGGATCACGCCACCAACAATGGTAGTGGCAAGCCTGAAACTAGGTTTCACCACGTTCCGCCAGCCAGCACGGACCCCGCTGGCAAGAAGGCGGCAGGTACCCCGCTGTTCTCGTTCGTTCACGCATTTTAATGACTAATGGCTCCTGGTTCCTTGCTCTTCGCAGTCTGACCCCAGAACTCCCCGCCTCATCAAGACTTGCGGCCTCTGTCGCCGGTCCCCGACACGACCATAAAGATGTCAGGGTTCAATCTTATGGCGAGAGAGGACTCTGGCGGCTCAAGACCGCCGAAGATTCCCCCAATCAACAGTGCGGCGTGCCCTCCCGTCTTAGGCAAATCTCTTTTGCTCCACTATGGCAACGTCTTTGAGGGTCGGCCCGGGTCTTCTCGCCCTTGCCCTTCTCGATCTCCTCCGGGTAAGGGTTTCTGGACCCTCGCTATATATGAGGATTTCCCCCACCTTTTGACTATCTATTCCCTCTCGCAGAGCACTCTGAGACCCCGCACACCGACTTGGACTTTGGGGACGAAGGGATGTCCCCCCTCCCAGAGCAAATGGAGGACTACTTGGGGGATCCACGAGATCCCGAGGCGATGAATAGTCAAATTGCTGAACAATTTCAGAAGCAAGTTCGGATGCTGATGGATCTCAACCTTCAGGCGAGACGAGATAGAGAAGCTGCCGAGGAGAGACATGCCGCCCTGATGGATGAGTGCGCGAGACTCCGAGATGCGTTTCCTCATGACCACGACGAGACAGTCACGCCGCCGGAGGTGCATATTGCGAGGATGAGGGACTATGCCTACCTTATGGATAAGGAGGTCCGGGCGGCCCAAGATTATTACAACTCCAGGGTACCGCCGTGGACCGGCTCGTGAGGTGGCGGCAGATGGAAATGGTTGCCCCATTAGTCTCGCGAGCCCGCCTCCCTTCTGTGAACCTTTCATGTTTACTATTGTTTTTTCTCATACTGGACAGTCCCGTAACTATTTGCTGCTTTTATTTATGAATCCTTGCTTGGTAGTAATTATTGACAGTTATTTGTGGGTTCTCGCTCGCTAGTCTTATAGCTATGCCCTTTTCATATATTATTCCTGCCATAATCTATTCTGCTTTCGCCTAATATTTATTCATGCTAGCTTCGCAGGAAGATCTCACGCACGTGTCATTTTTTGAACGCAATATGTTTCTCGCACGCGTTCAGGCGGTGACGTTTTGCTAATCGCACCCATCGACGCTTCAACTTCTTCCCGCCATTTTGGTTTTGCTATAAATTGGGTCATAATTGAGAGCCACCTACCGCATTGATCGTCAACCCTTCTTCCTCCATTGCTCTAGAGATCTCGTCGTCTCTCCCTCGAGCCTCTTTCTTCTTTCGCAGGTTTCCAAGATGGTATCCGATGCTGCCGAGGCCGAGGGTCGACGGAAGTGTGCCTGGGCTTTCGCCGACCATTCTTTCTTCAACTGCAATCTGACTGAAGAAGAGTACCTCACTGCGGTTGCCGACTACGTACCCCCCCCCCGTGTTCTCGGCTCATAGCCCTCACGAGGACGAAGAGATCAACTCCCTCCTCGCCGACGAGCTAGCCATCCCGATAGCCCATTTTGCAGTGGGCCTGCGCCTGCCCCTATGGCCTGAAGTCCGCCAGGCACCAATTAATCTCGCTTACCATTTTCTCTTGTTGAATCCATCTCGCTCGCCGTGTGCTGACCTCGCTTTCTATTGCTCGTCAGGTGTTCAAGCACTACGGCGTCGTTCCAGGCCACCTCACCCCCAATGCCATGGCGGTGATCATAGCCTTCGCCAGCTACATGCACGAGGAGCGCATCGAGTTCAGCCTTCCGGTCTTCCGGAAGCTGTTATCCTTCTGAGCTTACAAAGATGGCTCCGCCCACTTTGTGGGTTCGGTTCCAAAGGTCGTCGAGACCGTAAACAAGGCCCACTACTGGGCCCAAAAGTTCCTCTTCGTGAAGGAGAACTTCGGCAACGTCCCCTTCTCGCCAATTCAGCACGGCGAGACCACTTATCGGCCGCCAACTCTCGGCGGCCACGA
This sequence comes from Dactylorhiza incarnata, assembly GCA_033032865.1. NCBI lineage: Eukaryota > Viridiplantae > Streptophyta > Magnoliopsida > Asparagales > Orchidaceae > Dactylorhiza > Dactylorhiza incarnata. Next base: position 3,855,382 of record JAWHQI010000255.1, on the reverse strand, counting down.
TGCCTCTTTGTACCAGTTCTTCTGTAAGAAGAACTTCGAGGTGATCCATCTTCGCCGGAACCTCAACTCGCTGCTTCCCGTTCTTCCCGGGGAAGGTAATAATCCTGCTCGCTAACCTGCACCCTTTCAAATTTTTACCGTAACTTAACTTTCTTCATTCCAGGGGAGCGTGATCTGCCCAACAACCCCCCTATTCAAGCAGCAGGAAGCCTTCTTCCACTCTTGCCCTTGCCACCATGGGAGCGGAGGCTTGCCGCGAGACCACCACCCCTCCTCCGCCGCTCTCTCGCAAGAGGACGGGGGCCTCCAGCAGCCGGGACCCACCCCCAAGTCTCCGCCAAAGAAGAAGACCAAGAAGAGTCGGGGCCCGCTCCCCTCTGCGAAGGGAAATGAGCATGCCGAGGCTCCCCTCGGCGAGATCGACCTCACCATCCTTTCTGAGGGGGAGGTTGATGAGCAGAGCGAGGAGGCCATCCGAACCTCCGACCCGCCCATTCCAGTTAACCATTGGAACTTCGGCCTCGGCCAAAAGTGTAAAGATGAATCCAGCGAGCTCCTAGTGTGTTGGAGGCCAGAGGTTAATAAAGCCGACATCTCTACCATCCTCCCCTCATGGGTGGAGAAGTCGACTGTCAGCGGCCACGCCTTCGACTTCTCCTTCGCCCTCTATGGGCGCAAGGATGTCGGGGCCTACAAAGATGATACCACGAGGACTCTCGCCTATGAGAGCGCGAGGTCTCAGTTGCAGTCCTTGGAGCTTGCCCATATGACGGGAAGGCGATGCCTGCAGCTTGAGCGCCAAAACGAGGAGCTCGCGAAAGCCTACCAGGGGCTCTCCGCCGAGAACGCGCAACTCAAAGAGAAGCTACTCGCCGCCGAAGGTGGTGTGGTGAGTCCCCTGGACCTTGCCACTTATTTCCCTCCTATGCTTTTCTTTTCTAAAATATTTCTTTTCTTTATGTATGACGCCGAGACTGCCGCGAGGTCTGAGGCCCGCATCCTCAAGTTGGAGAGCAAGATCGCTAGGCTAAAGGCCCACAACCGTGAGCTGGCCCGCGCGTGTGTCCCCCTCTCTCCTCACCGCCTGAAGGAAGAGAGGCAAGCTCGAAATGAGGAGGTCCGCGAGGAGTCCACCCAGTCGGCGCGCTACATCTTCGAATCGATGAAGGGGATCGACCTGTTGTCCGCTGATGCGGCTGGCCTGACCCTTGAGGACATCGTCCCCGAGCCCTTTATCCCGCTCTCGCCAGTTAAGAGTAGTGACATCGTGGGCGAATCTGCGAGCAACCCTTGAAGCCTTGTATTTTAATTTTTATTTCTCTTTTCTCAAATTATTTGGCAGGCGAGATCGCCGCACCATGTAACTGACCTGTGTATAAATGCAGATTTTTGTCATTGTACTGTTTGTTCTTTTTTCATGTCTTATTTATACTTACATCGTGTTCTCGCATATTAATCTCGCTTACTCTTTAGTGTTCTCGCGATATTTGTTCTCGCGCACCACATAATTGGATCGCTCCGGTATAGAACCCCTTTTCGATAGCTCTCGCTTTTTATTATTCGCTCTTTGATTTTGAACTCGCGAGGGGTGATCCTGTTCCTGAACCCTCTTTCTCCTATATGAGCGACACCCCTTGCAGGATGTCTCTCCATGCTTGATTCCGCGAATTCTCGTCTGCCGAGCACTAACCGCCGAGAGTACATAGGTAGGGCTTTTCCCTCCCTTATTATCATACGAGATGTTTTTTCTTTTAGCCGAGCGAGAGGCCCTTAGTCGGCACTAAAGGATTGACAGTCGGGGTCCTGCCTTCCAGCCAGCATAAAGAACGTCAACCTTGCCAGCCTCTCCACGAGATTAACTTGACCCACCGGCTAGTGTGAGCCTGGCAGCGGGATCATCCGGGGCAATCCAGCATAATAACTTGTCAGCCTTGCCAGCCTCTCCGCGAGATCAACCTGACTCACCGGCTAGTGAGAGCCCGACAGCAGGATCGTCCGGGGAAATCCAGCATAAGAACTTGTCAACCTCGCCAACCTCTCTGCGAGATCATCCTGACCCACCGTCTAGTGCGAGCCCGGCAGCGGGACCGTCCGAGGCAATCCAGCATAAGAACTTGTCCACCTTGCCAGCCTCTCCGCGAGATCAACCTGACCCACCGGCTAGTAAGAGCCCGGCAGCGGGATCGTCCGGGGCAATCCAACATAAGAACTTGTCAACCTCGCCAGCCTCTCCGCGAGATCATCCTGACCCACCGGCTAGTGAGAGCCCGGCAGCGGGATCATCCGGGGCAATCCAGCATAAGAACTTGACAACCTCGCCAGCCTCTCCGCGAGATCATCCTGACCCACCAGCTAGTGAGAGACCGGCAACGAGATCGTCCCGGGCAATCCAGCATAAGGACTTGTCAACCTTGTCAGCCTCTCCGCGAGATCAACCTGACTCACCGGCTAGTGAGAGCCCGACAGCGGGATCGTCCGGGGCAATCCAGCATAAAGAACTTATCAACCTCGCCAGCCTCTCCGCGAGATCAACCTGACCCACCGGCTAGTGAGAGCCCGACAGCGGGATCGTCTGGGCCAATCCAGCATAAGAACATGTCAACCTTGCCAGCCTCTCCGCGAGATCATCCTAACCCACCGGCTAGTGAGAGCCCGACAGCGAGATCGTCCGGGGCAATCCAGCATAAGAACTTGTCAACATCGCCAGCCTCTCCGCGAGATCATCCTGACCCACCAGCTAATGAGAGCCCAACAGCGGGATCATCCGGGGCAATCCAGCATAAGGATTTGTCAACCTCGCCAGCCTCTCCGCGAGATCAACCTGACCCACCGGGTAGTGAGAGCCCGGCAGCCGGATCGTCCGGTGGAATCCAGCATAAAGAACTTGTCAACCTCGCCAGACTCTCCGCGAGATCAACCTGACCCACTGGCTAGTGAGAGCCCGACAGCAGGATCGTCCGGGGCAGTCCAGCATAAGAACTTGTCAACCTCGCCAGCCTCTGCGCGAGATCAACCTGACCCACTGGCTAGTGAGAGCCCGACAGCGGGATCGTCCGTGGCAATCCAGCATAAGAACTTGTCAACCTTGTCATCCTCTCCGCGAGATCATCCTGACCCACCGGCTAGTGAGATCCCGGCAGCGGGATCGTCCGGGGCAATCCAACATAAGAACATGTCAACTTGCTAGATTGCTATGAACAATGTATAGAAAATGAGACACATAGTAGGTGAAATGATAAAACTTTTTAAGGATAGAATCGCTTCAAGTCATCCCCACTTATGGATCGGTCGAGGGGTACCCCTTCCACATCCCAGAGATGGTACCCCCTGACTTGAGTAATTCACTTACAATGTATGGCCCCTTCCAATTGGGATTAAGCTTACCCACCGCGTCCCATCTCCCGACCGCATCGACCTTCTTCAAGAACAAGTCTCCTTTCTGGAAGTGCTTTACTCGGATGTGCTTGTCAAAGTACCGAGCCATTCGCCTTTTGATTTCCTCCTGCCGAATAGTAGCGAGGTCTCGGAGCTCTTCTACCAGGTCCAAGGACAACCTTTGTTCCGCGTCGTTTTCCATCAACCATTCTTCACCCCCTTTGCCCGCGGCGACACCCTGGGGGTTCTTACCTCAAATTCTATCGGGAGGACGGCCTCAGACCCATGAGACACCCTGAAGGGAGTCTCTCCTGTGGCCGCGTTTGGAGTAGTCCTCATGGCCCAGAGGACCGAAGGTAGCTGTTCCACCCAATTCCCCCTGAGATTCTCCACTTTCTTCTTGAGTAGGTAGACGATGATCTTGTTCGCCGCTTCCACCTGCCCATTACTCCTAGGGTGATGGACTGATGCGAACCGAAGGTCGATGCCTAGCTGGGTGCAGAAGCTAACAAACTCCTCGCTGACAAATTACGGCATGTTGTCCGTGACTATGGCTAGAGGGAGCCCATGCCTGCAAATTATTTCACCCCAAACAATGTTTCTCACTACTTGGGATGTTACCATAGCGAGCATTTTCACCTCGATCCATTTAGAGAAATAATCTATCATCACTAGTAGGAACCTCCTTTGGCCGCTTGCCTAGGGGAAGGGTCCCACCAGGTCCAACCCCCATATCGCAAAGGGTCAGGGGGCTGTGATGGTCCGGAGCCTTTGAGCTGGAAGGAGCTGGAGGGGTGCGTAGAGCTGGCACTTGGAGCACCTCTTAGAGAATTCCGCTGTGTCTTTGCTGAGGGTGGGCCAGAAGTAGCCTTGCCTTAGTACTCTTCCTTTCAGGGTCATGCCCCCTGAGTGACTGCCACACTCCCCGGAGTGAATCTCCTTCAGGACTCTCGGGGCTTCTTCCTTCGAGACGCAATGAGCTAGGTGCCCTGAGAGGGTCTTACGGTATAGCGACCCTGCGTGCAAGGAGTAATTTGCTGATTTGTACCTGAGTTGCCATTTGTCTACCCCCTCCTCGGGGAATTCCCTGTCGCCAAGTAAGTAATAAAGGGGTCCATCCATGACACCCGCCGATCCACTCCATCAGCTCTCCCTCCTCGATAGAAGGTCAGAAGAGTTCTGATACTGTCCCCCCTGCCCGAGGGCCGAACTTGGCCAGGAGGTCTGCCCGGGTGTTCTCCTCTCTTGGGACGTGCCTGATGGAAAAAGTGCGAAACTGCCCGACGACCTCCTTGACCTTTTCCAGGTATCGCTGGAAAGTTGGCTCCTTGACCTCGAACTCCCCCTTGATCTTGCAAGCCACTACCATGGAGTCCGTCGAGACCTCCAAATCCTGCACTCCCAATTCCCGAGCTAAGCGGAGGCCTGCTATTACGGCCTCATACTCAGCCTAGTTGTTGGTGAGAGGGAAGTGAATGTTGATCGCCTGCTCTATCCTGGTGCCCTGCAGACTCACCAATCCCACCCCTCCCCTGAAGGAGTGCTTTCCTGACGCGCCATCGACCAACATTTTCCAGGCCACCCCGATGGGGTAACCCAGATTCTTCCAGTTCGGTCACATAGTCAGCCATGAAATCTGCCACTGCTTGTGCCTTTATGGAAACCCTGGGCACGTAAGAGATATTGAACTCGCTCAACTCCACTGACCACTTAGCCAAACTTCCGGAATGCTCCACCCCCTCCAAGATGCCGCGAAGGGGATGGTCGGTCACTACTCTGAATGAATGTGCTTGGAAGTAGGGCCGGAGCTTCCTAGCCGATACCACCAACGCAAATGCTAACTTTTCCAGGATTGGATATCTGAGCTCGGCCTTCCTCAATACCCTGCTAACATAGTAGATATGGAGTTGTTTCTTCCCTTCTTCCCGGACCAGCATTGAGCTGACCTCTTCCGACCCTACCACTAAATATAGGCATAGGTACTCCCCTTGCCTCGGGCCTTGCAGTAGCGGAGCCTGGGTCAGTTGTTCCTTTAGTGCTTGAAAGGCTTTTTCGCACTCGGGGGTCCACTCGAATTTCTGTTTACCCCTCAGTATCCTGAAAAAGGAAGAGCATTTTTCTCCTGCCTTGGAAAGGAACCTACTTAACCCGGCTAGCTTACCAGTTAGACGTTGAACCTCCTTCACATTCCTTGGAGACCCCAATTCGAGTATCGCCCTTACTTTGTCTGGATTAGGCTCCACACCGAGGGGAGTGAGTAAGTGACCTAAGAATTTCCCTCGGCTCGCCCCGAAGACACACTTCAAGGGGTTAAGCTTCATTTTGAACTTTCTTAAAGTCCCAAAGGTTTCTTTGAGATCCCTTAGGTGAGATTCAAGGTCCCGACTTTTGATCATCAGGTCATCCACATAGACCTCCAAGTTCTGGCCTTTCTGTTCGCGAAACACTCTGTCCATCATTCGTTGGTATGTTGCCCCTACGTTCTTCAACCCGAACGACATCATTTTATAACAATAACATCCATCCCCGGTGATGAAGGATACATCATTGATGTCGGGAGGGTGCATGCGAATTTGGTGATAACCTGAAAAAGCATCTAAAAAGACATCACAGAGAAACCAATGGCTGAGTCATCCATCGCGTCGATTCTAGGTAGGGGGTAGCAATCCTTGGGGCAAGATTTATTAAGCAAAGAGAAATCAACACACATACGCCACTTACCATCCCCCTTCTTTACCATTACCACATTGGAGACCCAGCCTGGATACTGGATCTCCGATACAAAACCGTCCTTGACGAGCTTGCTCACCTCCTCTCGGATAGGGATCTCCAGCTTGTCCGTGATGGATCTCTTCTTCTGGCGAATGGGGCGAGTGCCGGGATCGAGGTTGAGGCGATGTCACGCCACATCCGCATCGATCCCCGGCATCTCCGCAGCACTCCATGCAAAGACATCCACATTGTCTTGGACGCAAGCCAAGATCTTCCTCCAGTCCACGGGGCTGAGCTCCCCACTGATCTTTATCTTCTCGATTGTTCAGGCCTTGGTGGTGACTTCCACCTCCACTACTTCCTCCACTGCCTCCAACCTGGATTGTTCTCCCCAGGCACTGTCCTTCTCTCTGTCACAACCGAGCGCTTGGGATCCCTCCCCCATCTCTTCCTCTCCAACCACCATCAGTTCTTCCGCCCCTCCTCCTGGGGCCTCCTCTTCTCTCTCTCCCTCTTTCCCTTCCTCCGCCCTGGGCCCCTCAGCAACCCCTTTCAGGGCATGTGATGAATAGTAAATATACGCATTTTTCTATATAATTTCTAGTATAATTTTAATTAGATTTCTAAATAATATATGTAAATTAATGAATAAAATGTTTGTTTTTGTTATTTTTGTTTTTAACTTAGTTTTATTTTCATTTTGTAAAGTTTCTGTAATTTTGTTAAGTCACGCCCTAGGTCACGCCCGTGTCCAAGGGCGTGTTCACTAATCCCTAACATTTTCTTTTCTCTGTTCTTTTTCCAACTCAAACCCAAGTCACGCCCTCGGTCACGCCCGTGACCGAGGCCGTGTACCATGGTCACGCCCGTGACCCTCAATTCCTTCCAGAAGAACAAAGGACACGCCGCCCGTCACGCCCAGCAGCCGACAGCACAATGCCGACATCGAACACGCCCGTGTTCCCTGGAACATGCCCGTGTACTTCCAAGTCGCCGGTCAAGCCTTCCAGATACCTGCCTGGATCCAGCTGTTCTGGCTATTCGCACCCCAAGCCGTGTCACGCCCTCAGACACGCCCGTGTCCGAGGGCGTGTAATTCCAAAAATTTTCCTATAAATAGCCAGATTCAGCTGAGTCTAAGGGTTCAGAATTTTGAGACCTTTTCTTAAGATTGTGGACCAATTTTTGCTGTTTTCATGTTTTAGCTCTCTTTTTTGCATTTTCTCTCTCATGTTTTGTAACCCTTTTTATGATGAAAATGAAATAAATTTGCTTGTTTTTTGTAACTCTCTCTTTGTTCTTGTGAAAGTGTGTGTGTGTTCTCTTTTTGTTTTTTTTCTTTTAATTTAGATTTTGTTATTTCAATTAGTTTTGTCCATTTTAATTTGGGTGTGTGTGTGTATGAGTGTAATTTTCTTGTTTTTAGTTTTGTTGTAATTTTTAGATGATTTCATATTAGTGTGTGTGAGTGTAGGAGGTTAATTAGTTTATTGTTTTGTTTTGTTTTCATTTGTTCTTTTTACTTTCTTTTTGTTTTTTTTTGTAAGTGTGTGTGTGTGTATGAGAGTAAAATGTTGTTATTTTTATTTTCATTTTGTTATTAGTGTGTGTGAGTGTATGAGAATAGATTTTCTTTTCTTTTTAACTTAGTTTCATTATTGTTGTGTGTGTGAGTGTATGAGTTTAGATTTGTTTTATTTTAATTAGATTTCATTAACGTAGAGTGGGTGTGTGTATGAGTATAAAGTTTGCGCCTTTTTTGTAATCGAATAGTTTCCATTTCCGTCACGCATTTATTTCCTGCCAATCTGTTTGGATAGGACTTGCTCACGCATTTATTTCCCGCCTATCCGTTTGGATAGGACTTGCTCACGCATTTATTTCCCGCCTATCCGTTTGGATAGGACTTGCTCACGCATTTATTTCCCGCCTATCCGTTTGGATAGGACTTGCTCACGCATTTATTTCCCCTCTACCCATTTGGGTAGGGATCGCATTTCTTCAATTTCTGCAATTTACAGCTTTCATTTTAATCCCGTAGAGTGCGTGAGTTTTCAATTAGTGCGTCTTTTATTTTTTTATATATTTGCTTTTTGCTTAATTCCGCTACCCGCTCAATCGCTTATTATCGCCGTAGTTATCATTATCATTTTATAAAACCCTAAAAAAATTCTAAGCAAAAATACTTTTTAAATTAACGTTTTCGTTCTTTTTCTTTTCATCGCTTTTCTTGGTTTTTTCTAAACGCACACCAAGCCCGCGATAGTTATCATTTTCGTCACTAGCTTTTCTATAAAATCATAAAAATCAATTTCAAACTCTTTTCGATAAAATAATAGCGCATTCCTAAGAAGTAGAAATAATCGATACGACCTTGGAAAAATATGACCTTGATATTTCAAAAGAAATATCCTATACTACTATCGATAAGGTCCACTTGCCTTTATTGATTTTAGTCCGGATAATTACATAAACCCAAAAGCTTTCTCTCTAAAGCACTTTTTAAAACTCTCTTTTAAAAGAAACACTAAAAAATTTGTTGCAACACCTCTTTGGTTGTTGCAACTAGCTCAAGGTAAAAGAAGTTTTAAAACACTCTTAAAAAATTGTTGCAACTACTCAAAAAATTGTTGCAACAATATTTTCAAAAAGCTTTCAATTTTAATTTCAACATAAAGCCCTTTTTCAATCTTTTCATTTAGCCTTCAAAGGACGCGGCCGAGGAGTAATCCTCGATATTTCGAAAGAGAAAGAGTCTGTTACTTCTATCCTTCGATAGGATAACGGGTAATTCCTCAAAGTAGAATTACTCGCGGGACTCTTCAAAAACGTCCGCCCAAGGTTGAATCGAAAAGAAAGAAAGAGCTTTCTTCTCTTTCTTCTCTCTTTCAAAGAGAGAGCAATCACAAACAAAAAAAAACGTATCAAGTTTTTGGCGCCGTTGCCGGGGACTTGTGTCGTTATTTTGAAATAGGAAACGTTATTAATTTTATCTTATATTTCATCCCTTTTTCTATCTAAAAAACCAAAAACTAAAAAAAATATACTATCTAAGTAAAGAAAAATCAAAAAAAATATATATATACATATATTTTTCAATTTTCCTTTTTTACATATATTTTCGAATATAGCTACATATATTTTCATATAAAAGCCCCACGAAAAAAATCAAACCCAAAAAAAATATATGTTTATATATTTTACTTAAGTATAGAAAAACCCAAAAAATATATTATTCTCTTTTACTTATTTTCCTTTCTTTTTCATCTTTGTAAAAATATTTCTAAAACAAAAACATCAAAAAAAAATCTATAAAAGAAAAAAAAAACTCTTCAAAAAAAATTAATTAAAGAATAGTGTATGACCCGAGGAGAATCTTCGGATAATCCGACTATACCTTTTGATCCTGAAATCGAGCGCACGCTTCACGAGCGCCGCCGATCTCATAATCAAAATCTACAAATAGATCCCGAAGAATCCGTCGGCGATATACATATAGGCGTGATGGGCGATCCTAATCTAAATACGGCCCCATAGCGGACCATGGCCTATTATGCTAGGCCAAATTTAGAGGATACAGGATCGAGCGTTACCCGCCCCGCGGTAGCTAATAATAATTTCGAAATCAAATCCAGTATAATTCAAATGGTACAACAGTCGATTCAGTTCGACGGTTTGCCAGATGAGGACCCAAACCAACACCTTAATAATTTTTTAGAAATTTGCGACACCTTCAAGATTAATGGCGTCAGCGATGACGCCATTCGCTTGCGCTTATTTCCCTTTTCCCTGCGGACAAAGGCGAAATCGTGGTTGACTTCTCTTCCGAGAGGGTCCATAACCACGTGGGCCGAATTGACGGAGAATTTTCTAACTAAATATTTTCCTCCGTCAAAAACCGCTAAATTACGCACCGATATCGCATCCTTCATTCAATTTGATTCCGAGTCTCTCTACGAGACTTGGGAACATTTTAAAGAATATTTGCGTAGGTGTCCTCATCACGCGCTACCAACTTGGCTTCAGGTACAAACGTTCTATAGCGGCTTGAATTTCTCAACGAGACAGATGATCGACGCAGCCGCCGGGGGAACGTTAAACAACAAAACCCCGGAGGCCGCTCAAGCACTGATCGAAGAAATGGCCATGAACGCGTACCAATGGAACGTGCCAAGGTCGCGTCCTCCTAAACCGGCTGGTATTTTCGAAGTGGATGCCACTACTCACTTAGCCTCGCAGGTAGAGCGGCTAAGTAAGCAAGTGGCGGAGATGACTGCTTCCTCCTCCACTCCCGCTTGGGCTAATAATCCTAATAATAATAATAATAATAATAATTTTAATAATCCAAATAATAATAATAATAATAATTTTAATAATCTTAATAATAATAATCTTAATAATAATATTAATAATAACAATAATTTAAGCGAGGAATCGGTGGATTACGTGGGCAATCAAGTGCGGGCGCCCTTCAACCCATATAGTAATAACTATAACCCGGGTTGGAGGAGCCACCCGAACTTCTCCTGGAGTAACCCTAATAATGCGCAACGCCCTCCACCTGCGATCCCGCAAGGATTTCCGCATGGATATCCCCAAGGATTTCAGCAGGGTTTTGCGCCTCCTCCTCCAAAACCTTCTCCGCTCGAGGAGATTTTTGCAAAATACATGGCTTCCAACGACGCAAATATCCGGATCGCTAAAAAATTTAGAAATGCAGGTTGGCCAGCTTGCAAAAATGGTCTCCGAGCGGCCACTAGGAGCACTACCTGGGAACTCGGAGCAGAACCCGCGTGAAAATGCCCACGCCATTACCATACGCAGCGGCAAGGAGGTCGACTCCCCATTGCGGGTTGAGCATCAGGTAACTGTTTCGCCTCCGACCCCTGCACCCTCGTCTTTTATTTTAGTAGATACGGAAAAAATATAAGCGCCGGGCGTCTCGAGCCCGCAAATTCCGTACCCCGCAAAATTTAATAAAGAGAAGGAGGACGAACATTACAAAAAGTTTTTACAAATATTTAAACAAATTCAAATTAACGTCCCCTTCTGCGAGGCACTCTCTCAGATGCCGAAATACGTGAAATACCTTAAGGAGCTCCTTTCTAATAAAAAGAAGCTCGAGGGTATTTCGCGTGTCTCCATAAATGCGGAATGCTCGGCAGTCCTACTTAATAAATTGCCGCCAAAACTAAACGACCCGGGAAGGTTTTCCATCCCGTGCCTATTCGGCAATTTATTAATAAAGTACGCCCTAGCGGACCTGGGAGCGAGCATCAATTTGATGCCCTTCTCCTCTTTAAAAAACTAGATTTGGGTGTTCCCACCCCAACAAAAATGAGCATCCAACTCGCGGATCGCTCGATAAAATATCCTATCGGGGTAGTGGAGGACGTTCTGGTCAAGGTTGACAAGTTTATCTTTCCGATAGACTTCGTCATCCTCGACATCGAGGAGGACGCCGAGGTACCAATTATCCTCGGTCGCCCTTTCCTCGCGACCTCCCGAGCATTAATTGATGTGAGTGACGGACGCCTCCTCCTTCGGGTAGGGGACGACGAAGTTACCCTTCTTATTAACCCCTCGATGCGAAACTCTTTATCTAATGATGATTCCTGCTTTCACTTAGAATCCGCGTTCGAGGATGAGTGTTCTTCGCTTGCAGAATTACTCGCTTTAACTTTAGACGATCCGGATTTGGCGGACCTCGCCCCTTTGGACGAGCTACCGCCAGATTCGCCTTTCGAATCTTTTAATTCTAAAAGTTTAAGAATAACAACTTCTTACGAAGAACCCCCGGTCTTGGAGCTTAAGCCACTCCCCGACCATTTAAAATACGCTTTTCTCGCCGCGGACTTAAAACTCCCGGTTATTATTTCATCTTCTTTATCTGATTCGGAAACCTCCGAATTAGTTAAAGTTTTGTCCACGCATCGCCATGCAATTGCATGGCAGATTTCCGATATTAGGGGGATAAATCCCTCTTTTTGCACGCACAAAATCTTCTTAGAAGATAATTCCCGCAAAACCATCCAGCCTCAGCGACGATTAAACCCAAATATGCGGGAGGTCGTTAAGGCTGAAGTAATAAAATTAATGGATGCGGGGATTATCTACCCTATATCCGACAGCACGTGGGTTAGTCCCATTCATGTCGTGCCTAAAAAGGGCGGTATAACGGTAGTGGCAAATGAACATAACGAATTAATTCCAACTCGTACTGTTACGGGTTGGAGGGTGTGCATCGATTACCGAAAATTAAATGATGCCACCCGCAAAGACCACTTTCCGTTACCATTTATCGATCAAATTTTGGAGCGACTATCGGGTCATCCTTATTATTGTTTTCTCGATGGTCTATCGGGATTTTTACAAATTCCTATCTCCCCCGATGACCAGGAGAAAACAACCTTTACGTGCCCCTTCGGTACCTGCGCGTACCGAAGGATGCCATTCGGCCTCTGCAACGCGCCAGCTACATTTCAACGATGTATGATGGCGATCTTTGGAGAGCTCGTAGAGGATATTATGGAAGTCTTTATGGATGACTTCTCGGTTTTTGGAAGCTCCTTCCAAAACTGCCTCCAAAATTTAGATCGAGTCCTCCAACGATGCGAAGACACGAACCTGGTTTTAAACTGGGATAAGTGTAATTTTATGGTTCGAGAAGGCTTAGTTCTCGGGCACAAAATTTCTGAAAGAGGGATGGAGGTCGACAAGGCCAAGGTCGAAATAATTGAAAAACTCCCCGCGCCCTCAAATATAAAATCAATCCGTAGTTTTCTTGGCCACGCGGGTTTCTATAGGCGGTTTATTCAAAACTTTTCCAAAATAACAAAACCGCTAACCCACCTCCTGGAGAAGGAATCTCCATTTATTTTTGATAACGCGTGCGTAGAGGCATTCAATGCCATAAAAAATAAACTTATCCATTCTCCCATTCTGGTGGCGCCCAATTGGACCCTTCCGTTTGAGATTATGTGCGACGCGAGTGATATAGCGGTAGGGGCCGTATTAGGCCAACGCGTTAATAAATATTTTCATCCTATCTACTACGCGTCCCGCACGCTCACGGCCGCATAGGCTAATTACACGACAACGGAAAAGGAACTCCTTGTCGTCGTCTTCGCCATAGATAAGTTTAGGCCCTACGTCATGCTTTCAAAAATTATAGTATTTACTGACCACTCCGCCCTAAAATATTTATTAGAAAAAATGGACGCTAAGCCCCGCCTTCTTCGATGGATCCTCCTATTACAAGAATTTGATTTAGAGATCCGCGATAAGAAGGGGGCCGAAAATTTAGCGGCCGATCACCTTTCTCGTTTAGAACACCCAATCGCGGAAGCGCTCTTCGAACCGGAAATCGATGATCGATTTCTCGAGGAGCGTCTTTTAGCTTTAAATAATTTAAAAACTTCTCCCTCGCCTTGGTTCGCAGACTACGCCAACTATTTAGTTGCGCGGGTGCTCCCGAAAGACTTTTCAAAACAGCAAAAGAAGAAATTCTTTTCTGATTTGAAAAATTACTTTTGGGAGGACCCTTTCTTATTTCGCGTCTGCGCGGACCAAGTCGTGCGGAGATGCGTTTCGAGCGAGGAGGGTGCACAAATTTTGCGGCACTGCCACGAAGGGCCGACCGGGGGGCATTATCAAGCCAACCGGGCCGCGCAGAAGGCGCTGGAGGCGGGCTTTTATTGGCCCGCTCTCTTCAAAGACGCTCACACTTTTGTGAGCGCATGCGATAGCTGTCAACGGTCGGGTAACATCTCTCGTCGCGACGAGATGCCCCAAAATTTTTATTTAGAATGCGAGATTTTCGATTTATGGGGGATAGATTTCGTAGGCCCCCTACCTCCTTCATATAATAATCGCTACATTTTAGTGGCGGTCGACTACGTATCTAGGTGGGCGGAAGCGCAAGCTCTCCCCACCAACGATGCGAGAGTCGTCGTCAACTTTCTTAAAAAATTATTTTCTCTCTTCGGTACGCCCCGTGCTATAGTTAGTGATAGGGGTACGCACTTTTGCAATGCCCAGTTTGCAAAAACATTAACCAAATATGGCGTTACGCATAAGCTCGCCACCGCCTATCACCCCCAAACGAGCGGCCAAGTGGAGGTAGTAAATCGAGAAATTAAACGCATATTAGAAAAAACCGTTTCAATAAATAGGAAGGATTGGGCGATTAAATTAGACGACGTGCTGTGGGCATATCGTACGGCGTACAAGACCGCAATCGGTTGTACGCCTTATCGATTAGTCTACGGCAAGGCGTGCCATTTGCCCATAGAATTAGAGCACCGCGCTTTTTGGGGGTTAAAACTCTTAAATCTCGATCATAATTTAACCGCCGAAAACCGGAAATTCCAATTAAACGAACTCGATGAATGGCGTGCGAACGCTTACGAGAGTAATAAATTTTATAAGGAACGCTCGAAATTTTACCACGACCGAAAAATTAAATTTCCAAAATCATTTGCGCCGGGCGATCTCGTCCTCCTATATAACTCACGTCTTCGTCTTTTTCCGGGGAAACTAAAATCCCGTTGGTCCGGCCCCTTTCAAGTGAAAGAGGTTTGGCCATACGGGACCGTCCTTATCACCCACCCGAAAAAAGGCGACTTAAAAGTTAACGGTCACCGACTAAAACTCTACCACGCGGGGGATCAACTGGGAGGGAAGTTAAATTCCATACCCCTCTCCCACCTCTAAAAAGATCGTACCCCGCCAACGCGTCAAGCTACGAGACGGTAAACAAAGCGCTCGTGGGAGGCACCCCCATATTTATCCAATTACGCTCTTTTATTGTTCTTATTTAATTTCAAAAATAAAACCAAAAAAATAAAAAAAAAATAATATAAACTTAAACAAAAATAATAATAATAAATAATAATAAATAATAATAATAAATAAATAAATAAAAAATAATAATAATAATAAAATTAATAATTATGCATATTTTAAATTATCATTCTTTTTCAAAAAAGAAACATAAAACAAAACAAAATAATGCAAAAACTTTAAAACAAAAATCAAAAAGAATTTTGGGAATTTTAAGATAAGACAATAGGAAGTTTCTCAAAGTAGGATTACTCGATAGACCCGAGAGGGGATTTTTGTCGATATTTCGAAACGAGAAAACCCCGTTGCTTTTACCTTTTTATTTCTCTTCTTTCTTCCTTGGTTTTTATCTTAAAGCCTTTTCTTTATTTTACCTTATTTTATCTTTCTTAAAATTTAGATATATTTTAAAACATGCATATTTTAAAATTAAAACCAAAACAACAAAAAAAATACATATAATATAAATAATAACATAAAAAGATGATAAAATTTATTTTTATCATACCAAAAAATATATGTTTTTTTACTTCTTGTATTCGTGTTTTGTACATTTCGAAAAACTAAAATAACCCAAAAAAAACAATTTTGTATATATTCGTGGAGTTTTTTTTTTGTAACTATCCTTGTATATATTTTTTTCTATTTTGTAATTAAAATCTTCATCCTTTTTTTGTAAATATTTTCGTTCCTCACACTTACCTTCAACATTGAGGACAATGTTGGTTTTAAGTATGGGGGCGTATTTTCCCTCTTTTTGTAATTATTTTTGCCCCTCCCATATTAGAAAAAATCCAAAAAAATCTTTAATTAACTTAGAAAAAAATTAAAAAACACACAAAAAAAAAATTTATATAAATGTTTTATGTTTATGTCTTTTATTTGTATATAAAAATCCTTATTTATAATAATAAATCAAAATCCAAAAAAATGATGAAAAATGTACTTAAAATTTTGTTATAACAAAATTCATTTTGTCATAACACCAAAAATGTTTTTCCTTCTCTCTTTTCTTTTCTTTTCCTTTTTTTCTATTAATGTACATATTTTTAACAAAATTAAAAAATTAAAAAATATATGATGAAAAAAAATTTCTTAGAAAAAAAAAATCAAAAATATTTTGTATGTATTTTTACTTTTCTTAATTTTTGTCTTCCTTTTTTTTTAGTATTTATATATGCATTTTGTTATAAAGAAAATCAAAAATAAAAAAATATATCATATCTTAAAAAACTTCAAAAAAAAAATGATGAAAAACTTATCAAAAATCCAAAAATAAAATAAAACCCCTACTTAGCTTTTTGTTATTTCCAAGGCTAGGTTAGTTTTATCTTTAAGCGTTTTTCATTATTTATGATTTGCTAAAACAATTTTGTTTATTTCATAGTTTGAAAAATTTAAATCGAGGAATTTTTAGTAGTAAAGAAAATCTTGCGATCTTAATTTAATTTGAGAACAGAATTTTTAGCACTACCTCGGGTTTACCCTAAATAGATTCCTTTTTGTATTATATTGGCAAACCATCTTTAGATTCAATTATTCTAACTCTAAACTTATGAAACTTTAGGAATGTTTTTAATCTACTAAACTTGCTCTCAAAAATCTTTTTATATCAATCTAGAATTTCTCTTGAAACCCCCCTTAGCTTGGCATAAAAATAATAAAAGTAGGAGTTTTAAAAGAAATCCTGTGTCAATGGGAATAAAGAGATTCCGTAAACACAGGCACCCAAAATTGTTAAAAGAAATCCCGTGTCAATGAGAATAAAAAATTTAATAATTCCGTAAACACGGGCATTGGGTTAAGTTTAGAAATTATTTCAATTCTCCCGCGTAAACCAACGCTGGGAATCAAAGCAAAGGCCACCAAAAAGGTGGGGTGAGAGGATAAAATCCGTCACCCCTAAATCCAAGCACTCTTCTTTTTGCCAAGGCTACCTTTTTTCCCCTACCCCTTAGCCAATAAAATTGTACCTAGATTTTAGATTTAAAAAAGTTTGAGAGAGCATAATTAGTAGGCTTTATTTATTCTTAAAAACTTTCTTAAAAAAGGTTAAAGTTTTATATAATTCTATTCTAATTAAAAGGTACCAAAGACTGCAATAATCGACGCTATTTAGCTAACTTTAGAAGTCTCGCTAAAAATTTTTCGCTCTTTTTAAATTACTTTCATAGTTTTGGACTTACCTCTTTAAGTACCCTAAATTTATTTCGATCTTACTTTTGATTTATTAAAAACTTTAGTAAATTAGAAATTTTATTAAACGTCTTATAGGTATCCCTTACTTTTGCTCTGGAATAGCAAAAGCTTAAGTATGGGGGTGTTTGATGAATAGTAAATATACGCATTTTTCTATATAATTTTTAGTATAATTTTAATTAGATTTCTAAATAATATATGTAAATTAATGAATAAAATGTTTGTTTTTGTTATTTTTGTTTTTAACTTAGTTTTATTTTCATTTTGTAAAGTTTCTGTAATTTTGTTAAGTCACGCCCTAGGTCACGCCCGTGTCCAAGGGCGTGTTCACTAATCCCTAACATTTTCTTTTCTCTGTTCATTTTCCAACTCAAACCCAAGTCACGCCCTCGGTCACGCCCGTGACCGAGGCCGTGTACCATGGTCACGCCCGTGACCCTCAATTCCTTCCAGAAGAACAAAGGACACGCCGCCCGTCACGCCCAGCAACCGACAGCACAATGCCGACATCGAACACGCCCGTGATCCCTGTAACACGCCCGTGTACTTCCAAGTTGCCGGTCAAGCCTTCCAGATACCTGCCTTGATCCAGCTGTTCTGGCTATTCGCACCCCAAGCCGTGTCACGCCCTCAGACACGCCCGTGTCCGAGGGCGTGTAATTCCAAAAATTTTCCTATAAATAGCCAGATTCAGCTGAGTCTAAGGGTTCAGAATTTTGAGACCTTTTCTTAAGATTGTGGACCAATTTTTGCTGTTTTCATGTTTTAGCTCTCTTTTTTGCATTTTCTCTCTCATGTTTTGTAACCCTTTTTATGATGAAAATGAAATAAAATTTGCTTGTTTTTTGTAACTCTCTCTTTGTTCTTGTGAAAGTGTGTGTGTGTTCTCTTTTTGTTTTTTTCTTTTAATTTAGATTTTGTTATTTCAATTAGTTTTGTCCATTTTAATTTGGGTGTGTGTGTGTATGAGTGTAATTTTCTTGTTTTTAGTTTTGTTGTAATTTTTAGATGATTTCATATTAGTGTGTGTGAGTGTAGGAGGTTAATTAGTTTTTTGTTTTGTTTTGTTTTCATTTGTTCTTTTTACTTTCTTTTTGTTTTTTTTGTAAGTGTGTGTGTGTGTATGAGAGTAAAATGTTGTTATTCTTATTTTCATTTTGTTATTAGTGTGTGTGAGTGTATGAGAATAGATTTTCTTTTCTTTTTAACTTAGTTTCATTATTGTTGTGTGTGTGAGTGTATGAGTTTAGATTTGTTTTATTTTAATTAGATTTCATTAACGTAGAGTGGGTGTGTGTATGAGTATAAAGTTTGCGCCTTTTTTGTAATCGAATAGTTTCCATTTCCGTCACGCATTTATTTCCTGCCAATCCGTTTGGATAGGACTTGCTCACGCATTTATTTCCCGCCTATCCGTTTGGATAGGACTTGCTCACGCATTTATTTCCCGCCTATCCGTTTGGATAGGACTTGCTCACGCATTTATTTCCCGCCTATCCGTTTGGATAGGACTTGCTCACGCATTTATTTCCCCTCTACCCATTTGGGTAGGAATCGCATTTCTTCAATTTCTGCAATTTACAGCTTTCATTTTAATCCCGTAGAGTGCGTGAGTTTTCAATTAGTGCGTCTTTTATTTTTTTTTATATTTGCTTTTTGCTTAATTCCGCTACCCGCTCAATCGCTTATTATCGCCGTAGTTATCATTATCGTTTTATAAAACCCTAAAAAAAATTCTAAGCAAAACTACTTTTTAAATTAACGTTTTCGTTCTTTTTCTTTTCATCGCTTTTCTTGGTTTTTTCTAAACGCACACCAAGCCCGCGATAGTTATCATTTTCGTCACTAGCTTTTCTATAAAATCATAAAAATCAATTTCAAACTCTTTTCGATAAAATAATAGCGCGTTCCTAAGAAGTAGAAATAATCGATACGACCTTGGAAAAATACGACCTTGATATTTCAAAAGAGATATCCTATACTACTATCGATAAGGTCCACTTGCCTTTATTGATTTTAGTCCGGATAATTACATAAACCCAAAAGCTTTCTCTCTAAAGCACTTTTTAAAACTCTCTTTTAAAAGAAACACTAAAAAATTTGTTGCAACACCTCTTTGGTTGTTGCAACTAGCTCAAGGTAAAAGAAGTTTTAAAACACTCTTAAAGAATTGTTGCAACTACTCAAAAAATTGTTGCAACAATATTTTCAAAAAGCTTTCAATTTTAATTTCAACATAAAGCCCTTTTTCAATCTTTTCATTTAGCCTTCAAAGGACGCGGCCGAGGAGTAATCCTCGATATTTCGAAAGAGAAAGAGTCCGTTACTTCTATCCTTCGATAGGATAACGGGTAATTCCTCAAAGTAGAATTACTCGCGGGACTCTTCAAAAACGTCCGCCCAAGGTTGAATCGAAAAGAAAGAAAGAGCTTTCTTCTCTTTCTTCTCTCTTTCAAAGAGAGAGCAATCACAAACAAAAAAAACGTATCAGCATGAACTACTCCTTCTCCCACCCTTCCTTCCAACTTCTCTTCCTTCTCGGCCTCGGCCACCTCTTCCATCACCTTATCCCACTCCTCCGCTTCTTCCATCCACGAGATGGTGTTGACGACAGTCTCATAGCACTGCCTCGCCACCTTGGGGTCTCCCCTGATCCAGACTTAGACTCCTCCATCATTGAATTTATGGAACTGGTGGAACGTGGAAGGGACACACCAGAATGCACTGATAAGAGTCCGTCCTCAGATGGCACTGTAGCTACTAGGGGCATCCACAATGACGAAGCGGTAGTTCCTGGACTGCCCTCCCAAAATCACTTGGAGTCCTACTCCTCCTTCTACCTCCTTCCTCTCCCGGGAGAATCCGAACAACGGACCGTCCGAGCCTAACACCCTTCTCGCTTCCACCCCCATCCCGTCAAATGCCTTCTTAAAGATGACATTGACTGAGCTCCCGTTGTTCACAAGGATTCGGGAAACAGTGAAGTTCTCGATCGCGTTTGAATGACCAGTGCATCGCAGAACGGGTCTTCATAACCTGGCATGTCCTTCTGGGTGAATGAGATCTTCTCCGTCGGGGGCGGGACCAGGGATGTTGAAGCCACGCTACGACGATAGATAGTATGGAGGCTCGCCTTCTGTGTTGCCTCAATACCCACCCCCCCCCCCCCCCCCCCCCCACATGGATCACCCCGATCCCTCCGCGGGACCCCAAATCGGCCCGGTCTTCGCACCTTTCATCTTCATCCTCTTGGGGTGGAATCTCTTCTATCCTCATCGGTCGCTACTGCGGCTGCGGTGCTGAGACCCTTGCATTCCTTGCTTCTAAGAACTCCGGGCAGGTGACTGTCATGTGACTTTCCTCCTGGTGGAAATCACAGTACGGCAGCGTCACCCCCCTCTCCTCTCCTCCTACTCCCATGTTCCTTCTTCGGGGCTCGGCTCCTCTACCCCCTGCCCCTCTTCCTCTTCCTCTCCTCCCTCCTCCTATTGCCATTGCTTGCTGAGGTGGGGGAGGAGGTGGTCTAGGACCTTGCCTCCATCCCAACTGATGCGGCTTCCCCTGCCCTCCGTGGTAGTTACCACCTTCGTAGGGAGCCCCCTTCCTGGATCCCGCATCCCCCACCTTGCTGCCTCCATCCCAACTCCGGGGCCCTCGCTTCTTCTCTTCTTCTCGGCTCTACCTGCCTGCCTTCTGGCTTGCTCAGCCGTGCTAACCTCTTCGTGAACTCGGGGTTTGCCGCCTCCCCGTCTACTTCCTCCGCAGCTCTCTCCATCAACTCCTCATAAGATAGGGGAGCCCTCCTCTTGAGATCCATCTTGAAGAAACCCTCCCGCAGCCCCAAAGTGAAGGCAAGCTGGAGGGTGTACCCTGTCACCTACTGGACGAGGAGAACCTCCTCCCTGAACCGCTCCAAATACTGAGCTAATGACTCTCCGGACTTCTACTTGATGGTAAAGAGTGACTCGGGATCCTTCTTCCTTTTCTTTGAGGTGGATAAGCGCAAGAGAAAGCCCCGGCGCAAGTCCTCGAAGGAATAAATCGACCCCGAGGGCAACTGGTGGAACCAATCCCTTGCCTTCTTCTTCAAGGTGGTAGCAAAAAGTTGGCACTTGAAGGCGTCCGACATAAGTCTGATCGAGACCATATCCTCGAACCACTGCAAGTGTTGAACGGGGTCATCCTTTCCGGTATATAGTGTCATGGCTAGCTCTCTAAATCCTTCGGGGAGTGGTGCCGAGAGCACCAACTCGCAAAAAGGCTCCCCCACTCACCTAATGGACCTGCTCCACTCTTCCTGCGAGCTCCCCTGGCGACCCCGCTCCTGCCGACCTCGGGCTCACCAATGGACCACCCGCCGGGGCCCCACTGGCCGATACCCCTTCTGCTTGGACGACCCTCGCCGGGACCTCGCTCGCTCTCTCCGGGCTGGGGAAAATTTCTCGCCTGGGGAGGTGTCACCCCACACCTTGAGTCGCCGCCTCCCTTCAGGCTCGCCGAGCTGGGGCATTCTCGCCAACCCCAGGTGGAGGAGCCACCTGGGTCACTGGGGTCGTGAGACCACCGAGTGCCATGATGAGAACGCTCTGAAAAGCTCCAAGTAGATCTCGCCTAAGGTCTGCCAGCATTTCCATCATCGCTGGCGCTCCTGGGGGTGGCATCCCACCATATCTCGTGTCCCACTCATCCTCTCCTGTCATGCTTCCTTCTTGAGATTTTCTTGAACCAGCTGCACTCCACGCTCACCGCACCAAGAATGTTGAAACCAGTAAATGGTCTCTGTGGAGTTCGGGACCCAAACTAGTTGGGGGGCAGCTGGAACTTACTAATCTCTTGGAGGGATAGACTGAAGCCTTGGAACTAGACACGGACCCTTATACTCAGCAAGGAGGACCCACCACACACCCGGAAGATCTTTAGAGCGCTTCCCCTCCCAAGCCAAAAGATGAAGCCCGGGCACCTTGGAGAGCTCTGAAAATGCCAACCAAGGAAAGCCTGAGGAGAGAGAAGCTCTAAAAAGAGGAGTCCTCTCCAAAGGTGCCCTTTGGGTCCTATTTATAGATTTTCTGGACTGGCCTGCGAATAGCAGGATTCCGCCTTTTGATTTTACTATCCGCACCCCAAAATTGGTCTGCTAACAGCCAAACTCCGTTGTTTGGAGAGGCTAATGGTAGACCACCGGGGGTAAAAAGGTAATACCTCCCTGTCAATCTACGGGCAAGGGGTTTGCGAGAACATTGCTCGCGAGAGCTCTCACTGCCTTCTCGCGGTTCTCTTCCGCGACATCCCTCTTGGCGAGCATGTCATTAAGACCTCGCCTGGAACCCTTCTGGCGTCAACCACTGAGACCCGGTCTCGCGCACCTTCCTGCGAGCTCACCCTGCCCCCCCCCCCCCGAGATAATTGCCTTCCTCAGCGAGTTCTTCGAGCTGAGAAGCGAGTTCGTCGAACGTAGAGCGGATTTTCTCGAGCGCAGAAATGAACATCTTTGTCGACCGCAGAGCGCCGTTCGTCGAACGCAGACGGTCGTTCGTCGAACGCAGAGAACTTTTGTAAGCGGCCAGTGAGCGGTTGGCTTGCCAACCCTTCTCGCGTATGCACGCCGAGTACCGATCTCGCCAGCCTACCAACAAACTATCGGCGAGGGCTAGCCTCGCTCTCCCGACTCTTGCGAGGACTTCTCTGTCCTGTCCCCCTAACTACTTTCTTCACAATGTTGACCTCTCAAAACGCCCCCTCCACCTTGCCTGGCGAATATCGGGGTTGTACAATGTCGGTGGAGCTTATACACAATAACCTGCACCCAGGGCTGAGTGGGAAGAGACTGAAAAGAAGCAGAAGGTATGTGATGCCAAATCTGTGAACATTATGGTATCCACCATGTTATATGACATTCCCAGAAGGTGGCTGACTGCCAATCAACCAAAGAGATCTGGGAATCTCTTTCCAGACTAGTAGAAGGAAGTTTTGATGAAAGAAAGGATAGGAAGTCCCTTCTCATATCCCAATATGAGAACTTTCAAAAGAAAGCTGATGAATCTGTTGCTGAGATGTATGATAGATTCAACATCATTGTCAATGAGCTGAAGATTCTGGATAAGGAGATATCCTTAACTGAAATAAATAATAAGATCCTCATGTGCTTCCTTAGCTCATGGGATTCAAGGATCTGTGAAAATAGAGAGTCCAGATGCCATATGGAAATCGCTACTGAGATTTTGCTAGGAAAGCTTAAGTCATATGAGATGCTTCTGAAGAATAGGGATGAATCATAGGAAAGGGAGACAACTCCAGCTCCTATCCAAAGAAGTCTGGCTTTGAAAGCTACTGAAGGAGAGCCCTCCACTCTTGAAGATGAAATGTTCAGTCTCCTATCAAGGAGATTCAGAAAATGGGTCAAAACAAAAGACTCAAGAAGAAGAGAAAGGAGCTCAAAGCCCATATATGATAAGACTCCAAAGAAGGAAATAATTTGCTTCACCTGCAACAAGCCAGGGCACATTTCCCCTAAATGCCCACGGAACAAAGGGTCTGGAGCAGCAACAAAGAAGAGAAGAAAAAGAAGTCTTTCAAGAAGAAAGACAAAAAGTAAGGCAAAGGTTTCATTGCTGAAACATGGAGTGACTCTGGAGCAGAGTTAAGGTCATCCTCTTCATCTGAGAGTGATGAAGAAGCAGAAGCAGCTTGCATGATGGCATTGGGGATGTCATCAGATGATGATGAAGAAGAACATGTATCTCTTTTTGAAAACTTTGATTTCAATTCTGATGATTTTAAAAATTGACATAAAGAATTTTGCAATGATTTCCTCAATAGTCACAAAGAAATAACTGTAGTTAGGAAAGAGCTAGAAGAACTTAGGAAAGATGATGTATACTTAAGAAATCAGGAGTTAATAGATGAAATTAATAATAATGAATCAGAACTGATCAAAATAAGAAAAGAAAATCAAGAATTAAAAGAAGAGCTAGCAAAGGAAAAAGCCTTTGAGGACTCTCTCAATGGGAGGAGTCAAAAGCTCAAAATATCACACAAAATTTCTCCATGAGACTTAAGCATTTAGGTCCAGGAGCAGACCCATGCACTGGCACTAAAATCACTAGTAGACCAGCCTGGAAAAATTCAGGCTGATTTATTAGACCTAGTGATTATCAACCAAGTGAGAGGAGTGAATTGACTGAGAATCAAGATAACATTAATCCTGATAAAATCACTATATTCAATATAACAAATTCTAAGAGTGAAAAGGGAAATGCTAAGAAAATAAATCCGGACAATCCTAAAAATCTAACTCAAAATGCTATAGTCAAAAATAAAATAATTAGACATTCTGCTGATCTACTACATTATGATTCCTTTTATGCACATTTTCAGTACCAAGGTAATAAGCATAGGTTTGGGAAACCCATTACTTATCATGCAAAATGGTATCATGAAAGACCCTTCTATTCTTTCATTGAACCCTAAATGGTAAAAGTAAAGGGCCCAAGGTAACCTGGGTTCCGTCTAATGTTTGAATTATTTGTGCAGGATTAGGTAGGATCCCTCCTAAGAGAGAATGGAGTGGGAAGAAAGATCTAGGTCAAGGAAGAAGAACTAAATGAAACCAAGGGAGTGATTTGCAAAAGAATGGCGGCCGAAGCTCCTCCCGAAGGTGGGCGGTGATGGAGTGGCGAGAATGGCGCGGAACTAGAGCTCTAGGCGCGAGGAAGAAGATCGATCCTCATTAGGGCGGAAATCTGCGCTTTTATAGAAAAATATTCAGAAATTGGTCACGCATGGTCGAATGCACGACCATGCGTGAACCGTGCAATATTTAACGAGCATGCAGGATAGGAAGAGGAAGCAGGCGCGCCCATGCATTTTACTCACGCACGGTTGAATCCGATCGTGCGTAAAAACCCACGGGTAAATTCAGAAAACTCGAAATGTTGAATTTTTGAAGTGGTGTGGAGGAGACCGGGCGGTCTGGTCTGGGAGACCGCGGAGACCGCGCGGCTTGTGTATGTTATCTGCCGGTCTGGATTTGTCGGACTATTCTGGTGATCTGCTGACTGGCCGGTTTGTTCTTGTTTGCTGCGGTCTGTTCCCGAGTTGTTCTGCTTGGTTGGCCTGTCTTCTTTGTGGGAAGACCAAGCGGGTTGTTCTTATATGACCGTCTATCCGGGAGGTCTGTCCTGGCGATCTGGCGACTTGTCCTAAGTCGGCCAGATGGTTCCTGGTTTGCTCCTGGTGGCCTAAGGAAGGAGTACCTTTGTGATCGCACGGTTTGTGCGCGGTCTCGAGTTCGTGCGGCTTGTGCGCGAGCTGCCTGCTGTTCTGCGGTCTTGGTCGGATAATCGTCCAAGTGGTCTGATCGCGCGGTCTGTCCTTTAAGACCGCTGGCGATCTGACGGGTGGTGACTGTATCCCGGTTTGTGCGGTGACGACATCCGTTTACCTGCCTATAAATAGGGGTGCATGGCCCGTCATTCACAATGAGAACTGTAAGAATTGAGCCTGGGTTAATTCGTGCAGTCTCACTTTGACGTCGGGCGGTCTCGGAAGCGAGCTGATTGTTTGTTGTGTTCGCAGGTTAGCGATCAGCAGGTTGCGGTCTTCATCCTTGGTGTTTCCCAGCGGCTTGAATAAACAGCTCGGCAGCGGTCTATCTGCGAGCTGGTTTATGTTCGTTCATATGCTGTTCGCAGCGAGCTCAGCGATCAGGCGACCTTCGGCGGTTAGGCGATCTGAGTTGCGGTCTGGCGACAGTTTCAGTTCTTCGTTCCAATAAAGTTCCAGTTCGTGCGGTCTGAGGTGCGGTCTTGCAGTGATGGCAGTCCGTCCAGTTTCTAATCGTGCGATCTCAGGTCAATCTGGGTGACTTCTGGAGTCGAGCGATCTGTGCGGTCTCAGCTTGTCTAGCCGCTAGATTTGTATTGGTGTGTTTTGTTCTTCTCATCTCCGTGATTCTGATGAATCATGTCTCTCCATGTATGCCTCGCAATGTAAATGAAGATTATGTTTCAATAAAGTTTCTTGTGTTGCTGTGTGGCATTGTGGTTTTTTGGCTTTAACTCAGTTGATGCAACTCCTGCTTACTGCTAAATGGTCCAAATCAAAAAATTTAACATGGTATCAAAGCGAGGTTCTTGGAGTGGATAAGCAGTGATCAACTTGAGTTGCCATCGTCTTTGTGAAGAAGAGACCACATAGATTACCATGGAAGGCGGATTTGCAAGAGGGCTTGGTATTGAACTCCTTACATCGACAAACTATAAGAAATGGAGGCCGTGTATGGATGATATAGATTTCTTGGTTTTGAAATTTAGTGAAGGGTTGAGATTTTCTCCAAAACTATATCCGATAAAGGCAAGTGTACCTAATCGTTTATAGTATAGGATATTAAGAAATACCAAGGTCGTATTCCACGGGGCGCGTTGATTACTTCTACTTTGAGGAAAGTCGCTATTATCTTATCTAATGATATTTTGGGGTTTTGGTTACTTAGCTAGAAAAAGAGAAATTGCAAGCTAAATTAAGGGTTTAGATGAAGATAAAAGAGGCTAGTACTCAATCAAAAGTCACCTTGGAGTGAGAAAAGACAAGTGAAAAGAAATTAAATCTAATTCCGTTTAAATTGAACTACTTGACCGTGGAGGTTCCCGAAGCTCGAACATGCCTCTCTCGAGGTTAATGCCCAACTATGTTTAGGAAAAATCAACCGGACTCTCGTCCTATAATCGATTACCTAAAACTTGCTTTACGAAGTGAACCCCGCTATTGGATTTGACTCCAATCCGGGAGATTTACGTCATCCTCTCTCGAGGGGTGCGCGCAACTCTCTTTACCCTTGAGTGATCGATTCATACTTTGAGCCTCTCGGCTAACTAAGTATGAAAACATAAGCGAAAACCATATATCGAAAATATGGTCTCACTAATTAAAAATCAAGGGTAATTCAAGTGTTTATAAAAACGGAAAAAGAAAACTTTAGAAAATCATAACTTGTCTAACTCATCCTCGGATCATTTTGATCGAGTACTAATGAGGATTAGTTAATCATGGTGGAGGGGAAAGAGGAAGAAAAATAAAAATGCATAATAAGAAAATTTAACTAAGGAGGAGACAAAATAAAGAGAACAACTAATTTTTATTTAAATGAAAACTATTACAAGTCTTAAGAGAAGAGATTGCAAGCTAGGAAAAACAAGTTACAAACTTAAACTAAACTATTGCATTGAAAGGAAGCTAGTACATTGCATGAGAAAAGGAAGAGAGCATGAAAGTAAAGTCACATGAACATGAACATGAAAGTGAAAAAAAACTCAAGATTGGCTCCAACAGCACCTCCCCCACTCCCAAATATCTGAACCCTGGACTCAAGGAGAACCTCTGAATTTATAGGAAAAAATTTCAGATTACACGCCCTCGGTCACGGGCATGACCAAGGGCGTGACTGCACTATTCACATCAGATCCGAAAGCAGCGTGGGATTGAATTCGGCGCGGCGAAAAGTGACATGTCATGGGCGTGACATGTCGGGTCACGGTCGTGACTTTGGATGGTTGCATTAAATGCGGCGTGGGCTTGAATTCGGTGCGGTGGCGAAGCAGAGATCACGATGGAAAGTCACGGCCGTGACATGTGGGTCACGGGCGTGACTTAGGTTGACTTCTCGACAACATCTCCACATCTCGACGGCGGCTCCACATGGAAGATTCTAAGTTTACACGCCCTTGGTCACGGGCGTGACTTTGGGTCACGGGCGTGACCTGGGGCGTGACTTGGTGTGGGCTAGCTCAGACAGCGCGACATCATTCTGGACTGATCTTTAGGTTACACGCCCTTGGTCACGGGCGTGACTGAGGGCGTGATATGCCATTTTTCCCGATTTGTCCCAAAATTCTGCAAATATTGATATTAAGCTAATTTAGAATCAAAATTACAAAAAGAACTAACTTATAACCTAAAATTGACATAAAAGGAAAATTCATATTAAATATTTACAAAATTTTCTATTAAAAAGTTATAAAAATACTACTTATCAAAAACCCCCATACTTGAGGTTTTGCTATTCCAGAGCAAAAGTGTGAGACATAATTTATAAGACATCCTTAAAAATTTTTAATTTAAAACTAAAATTTCATTTAACCAAAAGTTAAATTAAGAGTAAATTCAAGGGGGAGTTAAGTCCTAAATTATGATGATGATTTGAAAAGAGGGAAAAATGCTTAGGCAAGAACTTCTCATGAAAATTAAGTAGTTTGACAAAATTGTAGAAATTATAAAACTAAATTAAATTAAAATTATAAGAACTCTACATTAAAAGAAACTTAAGGAAAAGTAAATTACTAAATATTGCTCTTTCCATAATTTTCAACTAAAACTAGAACAATGATAATTGGCTAAGGGGGATTTCATAAAATTTGGCATAAGAAGAGACATTTTTGAATGGAGGAAATGGAATTTATCATGAAATTTCCTTTTTTTTTCTTTCTTTCTCTCTTTTTTTTTCTCTTCTAATAAAAACCCAAAATGTATATTGTTTAGGAGTAATGAATTTTATCCTCTTACTCCATGCCATATAATCTTTTCAAATATTTTGGGTGCATATGTTTTAGGGAATAATGAATTTTATCCTCTTATTCCCACGACATATGATCTTTTAATACATTTTTTTATGCCATCAAAGGGGGTAGGGTAGGGGAAAATAAATCTAGCTAGCTTTAAATCATATTGAGAGCAAATTCTAGTAAAATTAAAATTCCTAAGATCTAAGAAGTTAGAAGAAAATATAATTGAAATCTAAAGAGGTTTAGGAAATTTACTACAAAATGAAGCCATTTAAAAATAAAAAGAGAAGTCATGCTAACAAAATTCTCTAATCAATTTAAAATCATAAGATGATTCTTAAATTAAGATTACCTCAAATTTAAAATTAACAAACTATGATAAGCAAAATTATAGCCAATTAAAAACTTAAACATGCTTATAAACATTCTCAACTAGATTTCTAAGAAATCACAAAAACAACAAATAGGAGAGGTATAAGATAAAAGTTTTTTTTGTGTTTTAAGTTTTTTCATATATATTTTTTTTGCATTTTTTATATTATCTTTTTTTTTTGAATTTTTGTCATTAAAAACTATTTACAAAGAAAAGAAACTAGCTTTAAAACTAAACAATTTTTTTTAAGTCTTGGACTTCCCAAGGGCTACCCGGTGAAGGGTTCGCAAGGTACTAGGAGGTGTGATGGGATAAAATCCCAAACGTCCCTTTCCAAGATTTAAATTTTTCTGTTTTCTATTTTTTTTTTTTTGAGTTTTTGGTTTTTGCAAGTGCTTAAATAAAGGAAAACATAGAAACAAAATTAAAATTATCTTTTTGTTCATTTTTTTTTTTGAAAATTTTCTTTTTTTAAAACTATTTACAAATATTTACAAAGGGCTATTTACACCCCCCATACTTAAAGTTAAACATTGTCCCCAATGTTTAAAAATAAGTATGAAGTAAGAAAAGGTAAAAAGAAATGCAAGGAAAAAGAAAGAAGGAAAAAGAGCTTCCCTGATAATTTTTTTTTTGAAGCTTTTGTGGGGAAGCCGCGATTACCTACAAAAGATGTTAAAGAAAGAACAAAAACAAGAGAAAATAATAAAAAGATAACCTTGGGGTGCCTCCCAAAAGTGCTTTGTTTAAGGTCGCGTAGCTTGACCCACTTACCGATCATGTTATATTATGAAGAAATATCGCATCACTCTTGTCATTAGGTAAGTCTCCCAGAAGATACAATTTAAGGCGGTGCCCGTTAACTTTGAAGGAACCTTTTTCCGGGTGGGAAATTAGAATTGTCCCATAGGACCAAACCTCTTTAACAATAAAAGGTCCGGACCATCGAGATTTCAGCTTTCCCGAAAAAAGGCGAAGACGAGAATTATAAAGGAGGACGAGATCGCCTAGCGAAAAAGTTTTTGGAAATTTTATATGTTTGTCGTGATAAAACTTTGTTCGCTCCTTATATAATTTGTTACTCTCATACGCATTCGCTCTCCACTCATCCAATTCGTTCATTTGAAATTTTCTTTGTTCGCCCGCTAAAGTAGAATCCAAATTTAAAAATTTAAGCGCCCAAAATGCGCGGTGTTCTAATTCAACCGGGAGGTGGCAAGCCTTTCCATAGACCATTCGATATGGTGTACAACCGATAGCGGACTTGTACGCCGTTCGATAGGCCCATAGCGCGTCATCGAGCTTTATTGCCCAATCCTTCCGATTAATAGAAACCGTTTTTTCTAAGATCCGTTTTAATTCTCGATTAACAACTTCAACTTGGCCACTCGTTTGTGGGTGATATGCAGTGGATAATTTGTGCGTGACACCATATTTTGCTAAGATTTTTGTGAATTGAGTATTGCAAAAATGGGTGCCCCGATCACTCACAATAGCGCGCGGAGTGCCAAATCGAGAGAATAATTTTTTTAAAAAGTTAACGACGACTCGTGCATCGTTGGTGGGGAGAGCTTGCGCTTCCGCCCACCTTGACACGTAGTCGACCGCTACTAGAATATACTTATTTGAAAACGAAGGAGGGAGAGGACCAACGAAATCAATGCCCCAAAGATCAAAAATTTCGCATTCTAAGAAAATATTTTGGGGCATCTCATCCCGGCGAGAGATGTTCCCCGACCGCTGGCAGCTGTCGCAAGTACTCACAAGGGTGTGAGCATCTTTGAAGAGAGAGGGCCAATAAAAGCCCGCCTCCAGCGCCTTCCTCGCGGTTCGGTTTGAATGATAATGACCACCGGATGGTCCCTCGTGACAATGTCGTAAAATTTTAAGACCCTCCTCACTCGAGACGCATCGTCTCACCACTTGGTCTGCGCATACACGTAATAAAAAGGGGTCCTCCCAAAAGTAATTCTTTAAATCAGAAAAGAATTTCTTTTTTTGCTGACTCGAGAATTCTTTCGGCAGGACCCGGGCTACTAAATAGTTAGCCAGATCTGCAAACCAGGGGGTTGATGATGAATTAATATTTTCGAGAGCGAGGAGGCGCTCTTTGGGAAATTTATCATCGATGTCAGATTCTATCAATACTTCCGAGGCGGGGTTTTCTAGACGAGAAAGATGATCGGCCGCCAAGTTTTCGGCTCCTCTTTTGTCCCGGATCTCTAAGTCAAACTCCTGCAAGAGGAGGATCCATCGCAAAAGACGAGGCTTGGCGTCCGATTTGCTTAAAAGATACCTAAGTGTGGAGTGATCCGTGAGGACGATAACTTTCGAGAGGGTGATGTATGACCTAAACTTATCGAAGGCAAAAACGATCGCTAGAAGCTCTTTTTCAGTAGTGGTGTAATTCGCTTGTGCCGACGTGAGTGTTTTGCTCGCATAATAAATAGGGTGGAAATACTTACTCACCCGTTGGCCTAAAATGGCACCAACCGCAATGTCACTCGCGTCGCACATGATTTCAAAAGGGAGCGACCAATCCGGTGCGACTAGAATCGGGGAGTTTATAAGTTTTTCTTTAATAAGTTTAAAGGCCAAATGGCATTCATCGCTAAAAATAAATGAGGATTCCTTTTCAAGAAGATGGGTTAACGGCTTTGTGATTTTGGAAAAATTTTGTATAAAGCGCCGATAGAACCCTGCGTGTCCTAGGAAACTACGAATAGCTTTTACGTTTGTTGGAGGGGGGCTTTTCAATCACTTTAATCTTGGCCCTATCGACCTCGATCCCCATGCCCAAAATTTTATGACCAAGGACTAATCCTTCCTTGACCATAAAATGGCATTTCTCCCAATTAAGTGATAAATTCGTTTCCTCGCATCGCTGCAACACACGCTCAAGATTTTTTAAACAATTTTTAAATGAGTTTCCGAATACGGAAAAGTCGTCCATAAACACTTCCATCACCTCCTCTACTAACTCGTCAAAAATCGCCAGCATACATCTTTGAAATGTAGCTGGCGCGTTACAAAGACCAAATGGCATCCTTCGATAAGCGAAGGTGCCAATGGGACAAGTGAAAGTGGTTTTCTCTTGGTCGTCGGGCGAAATTGGGATTTGAAAATATCCTGGCAAACCATCGAGAAAACAGTAGAAGGAGTGACCTGAAAGGCGCTCTAAGATTTGATCAATAAACGGTAGAGGGAAGTGATCCTTACGAGTGGCATCATTTTGTTTTTGGTAATCGATGCACATCCGCCAACCCGTAACAGTACGGGTTGGGATCAACTCGTTATTCTCGTTAGCTACTACCGTAACGCCACCTTTCTTCGGTACGACTTGTACTGGGCTAACCCAAGTACTATCCAATATCGGGTAGATAATTCTCGCGTCCAATAGTTTGATCACTTCGGCCTTAACGACTTCTTTCATGTTAGGGTTTAGCCGCCGTTGAGGCTGGACCGAATTTCGGGAATTATCTTCGAGAAAGATTTTATGAGTGCAGAAGGAAGGGTTTATACCCTTAATTTCCGAAATTTTCCACGCAATTGCGTGGCCGTGCTTTCTTAAGACAACAGCTAACTCAGAAATTTCCGAGTTGCTAAGTTCGGATGAAACGATGACGGGTAGCTTCGACTCTTTTTCTAAAAATAAATACTTAAGGTGAGGGGGAAGTTGCTTTAGTTCTAAAACGGGTGGTTCTTCATAAGAAGTTTTGATTTTCAATTTTTCTAAAAATAGTGGTTCGGGTGGTGTGAAACGAGTGACTTCTTCTTATTCCAAACAAAAGAGTTCGGCGAGCTCGAACTCGTGACTTGAGGTGGAGACTAACTCGGGAGGTGAATCGAATTCCCAACACTCTTCCAGGTAAAAACACGAATCGTCGTTTTCTAATGTGTTCCGCGTCGAGGAATTTATGCCGAAAGAAACTTCATCGTCTCCAACCCGAAGGAGGAGCTTTCTGTTACTTACGTCAATAATGGCGCTGGAGGTGGCAAGGAAGGGGCGGCCGAGTATGAGGGGTACTTCGGCATCCTCTTCGATGTCAAGAATGACAAAGTCCACCGGGAAGATGAACTTGTCGACCTTGACGAGCACGTCCTCCACTATTCCTACCGGATATTTTAAAGAGCGATCCGCTAATTGAATACTTATTCGAGTGGGGCTTGGATTTCCTAGACCTAGTTTCTTAAATAGTGAAAAAGGCATGAGATTGATACTTGCTCCCAGATCTGCTAAAGCGTGTTTTACTAACGAATTGCCAAATAAACACGGGATGGAGAACCGTCCCGGGTCATTCACATTTCTAGGCAATTTGTTGAGTACAACCGCGGAGCATTCTGCGTTCAAAGAAATATGCGAAATATCTTCTAATTTTTTCTTATTGGAGAGCAACTCCTTAAGATATTTCGCATATTTAGGCATTTGAGAGATAGCCTCGCAGAAGGGTACATTAATGTGAATTTGCTTTAAAATATCTAAAAACTTTTTATAATTCTTTTCG
Organism: Dactylorhiza incarnata; assembly: GCA_033032865.1. Lineage (NCBI taxonomy): Eukaryota > Viridiplantae > Streptophyta > Magnoliopsida > Asparagales > Orchidaceae > Dactylorhiza > Dactylorhiza incarnata. The sequence continues at coordinate 3,821,819 of JAWHQI010000255.1, read as the reverse complement.
GCGCTCTCGCTTTTAAACTTAGATGGATACAGAATAATTGAAGTAGAAGCGCACGGAGCTAACGTAGCAGGTAAATTCGAAGATAAAATAGGAGGAGGAGGAGGGGAGAAAGTTACCATGGGTTCGTCCTGTTTTGAAACCACCTCCTTCCCGCTTCGGAGTGTAATCGCATTTGCGCTCTCCCTTGGGTTTGGCTCCGTGTTTCCCGGAAGGGCTCCTTGCTGGCGCTGGGAGATTATCTTTGCTAGCTGGCCCACTTGGTTCTCCAAAATTTTGATCGATCCGGTGAGGTTCCGGATGTTCGCTTCATTTGTAGCAACATATTTTGCAAAAACCTCTTCAAGCGGAGAGGGCTTTTGCTGTTGCGGTGGAAAACCGGGTGGATTAAAATTTGGAGGGGGAGTTAAATTAAGAAGTTGATTTGGAGGTTGATTTAAATTTAAGGGACGCTGAGCATTTCCTTGATTGCTCCATGAGAAATTCGGATGATTCCTATAACCCGCATTGTAGGTGTTATTATACGGAGCGGTGTTCGGGTTATAGGAAGGTCGAGGCGGATTTCCCATGTAATCAACTTGCTCTTCAAGTAAAACATTATTAGCCCAAGGAGGAGTGGCGGAGGAAGCAGACATCTCCGCCACTTGCTTTGTTAAGCGCTCAACTTGTAAAGCCAAATTTGCGTTAGCGTCTATTTCAAAAATTCTGGCCGGCTTATTAGGCCGCGATCGGGGCATGTTCCATTGGTACGCATTGTGGCCATCTCTTCGAAAAGCTCTTGAGCGGCGATCGGGGTTTTATTATTTAATGTCCCTCCGGCGGCCGCATCAATCATTTGCCTCGTTTGGAGATTTAAGCCATTATAAAATATTTGCACTTGTTGCCAAGTGGCAAGTGCGTGGTGAGGGCATCGGCGCAAAAGCTCCTTGAAGTGCTCCCATGTGTCATAGAGAGTCTCTGAGTCGATTTGCATGAACGACGCAATATCCGTGCGCAATTTAGCGGTCTTTGAAGGCGGGAAATATTTATTGAGAAATTTTTCCGCCATTTCGGCCCATGTAGTGGTGGATCCCCTTGGTAGGGAGCCCAGCCACTGCTTGGCCTTAGACCGCAAAGAAAAAGGAAAAAGACGTAATCGAATAGCGTCATCGGTGACGCCATTGATCTTAAATGTGTCGCAAATTTCAAGAAAGTAAGAAATATGTGAGTTTGGATCCTCGTTCGGTTGACCATCAAAGGTCACCGATTGTTGCACCATTTGTATGATGTTGGACTTGATCTCAAAATTATTGTTCGCCACCATGGGTCGAACAATACTCGATTGTGTGCCTTCTAAATTTGGCCGCGCAAAATAGGACATGGTCCGTTGCGCGTCCTCATTAGGATTTGCCTCGTTAAGATTAGGAGGATTAAGATTATGATCCATCTTCGTTGCGTTAGTGTTCCCGATCGACTCTTCAGATTCTACTTGATTTCCTTGATCACGAGAACGGCGGTGCCTCAAAAGGGTTCGCTCAATTTCCGGATCAAAAGAAAGAATCGAAGTGCTACCACGAGTCATACACTAAAAAGTGAAGGAAGGAAGAAGAAAAAGAGAGAAATTATTTTTTTTGTTCTTTTAGGCAGATTAAGTTAGTCTTGGACTTCCCAAGATCTACCCGGTAAAGGGATTGCAAGGTACTAGGAGGTGAGATGGGATGACACCCCAAACGTCCCTTTCCAAGATTTTAATTTCACCCTTAAGATTTTCAAAATTAGAAAAACTAAAATAAAAACAACATGATAAAATTAATAGTTATCCTTGTTTCAAAATATCAACGCAAAAGACCCCGGCAACGGCGCCAAAAACTTGATATAGATTTCTCGGTTTTGAAATTTACTGAAGGGTTGAGATTTTCTCCAAAACTATATCCGATAAAGGCAAGTGTACCTTATCGTCTATAGTGTAGGATATTAAGAAATACCAAGGTCGTATTCCACGGGGCGCGTTGATTACTTCTACTTTGAGGAAAGTCATTATTATCTTATCTAATGATATTTTGGGGTTTTGGTTACTTAGCTAGAAAAAGAGAAATTGCAAGCTAAATTAAGGGTTTAGATGATGATAAAAGAGGCTAGTACTCAATCAAAAGTCACCTTGGAGTGAGAAAAGACAAGTGAAAAGAAATTAAATCTAATTCCATTTAAATTGAACTACTTGACCGTGGAGGTTCCCGAAGCTCGAACATGCCTCTCTCGAGGTTAATGCCCAACTAAGTTTAGGAAAAATCAACCGGACTCTCGTCCTATAATCGATTACCTAATACTTGCTTTACGAAGTGAACCCCACTATTGGATTTGACTCCAATCCGGGAGATTTACATCATCCTCTCTCGAGGGGTGCGTGCAACTCTCTTTACCCTTGAGTGATCGATTCATACTTTGAGCCTCTCGGCTAACTAAGTATGAAAACATAAGCGAAAAGCATATATCGAAAATATGGTCTCACTAATTAAAAATCAAGGGTAATTCAAGTGTTTATAAAAACAGAAAAAGAAAACTTTAGAAAATCATAACTTGTCTAACTCATCCTCGGATCATTTTGATCGAGTACTAATGAGGATTAGTTAATCATGGTGGAGGGGAAAGAGGAAGAAAAATAAAAATGCATAATAAGAAAATTTAACTAAGTAAGGAGGAGACAAAATAAAGAGAACAACTAATTTTTATTTAAATGAAAACTATTACAAGTCTTAAGAGAAGAGATTGCAAGCTAGGAAAAACAAGTTACAAACTTAAACTAAACTATTGCATTGAAAGGAAGCTAGTACATTGCATGAGAAAAGGAAGAGAGCATGAAAGTAAAGTCACATGAACATGAACATGAAAGTGAAAAAAAAACTCAAGATTGGCTCCAACAGCACCTCCCCCACTCCCAAAATTCTGAAACCTGGACTCAAGGAGAACCTCTGAATTTATAGGAAAAAAATTTCAGATTACACGCACTCGGTCACGGGCGTGACCAAGGGCGTGACTGCACTATTCACATCAGATCCGACAGCGGCGTGGGCTTGAATTCGGCGCGGCGAAAAGTGACATGTCACGGGCGTGACATGTCGGGTCACGGTCGTGACTTTGGACATGTCACGGGCGTGGGCTTGAATTCGGCGCGGTGGCGAAGCAGAGATCACGCTGGAAAGTCACGGTCGTGACATGTGGGTCACAGGCGTGACTTAGGTTGACTTCTCGACAGCATCTCCACGTCTCGACGGCGGCTCCACGTGGAAGATTCTAAGTTTACACGCCCTTGGTCACGGGCGTGACTTTGAGTCACGGGCGTGACCTGGGGCGTGACTTGGTGTGGGCTAGCTCAGACAGCGCGACATCATTCTGGACTGATCTTTAGGTTACACGCCCTAGGTCACGGGCGTGACCGAGGGCGTGACATGCCATTTTTCCCGATTTGTCCCAAAATTCTGCAAATATTGAAATTTCGCTAATTTAGAATCAAAATTACAAAAAGAACTAACTTATAACCTAAAATTGACATAAAAGGAAAATTCATATTAAATATTTACAAAATTTTCTATTAAAAAGTTATAAAAATACTACTTATCAATGGAGAGCTATTTACTTGGCGAGGATCTATGGGAGATAGTTGGAGGAGAAGACACACAAGAGGTGTTTCTAGCAGGAGATAATATGGCAGAGGTGAGACTTTGGAGGAGGACAAATGCTAAGGCAGAGTTCACTCTCAAGAGGGCTATCTCACCGGAGTTGTTTGATCACATCATTCGATGTAAATCTGCTGCTGAGATTTGGACGTCCTTGGTTGGATTGTTCAATAAGAAGAATGTAGCTCGGCTATAGTTTCTTGAAAATGAGTTGGCGAGAGCCTCTCAAGGTGATCTTTTTATTTCTACATTCTTTCTCAAGATGAAGAACCTCACAGTAGAGATTTCTGCATTGGAACCTGATGAGCCCATCTCGGAGGCAAAACTGAAGAGGCATATCATTCGCTGGTTGCGGAAGGAGTATCTTGCCTTTGTTACCTCAGTTCAAGGTTGGGCAAATCAACCACCTCTGTTAGAGCTGGAGAACTTACTTGCTTCGCAAGAAAGTTTGGCAAGACAGATGGCGGGGACTTATATCTCTGGGGGAGATAGTGATGTGTTGTTCTCTGGGAAGAAGAAGAAGAAGTGGGAGAAGAAGAAGCCGGGTTATGATGGACCCTCTACTTCAGGTCAGCAGGATAGGGGTTATGCTCCTAAGTCTGATGGGAAGAAGAAGGGAGATGGACCAAGGTGCTTCAGGTGTAATAAGACCGGCCACTTCAAGAAAGATTGTCGGGTTAATCTTCAGTCGGGACATGTAGCAGAGAAGGAGAAGCCAAAGGCTAATGAAGCTGGATGGGGAGGAGCCTTTGCGGCCAATATGACGGCGATGCCCGTTAAGGCCTTGGCTGCCATCAACTTCGAAGAAGATTGGATTGTTGATTCAGGGTGTGGACATCATCTCACTGGGGATGAATCAAAGTTCTCTTCTTTGACGCGTTACTCAGGTAACGATGTTATCATTACGGCTGATAATTCTGTTCATGCTGTCGAACAAGAAGGTGTTGTCTCCCTGAGCAGTGATAAGGGTCCACTAACCTTGAGGAGTGTTTATCACGTGCCTGGTATGAAGAAGAATCTCTTCTCTATGACCAATGCGGTCGATGCCGGTTATCACATTCTGTTTGGCCCAACAGAAGTGAAGTTTCTTAAAACTCAACCGGAGATTAAAGGAGACGTTATCCATGTTGGAAAGAGGGTGAAGGACTTGTTCGTGTTATCGACAAGTACTTATGTTGATAAAATGAAGACCAACGATAGCGCGGCTATCTGGCATGAAAGGTTGGGGCATGTTGGCATGGACAAATTGAAGTCTATGGCGGTAAGGGGCCTTGTCAAGGGCTTGTCTAGCTTGTCTTCTTATGGAGATGGTCATTTTTGTGCGGGTTGTCAGTTTGGTAAGTCTCATCGACTTCCATTTGATAAATCGCAAATGAGATGCAAAGCGCCGTTGGAGTGCGTTCACGGTGATTTGATGGGACCAACTGCCACCCCAAGCCTTGGAGGCAATAGATATATGTTGGTGTTGATTGACGATTACACCAGATATGTCTGGGTGTATTTCTTAAAAGAGAAGTCAGAAGCCTTTGCGAAGTTTGTGGAGTTCAAGGAGCTGGTGGAAGGTCGGTTAGGCCTGCAGGTGAAAAAATTGAGAACCGACAATGGTGGGGAGTTCACCTCTAGTGAGTTCTCAAGTTTTTGCAGGAAACACGGCGTTCGGAGAGAGCTCACTTGTGCCCATACTCCACAGCAGAATGGCATTGCGGAGAGGATGATCCGTCATCTGACGGAAACCTGCAAATGCTGGCTTCATGCCAAGAGTATCCCAAAGTCCTTTTGGGCGGAGGGAATGTCTTGTGCGGCTTATGTCATCAACAGGATGCCTCTAAGTCCTATCAACATGAAGACCCCTCACGAACTGATATTCAAGGAGAAACCGAGTGTTGCTCACCTTCGGGTGTTCGGGTCAACCTGATATGTGCATATTCCTGATGCTCTTCGGACAAAGCTAGATGCGAAAGGAAGGAAGCTAGTCTTTGTTGGGTATGCTGAGCGGAAGAAAGGATGGAGGTGCATGGATCCTGAGACACGGAGATCAGTGGTATCTCGAGATGTGGTGTTCGATGAAGTGACTTCCTACAAGGGGAGTTCAGGAGTTGAACTACCAGAGAGTAGGGTTGATGAAGCAGGGAAAGCTGGAGGAAGTCTTCAAGTGGAGTTGCCTGTTTCACCAGGAGCTCCAGCTGTGTCAAGCTCTGAGATGGAGGCTTCAGGTTCTGGAAGCAGGGGGAGCGATGCTCCAAGTTCGTCTGGAAGTGAAGCTTGCACAGAAGAAGCAGCTGAGGAGGTGGTTAGTCAGGTGCAACCTCTTAGGAGGTCGAAGAGGACTATCAAGCCACCAGATTGATACACAGGAGGAAACATGGTGAGTTTCGTCTCATATTTCTTCGCTGGTCCCTTGGATGAGAGGGAGCCGTCGAGCTTTGAGAAATCCAAAGGCGTGAAGCAGTGGGATATTGCTATGCAAGAAGAGATGGATGCTCTCAAGAAGAATGAGACTTGGTCTCTAGTGCCCAGGCCTAAGGGCATTACCCCTGTAACATGCAAATGGGCTTACAAGCTCAAGAAGAAAGCTGACGGCACGATCGAGTGATACAAGGCTCGCCTTGTAGCTCGTGGGTTCTCACAGCAGTATGGTGAAGATTATGATGAGACGTTTAGTCCAGTGGCAAAGATGACTTCAGTTCGATTTGTTATTGCCTTGGCGGCATCTTGTGGATGGGAGATTTGGCAGCTTGATGTTAAGAATGCTTTCTTATACAGAGAAATCGACAAGGATATCTTCATGGTCCAGCTGCCAGGTTTCATTTCGGAGGATCGTCCGGACTACGTCTGCAAATTGAAGAAGGCCCTATATGGTTTGAAGCAAGCGCCTCGGGCGTGGTATGGAAAGATCGCGGAGTATCTCTTATTCTGCGGGTTCTTTGCTTCAGACTCTGATTCTAGCTTGTTCGTCAAGAAGGAGGGGGCGCTTCGGGTTATTGTGCTGCTATATGTGGATGACATGATTATCACCGGGAACTCGAAGGAGGCGGTAGCAAGGCTGAGAGCTGAACTTGCTATCAGATTTGAGATGAAGGATCTGGGGGAGCTTCACCATTTCCTTGGACTCGAGGTCCAGAGGCGGAAGAGCGGATTGCTCATTTCTCAGGAAGGATATGCATAGCGGATCGTTCAACGATTTGGCATGGAAGAAGGGAAGATCAGCTCTATACCTCTGGAACAACATCATAAACTTCGGAAGGATGAGGGAAGAGTTCTATCTGATCCGTTGGTGTTCTGAGCTCTTGTTGGGAGCTTGATTTACTTGACCATCACGAGGCCTGATATTGCTTACGCAGTTGGCAAAGTGAGTCGGTACATGGCGGAGCCACAGAAGCCTCATCTTCTAGCGGCGAAAGGTATATTGAAGTATGTGAAGTCGACCTCTGATTTGGGTCTCCTATTTAGGAGAGGGTCAAGCTTGGAGTTGCATGGATACATGGATGCTGACTACAGAGGAGATGTGGATGATCGGAGATCAACGTCTGGTTATGTCTTTATGACGGGCCCCACAACTATCTGTTGGTGCAGCAAAAAGCAGGACTCGGTGTCTGTATCTACCACAGAAGCGGAATACAAGGCTTCGTCCTTGGCAGCTCAGGAAGTCGTTTGGCTCAGGAGGTTGGTAGAGGATGTTCATGAGGAGGTTCGAGGTCCCACTATGCTACACTGGGACAATGAGAGTGCTCTCAAACTGGTTAACAATCCAGTCTGTCACGCGAGTACCAAGCATATTGAGATTGAGCACCATTTCATTCGTGAAAAGGTGTTGGGGGGATCTCTTATGGTCGAGCATGTTCGGAGTGCGAATAATGTCGCAGACATCTTCACAAAGCCGCTGTCAAAGGGACCCTTTACACGGTTGCGGAATTTACTCGGGCTAGTCTCCACTTCCCACTTCAAGGGGGAGTGTTGAATTTTTGAAGTGGTGTGGAGGAGACCGGGCCGTCTGGTTTGGGAGACCGCGGAGACTGCGCGGCTTGTTTATGTTATCTGCCGGTCTGGATTTTTCGGACTGTTCTGGTGATCTGCTGACTGGCCGGTTTGTTCTTTTTCGCTGCGGTCTGTTCCCGAATTGTTCTGCTTGGTTGGCCTGTCTTCTTTGTGGGAAGACCGAGCGGGTTGTTATTATATGACCGTCAATCCGGGCGGTCTGTCCTGGCGATCTGGCGACTTGTCCTAAGTCGGCCAGATGGTTCCTGGTTTGCTCCTGGTGGTCAAAGGAAGGAGTACCTTTGTGATCACGCAGGTTGTGCGCGGTCTCGTGTTCGCGCGGCTTGTGCGTGAGCTGCCTGCTGTTCTGCGGTATTGGTTGGATAATCGTCCAAGTGGTCTGATCGCGCAGTTTGTCCTTTAAGACCGCTGGCGATCTGACAGGTGGTGACTGTATCCCGGTTTGTGCGGTGACGACATCCGTTTACCCGCTATAAATAGGGGTGCATGGCCCGTAATTCACAACGAGAACTGTAAGAACTGAGCCTGGGTTAATTCGTGCAGTCTCACTTTTAGGTCGGGCGGTCTCGGAAGCGAGCTGACTATTTGTTGTGTTCGCAGGTTAGCGATCAGCAGGTTGCGGTCTTCTTCCTTGGTGTTTCCCAGCGGCTTGAATAAACAGCTCAGCAGCGGTCTGTCTACGAGCTGGTTTATGTTCGTTCTTATGCTGTTCGCAGCGAGCTCAGCGATCAGGCGACCTTCGGCGGTTAGGCGATCTGAGTTGCGGTCAGGCGACAGTTTCAGTTCTTCGTTCCAATAAAGTTCCAGTTCGTGCGGTCTGAGGTGCGGTCTTGCAGTGCTAGAAGTCTGTCCGGTTTCTGATCGTGCGATCTCAGGTCAAGCCGGGCGACTTCTGGAGTTGAGCGGTATGTGCAGTCTGTGCGGTCTCAGCTTGTCTAGCCGCCAGATTTGTATTGGTATGTTTTGTTCTTCTCATCTCCGTGATTCTGATGAATCATGTCTCGCCATGTATGCCTCGCAATGCAAATGAAGATTATGTTTCAATAAAGTTTCTTGTGTTGCTGTGTGGCATTGTGGTTGTTTGGCTTTAACTCAGTTGATACAACTCCTGCTTACTCCTAAATGGTCCAAATCAAAAAATTTAACACGAAATCCGGCAACCAATAGGAGGTCGTGCGTTTTGTTCGCGCACGGTTGAGGCCAACCATGCGTGAAGAAAACGCACGAGCGGGGCAGATCACCATATTGACCAGCCGATCATAACGCACGATCGCAGCCGACCATGCGTCAAGAAAATGCACGACCGTGCGATTCATAAAGGATGAATTCTGGGCAATATGGACGATCTGCCCACCTGCACAACACACCCAAACGCTAGGAACACACCTCCAGCACATGTATAAAAGCATAAAAAGAATGGGGAGCATAATGTGTTGAAGCCTGGAAAATCCCGGCTCCAAAATTTGGATCAATGCAGCCGGAGGCTACTTGCCCAGCGGTTCAATGTGAAGATTTGGTTAGGCACGATGAGCGAAACAGAGAGATAAAAGACACAACCCCAGGTGCTGCAGCAGGGAGGTCCCACCACGTACCCAGAAGCTCAAAAGAGTCTTCTCCTCCAAAACTACGAATGGCCGAGCTTGGTACTAGGAAGGCACATGTTAGGGAAGATTCTTGTCTGTAAGGGGGGGGGGGGGGGGGGGGGGTGCAGCTCTGATTTGTTGACCAGTCCTCTTCCTGGTACCCCTGGTGGTCTATTTATAGTGAAATCCTAGGGGGGGAAGCAGGAGACTATCCCTGACCCCCTAGAGTTAGTTTTTTGATAAGGCATTAGGTTGGCGAGTAGGTAAGGACCTCGTCCTAAACTGGCGAGTTGGTTGGCTAAGTCGCCTATAGGCGAGTATGTCCAAACTTACGACCTTCTCGCTTGGCCGGGTAGTGAACTCCGGGCAGGTCTTTCCTCCTCGTCATGGAGCGAGCAAGTGCCTTCTCGCACAACCAAGTCTCTCGTTCTCTCTTCGTTCGACGAACTCTGGAAGACTGTGTTCGACAAACTCTGAAGAACTGCTTTCGACGAACTCCGTAAGCCTGTGTTCAACGAACTTTGAAGAATTGCATTCGACGAACTCCGAAAGCCTGCGTTCGACGAACTTCGAAAGCCTGCATTCGATGAAATCTATAGGACTTCTGTGTTGACCTTGACTCCTGCCTACGTGGCCTTTAGACGGGCCCACCCTCGAAGAATGAGGATTGTACACAATCCCCGCTCTTTGCGAGCAACGTAGTTGGTTGGAAAGAATCATCCAACCCGTATTCGACGAGTTGCTCATGGCGAGAAACTAGCCTGCTCGACAGGCATGGGATCCCCAGAAATCTATAAATAGATGGGGGTGGCCCTTCCTTGGCACGCCACCTTTTTAGAATCGACGAGATGTTGTCTACCGAGGAGGTAATTGCGAAGGCCGAGCTGCTGATGAAACTGATGAAGAAAACGAAAAGCTCTGATACTCGCAAGAGGAAAAGGGGTCCTCCGATCGTCGCCTTAGCCCGTTGGGCGAGGAGGTGCCTCTGGCCAATCCAGCGACCTCTGCGCCCGAGCCCTCCCTCGCGCCGCCAACCGATGAGAGATTGGGGGACGAAGTTCCTCAGTCTATTGTCGAGGATGAACCACTAAACATTCACCTGGACCCTCTCTGAAAAGGTAATCATCTTCTCGGGATACCGCTATTCTTATGCGAACTTTACATTGATGCCGACGTTCTTTTGTAGATGCCCCCCCCCCCCCCCCGCGGAGGTGAATACGCAGACGTCCCCGCTGGAAGAGCGTGCAAGTACCAAGCACCTACCCGCAGGGGTTCTCCCCGAGCGGGAACCTCTTCGCCCGCCATTCCCCATTCCTGAGCGCGTGCCAGGAGGAAACCGGATACTGCTGAGGAACTCCCGGGGTACCCTTTCTGGAGGAAGGGGAGAGGGAGGGTCTTCCTCGGTAGTTCCTACGGCTCAACTTCCTCGGCGCCCTGATGCTGCACCGTCGTCCCATAATGGATGGGGTGGTCGCTCAGGGGGCCGACATACTCCTCGGTGCTCACCTTCCCCTCGCTGATCTCCTCGGCGGAGGCTCAGTCCTTAGCGAACTCCGTCTCCTTGTTGGGTTGTCTCTCCTCCTCGCCGAGACGCTCCTCGGCGGTTATCTTCTCCTCCTCGCCATCAACCGAGGGAGGCACCTGTGCGGGCAGGTATGATCATCGTAAAGCACTATCTTTATGTGGGTCTTTTTATAACTCGCCGCCTTCCAGCCCGTGCCATGTCTCTGGGGTCATCTTTCATTGAGGCGCTCGGGCTTCCTACTCGCGAGTATAGGACGAAGATGGCTTCTGCCTATCTCGACCTGCAGATAAAGGTAGAGAGGTTGCTGGCCTACGAGGTTCATCGGCGAATAACTTCTCTTGAAGGGTGCGTCTCGAATATTGATGGATTCGAGCATCGGCTAGAGGTGGCAGAAGGAAAGCATTATCTCGTCACCGAGTTGGAAAGTCGGATGGCTAGCATAGAACAGCGCTACGAGGCTCTAAGGACGGATGTGCGTGGCCTTCGAGCGAGTATTGGGTCCCTCGGGACGTTGAATCGCATGGAGGAGCACATTCGGCTCGACGAGGAATTTTTGGCGAGAGCAAATGAGCACGTGGCCTTTGTGCGTCAGCTGGGGTTCAACGGGCGGCTTGGAGCTACCTTGGATAGGCGCGGCGATCCTCCTGTCAATTAGAATCGCTTACTAATTTGTATTTGTAACAACATTATTCAACGAGTATTTGTAATAATCTCTAATTGCTTGTTTGCTGTAATTTCGAACTGTATTGCTTGATCGCATTCGTGTTGACTTTGTCTTCTGCAGGGTTTTCTCATGTTTTTTGAAGATCGTCGCTTAGACGCGAGGAGGGTGGTTAACACCTCGTGTATTCGGTAGTATGTGCAACTTCATTATAGGCGAGTAGGTAGGCACCTCGCACGCGCTTACGTCGCGACCCCCTACCCGATTTCTATAAATAGGGGGTGTAGGGGTCCAAAATCGACGTGCTTTCTCGAAGTTCTTCAATTGCTTTACTATCTTGCTTCCTTCTTCCTACTCGTAACGATGACGCCTTCATTAGATGTTGAAGCTCGCCGCTTGGCTTATTCCGAAAATTTTGTCGCGCATAAGTTCAAGAAACCTGTTACCCGCGCGGACGATCTAGAGAGATTCATCCATCAATACCTCACACCGGGCTTTCGTGTTGGACTTCCTGCTTCCGGCGAGCGGATCAGCACCTTCTCGGAGGTGAAGCTCGCCTTCTCCCTCTCGCACTTCGAGGTCGGCCTGCTCCTTCCTCTCTGGCCCGTGTTCTGCCAGATCCTAATGTACTATGGCTGGGTCCCCGCCCAGATCAACACGAATGGGGTAGAGATCATCATCGGCTACCTCTGCTTCCTTCGCAGCGAGAAGATCGCTTTCGACCTGGACGTCTTCCGAAAGATCTTCTACATGGGAGCGACCAAGGACGAGGTGATTTTCTTCAGCAGCCATCACTGCAAGGTGGCGGGGACGTCGAACAAGGTCCACCGGTGGAGCGAGAAGTTCATCTTCGTCACCGGTGACTTCTCGCATATACCAAATCACCCTCAGCAAAGACCACCCGAGGCGCTTGCCACTCCATCGCTCAGAGGTCAGCGCGAGGAACTCTTCCTCGCCTTGAAGAACAAAAAACTCGATATCGAGTTCTGGCGCAGGAACGTGGACCATCTCGCCTTCGTGCAGCCTGGCGAGGGTAACATTCCTTAGTCGCCGCTAAAAGTGATTCTACCTTTGCTTCTTTGTCTAACGTCTTTCTTCAGGTTGCCGGCATCTTCCATCCACGGCTCTTCCTGTGAGGGGTCAGACCCCACCTCCTCTATCTCCCGTGGTCGATCCGGCGACGATGCAACGACGTGGAGGAGGAAGGCGAGCAGGAATCCCCTTTGTCGGGAATTCCTCCTGGGGTCGGCTACACGACCGAGATTCTTCGTGCGGCAGGATGGCCGGCCGAAGGCGAACCACCGGCGATCAAGAAGAGGAAGAGGAAGGAGGTCGCCCGGCGCGTGGCGAAGGAGCGGGCACGTGAGGAGGATGACAGCGTCCCTGAGAACCATCCCAACTTCGAGCAGGGTTCGCTGAATAGGGGCTTTGATGGCGAGCCGCTGATCGTCTGGAGCAGGGAGCGCAGCGAGGTGTCCCTGAGCACTCGCCTGCCTTCGTGGAGCGAGGATGAGGTCCCGAATGACGATGCTTTCAGCGTCTTGTTCGGACTCCATGGTCGCGATGATGCGAAGGTGTTGCAGGAGGCTTCTCCTCGCTTTCTTGTCGACCAGGGATCGCGAGCAATGTTCCGCGCCTCGGAGCTGTTCCATCAGACCGCACAGAACCTTCTCGGCTTCGAAGTGGAGCTCGCACTCCATCGGAAGCTTACGATGGATGCCGAGAAGCATGAGGATGAGGCCTTAAAGCGCGCCAAGGCGGACGAGGACAAAGCCGAATCCAGCCGAGGCTTCGAGCTAGGATTAAGACCCACTCTCTTTCTTCCACATCTTCTAACCTATCCTTCTCGCATCTGCAGGAAGAGAAGTTGGTGGCGGCGGAGACGATCTCCAAGCTCGAGTGCGAACTGCGGGCGAGCCAGGTCTAGCTGGAGGCGACGCAGGTTCGTAATGCCGAGTTGGAATCGAGGATGGCCGGCCTTGCCTTCTTGGAAGCCGGACCTTCCCACCGACCTGTAGGATCGTTTATGACTTCGTAGGAGCTTTCGTCTCTTCGGCGAGTGATTTCCCTAGCCGCCGGGTACTTGGTCTTCGCGAAGCTTTTGGTGGCCGGCTTGCTGGTTCCTGGGGCGGAGAGCTTGACGACGGAGCGGCTTTTGTCAGATATCCTGAATGCAAGCGAGGAGGAGGACGACGAGGAAGAGAATGAGTCGGATTCAGCCGACTATGCCCCATCGTCCAAGTGAAATTTTGTATTTAACAATTTTGATGCTTCTCGCGGCTCTGCGAGCATATTTTTTGGTAGATAACATTTTTTTTATAGTGATATTTACTTCCTTTGTGAATCTTTCTTGTACTGTGGTGATGTCGCTTGGCTCATAGGCTCGCACGTGTATGCTTATTTATCTTTTCTATCCGGGCAACTTAGGATGAGATCGGGGTCTGCCGACTATCTCACCCTACTCGCTCCTTCGACCTGCTTGTTCATTTCCTGGATCTTCTCTGATAGGGCTACTCACACTCAACCTTGCGTGTTGGTTTCCTACTCGCACCCTGACCGTTGAAAAGGACGTTAGATAGGAAAATATGGTCGGGGCTTCCAAGGGGATTCACATTCCCAATAGTCTCCCTTCTAGTGCAGTGCTGATGCTATTGAAGAGAACGACTCCGTAGGGAATGACTATCGGGGAGGTTCCAAAGGAATGCCTTCCAAGGGAACACAACATCCCAAGGTCTCCATCTTGCTATTGAAGGGGTCGACGCAGTAGGGAATAACTGTCGGGGAGGTTCCAGAGGAGCACCTTCCAAGGGAACACAACATCCCAAGGTCTCCATCCTGCTGTTGAAGGGGTTGAGACAGTAGGGAATGACTGTCGGGGAGGTTCCAAAGGAGCACCTTCCAAGGGAACACAACATCTCATGGTCTCCATCCTGCTGCTCTGGTTGATGCTGTTAAAGAGGTCGATATAGTGGGGAATGACTGTCGGGGAGGTTCCAAAGGAGCACCTTCCAAGGGAACACAACATCCCAAGGTCTCCATCCCACTTGGATGCTGAATTCCCACCCAACCTGTTTCCTGCTGCTCAACAATTCAACGGTGAGTTAAGCACACTTAAGCACATTAACTCACACGATCAGAGGAAATAATCAGAAACGAATTGCTTCGTTATGGGCTCTTAGCCCTCGAGGATACACAACACCTTTATTCAAGGGTCCCCTGATCGGCTTAAGTCGATCATCTCTTGGTGGGATTGGGAGGTCGGCGTCCAGACTTTTTCCTGATAATCTCTCCAGTCGAATGAGAAATGCAGACGGTGGGAACCGCGGCCAATGTGCAAGGGGGGAGCTGATCTCGGCCGTCATTATAAAGGCTTGGACTTAAGGGAACGCACAATCGAGGCACTGTCCCATCATCCGCTCTGGGTTTTACGAGAATCAAGTCGGAGGCAAGTTTCCCAACCTGACTAGGAGGTCAGTTTTTTCTGTTCTGTTTTTTAAAGACTTGCTATCATGAGAAATTCCTCACGTCCCATGTTTCAAGGGGCTTTATTTATAAGCAATCAATTTACAGAAGGGAAGTGTATACGTCCCTGCTTAGGGATAAAACTTTTTTAGGTCATCGCCGCTCCATGTATTCCCCAATAGCTCCCCTTCCTGATTCTGTAAGCGATACCCTCCTGTTGCAAGTGCTTCGTGGATGATGAAAGGTCCCTCGCAATTAGGGTTGCGCTTTCCAACGGCTGCCGATCTCCCAGCTGCGTCCACTTTCTTCAGGACTAGATCACCTGCTTGGAAGTGCTTGAGACGAACGTGCTTGTCGAAGTGTCTCGCCATGCGATGCTTGATATCCTCTTGGCGAACCGAGGCTAGATCTCGGAGCTCTTCGATGTAGTCGAGGGACAGCTTCTGGGCTTCTTCATTCTCTAGTCGTCATTCTTCATCTCCGTCTTCTGTTGCAATCACCCTAGGACTTCTGACCTCGAACTCTACTGGAATGAGAGCTTTGGACGCATGAGAGAGTTTGAATGGGGTTTCCCCTGTGGTTGAGCTAGAAGTGGTTCTCAAAGCCCACAAAACCGAGTGGAGCTACTCCGCCCAATTACCTCTTAGGTTCTCGACTTTATTCTTTAGTAGGTTGATGATTAACTTGTTGGCGGCCTGCACCTGTCCATTGCTCCTGGGATGATGTACTGACGTGAACTTGAGATCAGTTCTGAGCTGTCTGCAAAAATCCTCCAGCTCCAAACTGGCGAACTGAGGACCATTGTCAGTGACGTTGGCGAGGGGAATCCCGAATCTGCAGACGATTTCTCCCCAGATGAAGTTCTTCACGACTTGAGAGGTGGTCTTGGCCAGAGCCTTGGCCTCGATCCACTTGGAGAAATAGTCGATCATGACAAGAACGAACTTCCTCTGGCCGCTAGCTGAAGGAAAGGGGCCTATCAAATCCATTCCCCAGATAGCGAACGGCCATGGGGCAGTGATCGAACGAAGATGCTGGGCCGGCTGCAAATGAAGGGGGGCGAACAACTGACACTTCTGGCACTTTTTTGAGAAGGCCTCCGCATCCCTGCGGATAGTGGGCCAGAAGTAGCCATGTCTCAAGATCCTTTGCTCCAAAGTGCGAGTCCCAGAATGGCTTCTGCACTCTCCCGTTTGGATTTCCTCCAACACTCGAGGTACTTCGTCTTCAGAGACACATCTAGCCAGAGGGCCCGAGATGGTCTTGCGATACAACTCCCCGTCTTGCAATAAGTAGTACGCCGCCTTGTACCGGAACTTCCTTTGATCCCCCTCCTCCGCAGGAAGTTGCCCAAAACTCAGGAAGGAAATGAACGGATCCATCCACGAAGGACGCCGATCGATCTCCATCTTCTCTCCTTCCTCAATGGATGGTCGAAATAACTCTGTGATGGTCCCTCCTTCTCTCTGCCCGTACTTGGCCAGAAGATCCGCTGCCGAGTTCTCCTCTCTATGTACATGCTCGACGAAGAAGGATTGGAAGCCCCCAATCAACCCTTTCACCTTTACGAGGTACTTTTGTAGAATGGTGTCGCGCACTTCGAACTCTCCCCGAATCTGAGATGCGACCACCATCGAATCAGTGAAAGACATGACGTCTTGGATGCCCAGCTCCCTTGCGAGGCGCAAGCCTGCTATGATGGCTTCGTACTCGGCTTGATTGTTCGTGACGGGGAAGAGGATCTCGACTGCTTGCTCGATCTGAGTTCCCTGTGGGATGACAAGAACGATGCCCACCCCCACAGAGCTCTTGCCTGAGGCTCCGTCCACGAACATCTTCCAAGGGATGGGAGTAGAAGCCTCCTCTCCCGGCTCCGCCACTACCGAGAAGTCGGCTAAGAAATCTACTACCGCCTGTGCTTTGATCGCCACCCGGGGCGAAAAGGAAATGTCGAACTCACTGAGTTCTACCGACCATTTCGCCAGCCTCCCTGAATGCTACACCCCTTCCAAGATATTTCGGAGAGGATGGTCAGTCACGACCCAGATGGAGTGAGCTTGGAAATAAGGCCAGAGCTTTCGCGCCGATATCACCAAGGAAAAGGCGAGCTTCTCCAAGATTGGATACTTCAACTCCGCCTTCTTGAGCACCTGGCTAACATAATAAATGGGGAGCTGCTTCTTTCCTTCTTCTCGGACCAGCACGGAACTTACTGCTTCCACCCCTACTCCCAAGTAGATGAGTAGGTCTTCGCCTTCATTCGGGCTCTGAAGGAGAGGTTTCTGAGTCAACTTCTCCTTCAGCCTACCGATCGCCTTTTCGCACTCATCGGACCATGCGATGTTCTCGCTCTTGCGGAGCGTCTTGAAAAAGGGAGAGCACTTCTCTCCTGCCTTGGACAGAAAGAGGGTGAGACCCGCCAACCTTCCTGTTAGCCTTTGGACTTCTTTCATGGTCATCGGCAAGGCCATCTCCAGGATTGCCTTAACCTTGTAAGGGTTCGGCTCTACTCCTCCCGGGGTCATGAGGTGCCCCAGAAACTTTCCCCTTCCAGCTCTGAACACGCATTTCGCCGGATTGAGCCTCATTTTGAACTTCCTCAGCGTTGCAAAGGTCTCCACCAGATCCTCTATATGCTCCCGGACGCTCTTGCTCTTGATCAAGAGGTCGTCCACATACACCTCCAGGTTCCTCCCCTTCTTCTCTTTTAAGACAAGTTCCATCATCCGCTGGTAGGTTGCTCCTGCATTTTTTAGCCCAAAGGGCATCATTTTGTAGCTATAGCAGCCATCTCCAGTGATGAAGGAAACATCGCGGCAATTGGGGGGGGGGGGGGGGATACATCCAGATCTGGTGGTATCCTGAAAACGCATCAAGAAATCTCATCACAGGGAAACCGACAGCTGAATCAACCAGTGCATCGATTTTCGGCAAGGGATAACATTCATTTGGCAGCTTTTATTTAATAAAGAGAAGTCCACACACATCCTCCAGCTTCCTACAGCCTTCTTCACCATTACAACCTTGGAGACCCAGCCTGGGTACTGGATCTCTGACACAAAACCTGCGTCCAGCAGGTTCTTCACCTCTTCACGGATAGGTCTGGCCAACACGGTGGCACTGGACCTCTTCTTCTGGCGTCAGGCTTCAACACGGGGTCGAGATTGAGGTGGTGGCAGGCAACCTCTGGGTTGATCCCGGGCATCTCAGCAGCACTCCAGGCGAAGATGTCGACGTTAACCTGCAGGCACGTCGCCATCTCCACCTTCTCAGTGACCTTCAGCGACCCACCGATCTTAAGCAACCTAGATACTCCCGCTGCGGAGAGTACCTCGATTTCTTCCACCTCCTCGGACGCCTCCAGCCGGGCCATGACTCCTGTTGCCCTGTCTAACTCCTCTGCATCAGCCATCCAGCTGATGGTGCTAACCTAGCTGAGGTAGCACTCGCGGGCGGCTCTTGGATCGCTCCTGATCCTCACTTGGACGTCCCCTTGGCAATACTTGATGCACTGATGGTAGGAGGATGGGACGGCCTTGAAGGTGTTGAGAAGTGGCCTCCCGAAGATGGCCTTGTAGCAGCTCGGAGCGTCAACGATGATGAAACGGCACTGGAGAGGGGTGCCACCGAGTGTTACAAGGAGATCCACATCTCCCTCCACCTCTTTCTTCTCTCCGGAGAAGCCAATGAGCGGACCAACCGGCACCCGGACTCTTCCTGCGCCGACGCCCAGCCTGTCAAACGTCTCCTTGAACATGACATTTACGGAACTACCGTTGTCGATCAGAATTCGATCAACGATAAAGTCTTCCACGGCGGCTTGGATCACGAGTGCGCCATGAAAGGGATTCTCATTCCCCAACATGTCTTCTTCGGAGAAGGTGATCTCCTCCAACGGGAGCGGTGCCTGCGAGGTCAAAGCGACGCTCCTTCGATAGATCTGATGGAGACTTCCCATGCGGGAAGCTCCTATCCCCGCACCCTCGTGGATCACCGCCACTCCTCTGCCTCCTTGGGCCACCTCCCCTCAACCTTCGTGGTCGACGTGATCTTTGTTCCTCCTTCGTCCGACGTCCTGAACTGCCGACGGCTCGACCGGGGCTTCTTTCCTCCGCTGCTCCCCTTCCACCTCTCCTGCTTCCAGCCTTCTCCTGGCTTCCCAAAAGTCTGGGAAGGACATCTTGCCATGCCCTTCCACCTGGTGGAGGTCACAGTAGATGGGAACCTCCTCTACCTGCGGCCTCCTCTGCTTCCGGTTCTTCCGGCCTTGCCGATTGCCGCGCCTGGCAACCGCCATTGCTTCCTCCCTTCTTCTCTCCTGACGCCCCTCCGGCTTGTCGAAACGCCTTCTCTTCGGGGATTTCCTTCCCCGTTCCTGACGCTGAGGTCCCCTGGCCGGCTTCCATGGTGGACGGTTAGCGGGGACTTGGTAGCATCTCTCTTCCTCCCGACACTCTGGAGCCACGATAAGCCTCCTCTCATCGTTCTTTCTTGGCTCCTCCCACCCGTGCTCTCTTTCTCTTCTCTCTTCCCTGCCTCTTCCCTCCGGCTTTCGCTTTTCTGCCCTCCTGGGCTCTTCCTGCTTCCTCTTCTCGGGGGTCTTCTCCTCTTCTTCCTCCTCATCTTCTTTGGTCACTCGGGTGAGCCTGGCTAGGAAGCCGCGGTTGGAAGCCTCGCCCTGGACAAACTGGTTGGCCCTCTTGATGAGATTGCCGTAGGAGTATGGAGGAATCCTACCAATCTCCAACTTGAAGAGCACTTCCTGAAGGCCGAAAGTCAGGGCCAGCTGCAAGGTGCGACCATCCACATCCTGGATGTTCAGCACCTCCTCTTGGAAGCGATCGATGTAGTCCCCCAACGTCTCTTTTTCTCCCTGCGTCAGATGGAAAAGGGCCATAACCTCCTTCTTCAACTTCTTTGCCATGGCGAACCGCATCGTCATCCCCCGGCAAAGGTCTTCAAAGCAGTAGATGGAACTTTCCGGCAACTGGTGGAACCAGTCCCTTGCCTTCCCGCGAAGGGAGATCGCAAACAGCCGACATTTAAAGGCGTCAGACATGGTCCGGATGAAGGCGACATCCTCGAACCATTGGATGTGTCAGATAGGGTCCTCCCTCCCCGAGTAGTAATTCATCGAGGGATCCCTGAACCCCTCTGGCACTGGCGCGGCGAGGATCTCCTCGCAGAATGGGCTCCTCCCCCCAATCTGGCGACGACCTTCATCTTGCCGAGTATCTCCTCCATACTCGCTAGCCTAGCGATTATTGTAGTGTCTCGCCTGCTCTTCCACCTCGCGGAACCGAGTTTCGCCATCTCCTTGCGACGCTTACAGACCAAACTGCGACCTCCTTGGTCGCTCGAACTCCTCGACGTGCTCCTTCCCTGCTCGCTTAGGGCGAGCACCTTCCTCAGACGGACCCGGGTGATGTGGCGAGGTCGCCGTTCCTTCCATGCGAGGTAGAAGAGCTGCTCGCATGGAGCCTTCTATCCTCTGCGTGAATTCCACAAAAACAGCCAAGGATACGAACTCGCCACCTCTGGCCGGGTTTCCCACCACATCCTCATGGTCGCTAATTGTAACCATCTCACTTTCTCTACCAGACTTTCTTCCTCTGGGCGCAATCCACGCTCACCGCACCAAAGTGTTGAAGCCTGGAAAATCCCGACTCCAAAATTTGGATCAATGCAGCCGGAGGCTACTTGCCCAGCGGTTCAACGAGAAGATTTGGTTAGCCACGATGAGCGAAACGGAGGGATAAAGGACACAACCCCAGGTGCTGCGGCAGGGAGGTTCCACCACGTACCCAGAAGCTCAAAAGAGTCTTCTCCTCCAAAACCACGAATGGTCGAGCTTGGTACTAGGAAGGCACTTGTTAGGGAAGATTCTTGTCTGTAAGGGGGGTGCAACTCTGATTTTTTGACCAGTCCTCTTCCTGGTACCCCTGGGGGTCTATTTATAGACAAATCCTAGGGGGGAAGCAGGCGACTATCCCTGACACCCTAGAGTTAGTTTTTTGACAAGGCCATAGGTTGGCGAGTAGGTAAGGACCTCTGCCTAAACAGGCGAGTTGGTTGGCTAAGTCGCCTATAGGCGAGTATGTCCGAACTTACGACCTTCTAGCTTGGCCCGGTAGTGAACTCCGGGCAGGTTTTTCCTGCTCGTCATGGAGCGAGCAAGTGCCTTCTCGCACAACCAAGTCTCTCGATCTCTCTTCGTTCGACGAACTCTGGAAGACTGCGTTCGACGAACTTCGAAGAATTGCGTTCGACGAACTTCGAAAGCCTGTGTTCGACGAACTTCGAAAGCCTGCGTTCTATGAAATCCGTAGGACTTCTGTGTTGACCTTGACTCCTGCCTACGTGGCCTTTAGACGGACCCACCCTCGGAGAATGAGGGTTGTACACAATGTGCTTGCCCCAAACAAAATAGTGCGTAATTGCACACCACAATGGGCATAAATGTGCACTTCATGAAGAAATGTTATCAAGTGAAATATAAGCAATTAAGTACTAAAAGTGAAGTGCATATGCATTAAAATAAGCCCAGATGAGTCCAAATATGTGTATATAAATGGGACTCATCAAGAACCTCTGTACAGAGATTTCTGCATTGGATCCGGATGAGCCCATTTTTGAGGCAAAGCTGAAGAGGCACATTATCCGCGGATTGCGGAGAGAATATGTTGCCTTTGTCACTTCTGTCTAAGGCTGGGCCAATTAGCCGTCGTTGCTTGAGATGGAGAATTTGCTTGCTTTGCAGGAAAGCTTGGCAAAGCAGATGGCTGGGATGTCTGTCTCCGGGGGAGATAATGAGGTGCTCTTCTCTAGGAAAAAGAAGAAGTGGGATAAGAAGAAAAAAATCATGTGGAAGCGATGGTTCTTCTACTTCAGGTCAGCAGGAGAGGAACCATGCTCCTAAGTCTGATGGAAAGAAGAAGGAAGGACTTCGATGCTTCAAGTGTAACCAGCTTGGTCACTTTAAGAAGGATTGCCGGTTGAATCTTCAGGCAGGGCATGCTGCTGGAAAGGAGGAAGTTGGATCCAGGAATGAGGAAGTTGAATGGGGAGGAGATGGTGCCTTTACAACAAATCTGACGGTGACGTCCATTGGTGTTCTTTCTTCTATCAACTACAAGGAGGACTAGATTGTTGACTTAGGGTGTGGTCATCACCTCACCGAAGATGGGTCAAAGCTTTCTTATGCGCAGCCCTATTCAGGTAAAGATGCTATTATTACCGTTGATGATTCTATTCACGCAATCAAGCAAGAGGGGGTGGTTTCTTTAGGCAATGATAAGGGTCCACTCAAATTACGGAGTGTTTATCACGTGCTGGGTATGAAGAAAAATCTATTCTCAGTGACTAACGTTGTAGACGCCGGATATCACGTTCTGTTTGGTCCAACATAAGTGAGGTTTCTTAAGAATATGTCATCGGTGCAAGCTGACACAATTCATGTTGGGAGAAGGGTAAAGGATTTGTTTGTTTTATCAACAAGTTCCTATGTTGATAAGATGCGGACAAATGATAGCGCGGCTATCTGGCATGAAAGGCTAGGGCATGGCGAAGCTGAAGACTATGGCGGCAAAAGGTCTTTGTGAAAGGCTTGCCTAGTTTATCGTCCATGGGAGAGGGTCATGTCTGTGTAGGGTTTCAATATGGAAATTCTCATCGACTTCCATTTGACAAGTCACAGAGCAGATACAAGAAGTCGTTGGAGTTGATTCACGGTGATCTTTTTGGCCCGACGAACACTGCCAGTCTGGGAGGCAACCGGTATATGCTGGTTTTGATTGATGATTACACTAGATATACCTGGGTGTATTTTATGAAGGAGAAGTCAGAGGCATTCGGGAAGTTTGTGGAGTTCAAGGAACTTGTGGAGGGTCTTCTTAGACAGCGGATTAAAAAGCTGAGAACTGACAATGGAGGTGAGTTCACCTCAGGTGAGTTCTTAAGTTTTTGCAAGAAGCATGACATCCAGAGTGATCTCTCTTGTGCGCATACTCCACAACAGAATGGAGTTGCTGAGCGGAAGATCCATCATTTGACGGAGACCGTGAAGTGCTGGCTTCATGCCAAGAATATCCCGAAGTCCTTCTGGCGGAGGGTATGTCTTGCGCTGCTTCTGTCATCAATCGGATGCCTCTTAGTCCGATCAACATGAAGATTCCACATGAGCTGATGTTTAAGGAGAAGGCCAGTGTGGGACACTTACGAATGTTTGGTTCAAATTTCTATGTGCATGTCCCTGATGCCATTAGAACAAAACTAGACGCGAAGGCGAGGAAACTAGTGTTCGTTGGGTATGATGATCGAAAGAAGGGATGGAAGTGCATGGATCCTGAGACGCGGAGATTTGTAGTATCTCGCGATGTGGTATTTGACCAGCTGACGTCATACCAGGGGAGTTCTTGTATAGAACTATTTTATAGCAAAGTTGAAAGGCAAAGAGAAGCTGCATGAGATCGTCAGGAGGAGTTGCCTATATCACCAGGAGCTCCAGTTGCGTCAAGCTCTGGGGTAGATGCTTCAGGTTCTGGAAGCAGGGGGAGAAATGCTCCGAGTACGCCTGAGAACAGAGTTGATTCTGAAGAAGCAGCGGAAGTGGTTAGTCCAGTACCGACCTTAAGAAGGTCAAAGAGGACTATAATTCCACCAGCTCGTTATACAGGAGGAAGCATGGTAACCTTTGTCTCATGTTTCTTTGATGTCCCTCTTCACGAGCGAGAGACTTCAAGATTTTAGGAATCCACTGGAGTCAAGGAGTGGGAAGATTCCATGGATGAGGAGATGGCTGCCCTCAGGAAGAACAAAACCTGGGATCTTGTTCCCAAGGTTGATGGAATAACTCCTGTAACTTGCAAGTGGGTGTTTGATGAGTAATTTATTTACTCATCTTTTAGTATAGTTTAATTATTATTTTAATATGAAATTATGTCTTTTATCTAAATTATATAATATAAATCTTTCCTATTTTAATTTCATAAGCTAACTTAAGTTTATTTTGTGTTTTCAGGTTTTCTGGACATTTGGAGCAAAAAGTACATTTACACGCCCCAGGTCACGGGCATGACCAATGGGCGTGTAACCTGCGTGGTGTTCCAGACCTGCTTCCGCCACCCCGGGGTCGTTCCGTGAAGAATTTGCCAAGTACACGCCCAAGTTCACGGGCGTGACCATGGGCGTGACCCAATGTCACGGCCGCGACTCGATTCCAGCTCCCAGAACACACCTGCCACGTCAATTTAAGTTACACGCCCTCAGTCACGGGAATGACCAGGGGGCATGACTCGCCCCGCGCGACTTCCCGCCAAAGATTTCCCGCCAGCAGCACATTTAAAGATTACACGCCCCAGGTCACGGGCGTGACCTAGGGCGTGATGCGCCCGAAACGCCTGCATTGAAGCCAGAACGCGCCCTCTCCGCACCAGCATCGATCACGCTCCTTACATGCCCTTGGTCACGGGCGTGACCAAGGGCGTGTAACATCAAATTTCTGCCTATTTAAATGGAGCTTCTCCAGATCTTCAGGAATGAATTTTTAGGATTAGAATTTCATTTTCTTGTATTATTTTCATGTTTCTAGTAGTTCTTATGCTCCTCCTTTATTTCTTATGATTGTAGCTATTTCAATTCAAAGCTTGTAATTTCTCAATTTCTTAGTTGTAACCTCTTTTGCATTTCAATAAAATAGTTCTCTTTCTCTTTTCCACTCTCTCTTTTATGATGTACTCTTTTATTTTCGTTAATTCCTCCATCTCCATGAGTAGCTAAATTTCTATTAGTACTCGGCTGAGATGATCCAAGGAAAATATAATTCATAATTTGGATTAGAACTTCTTTTTCTCGTATTTAGATCGCTTAAGATTTATCCTTGAATTTAAATTGATTGAGATTATATTATCGATATATAAATCTCATTCTTGTTTTCGTAGTCTAATAACTGAGAGGTTTTGAGTTTGAATCGATCATTTCAAGGATAAAGAGATTTGAATGCACTCCTCGAGAGAGGACGACATAAATCACCCGTATTGGAGTCATATTCAATAGAGGGGTTCATTTCGATAAGGCGAGTTTTAGGGGTTTCGATTCTAGAACGAGAGTTCGATTGATCAACCTAAACTAAGTTGAGCGCATCTTTGAGAGAGGTGCGTTTATAATTCGGAAACCTCCACGGTCAAGCAATTCTTTTAAAGAGAATTAAAAGTTTTATTTCTTAATTTATTTATTTTTCCAAGGTGATTCAAGGTTGAGTGCTAGTCCTTTAAATCATAGTTTTAACAAATTATTTCTCTTTCTTGCAAACAACCAACCCAAGTTTTATTCGATAAGATAATAGAGATTTTCTTGAAGTAAGAGTACTCAACCGCCCCGAGTCTAATATGACCTTGGTTTTTATAACCTATACTACATTCGATACGGTACACTTGCCGTTATCGTTTTCAAGCATAGTTTTGCGCATCAAGTTTTTGGCGCCGTTGCCGGGGACACAGTTGATATTTTGAAAAAAGAAATATTTATTAATTTTATCGTTCTTTTTCTTTCTCCCTCTCCTCCTAAATTTTTTTTTAAAAAAATCTCTTAAAAAGTGCAATCTAAATTCTCGGAAAGGACGCTTTGGGCTTGAATTCCCATCACAGCCTCTAGTACCTTGCGAGCCTTTCACCGGGTTGACCTTGGGAAGTCCGGGACTAATTTAACCCGCATTTTGAAAAATATATATATATATAATAAAAATATTTTTAAAATTCCATTCATTTGATCAAAGGTTGTTCCCTTTTTATTTCTATTATGAAAGAATCTGAATTGGTCGTTAAGGTTGCCGAGCTTCGAAACCAACTTTATCTCTTACAAGCCGAGCGAGGACGCCAATTTAGTTTTCTTTATTGTGGTGCGCCTCATCAAAGTGAGGAATGTTATCTACATTCGTATTCTCAAAATAATTATTATGAAAATAATTATCCTCAATATTATGCAAATAATTTTGATCATAATTTTTCATCTTTTAATGAAAATAATTTTTCAAACTTTGATGAAAATAATTTTTCTAATTTTAATGAGAATAATTTTTCGGCGTTTAATAATTGTTCTTCGAGCTCCGACGTAGATTATTCCTCGTGGCAAGCTCACCCTGATAGTTCTCGGAGCAATGAAGATAAATCTTTAGATCCGAATCTTTGTTTTTCTTCTTATACACCGCAATTTCCGTTCTCTAATTTTGGGGAAATTCCACAAATTCAAATAGATACTTCCCCCCAAAATTTAGAGGAAAATATTATCTCGTCTAGTGTTTTTTCTAATTTTCACGAGAATAATTTTTTGTCTTCTAATAATTTTTCTTCTAGCCCCGATGTAGATTATTCTTGGTGGCACGGTCACCCGGATAGTTTTCGGAGCGATGAAGATGAATCTTTCAATTCGAATTCTTGTTCATCTTCTTTTGTGCCGCAATTTTCATTCTATAATTTTGGGGAATCTCCACCGAATCAATTTGATACTTCCCCCAAAAATTTAGAGGAGAATTTTATTTCTTCTAGTATTTTTCTCCATCTTTGGATAATTTAGTTATGGAGGAACATGTGGTTTCATGTAATCCCATAACTACTTTTACCAAGGATGAAGAAAACTTACTTTACCAAGAATTTCTTAAAGTTTTGGGCACCCCGGATGAAATAGAAGAAGAACAAGTTTCTTCCCCTACTTCACCTGGATTTTATTTTCTTTGTCATGAATATTCGCGAATTTCTTCTATCCAACCAAAAATTCATGAAAATTTTGTGTCCGAAAATTTTATTCCTCTTGGTAATGCACTAGATTTTTCTAAAGAAAATTTTATTTTAGAAAAGGAACAACCGGAGCTAAATAAAATATTTTCGCAAGAACCTCCTCCTTGCGAAAAATATTCTGACTCGTTTATTTGTGATTCTCTTTATTCTAATAATTTTAAGGTTAAGGATGAGCCGTTGCCACCCAAAATAATCAATGATCCATATGCCGCTCATCTTTATTTTTCCAAATCAACTCAGGTATGTATAGGTGATTTGGATTTACATATTCAAATTCAAGGACAAAAGGAGAATCACAAGATAAACGGAGGAGTAGCCGGGCGACTGACGCCGGCACATTCACCTACGCGTGAATTAGGGGAGTTGCCTGCTCACTTCTCTTTTAAATTTCCGTTTTCCTAACAATAACCGTCTAGCTTAAAGATGGGAAAAAGAAAGCGCTCTTGGGAGGCACCCCTTGCTTATCATTATTTGTATGTATTTTTCTTTTAAAGTTTATTTTCTTTCAAGTATTCTTCATACTTAGTTTTAAACATTGGGGACAATGTTTAATTTAAGGTATGGGGTGTACATTGCTTTCTTTATATTTCTATTTATTTGAAAAAAATAAAAAATACATAAATATTTTTATTAATAAAAATAAAATTTCTAGAAAAGGATGCTTTGGGCTTGAATTCCCATCACAGCCTCTAGTACCTTGCGAGCCCTTCACCGGGTAGACCTCGGAAAGTCCAAGAAGAAAAAAAAATTAAAATTTTTTGCTGAATTTTTATACTTACTCATATGCAAAATCCTTAGTAGATTTGCTTTTGTATAGTGCCGTAGGGAATTTTTATACTTCATTAGATTTTGAATTTTGGAATAAAATTGTTGACTCATGCAGTATTCCTAGTTAAGCCCACGCGTTTGTAGAATTCTATGTCAAATTAACTATTCAGCATAAAATTAGATTTATGTTTTTCTAACTGCGAGAAAATAATTTTGTTTTACTCTTTCCTTGAATTCGGTAGAATTTGAGAATAATTCAAGTGAGTATGTAGAAGCTTACTAGAGAAAAATTACACATTTTGAATGGAAGGGTATTCTTTCTCGATGGCTAGAACTTGCCTCTAGCGTTTCTCGAGGCATTCGCATAGGTTTGTCATAGTTTTTAGAAGTGATTTAGGCCATCTTTTGATCGTTTGTGCCGGTTTGCCCACCTTTAAACAAATTCATTGTTTAAACACTTTGGGCCTTTCCTTATTTCCTTTGCTACCTCCACCTTTCATTTTCACCAAAGCCAAAATATCCACCCCATGATCACACTAAATATTTGAGATTTCTTACAATTTTGCAATGGGTTCTATTGTGAAAATAAGGAAGTTGCAAATTCTTATTTGGAGCTATAAAAAAAATGTGAAAAATTATTTTGTTGGCCAATTATGAAAAATAAAGAAAATTATTCATGGTCTTATGCTTGAAAAATAATGGGAGTTTTTGTATGTTTTGCTTCATGACAACTCTTATGCGAGGTTTAAATTTTGATAGTTTTGGGAAACTCTCACCTTGGTTTAGTGTGATCCTTAGCCGTCATGTTCTATCTCTTTGATTTCCAATTCCAAATCATATACCTAAGCCAAGTTTCAATCCTAATGAAAGCCCTTTTGATCTTTAAACTATGACATTATACTTGTGTAGTGGAGAGAGTGCGACCGGGCAAGCCTATGGTCATCGTCATTGATGGATTTCTTTGGAGGCTATCCCGAAACTCGATTTTGGGTAATATTGATCTTAGAAAACACGCTACCTGCTCTCTGAATAGCATTCGAGAGTTTACCGAGCTTTCAACTTAAAAGTAAAAGCAATATGTTAAATCGCATTTTTGAAAATTATAAGCTAATCGTTATGCTGAATAGGTCTTTCAACTAGGATCTCTACACGTAGGCGTAAGACTTCGCATTTTTATTCCTTGAGCTCAAATTTCTTTTTCTAGTATTTAAATTTCTTTACACCTATGAAAAGTTGTTTGCTCGGGACTAGCAAACGAGTAAGTATGGGGGTGTTTGATGAGTAATTTATTTACTCATTTTTTAGTATAGTTTTATTATTATTTTAATATGAAATTATGTCTTTTATCTAAATTATATCATACAAATCTTTCCTATTTTAATTTCATAAGCTAACTTAAGTTTATTTTGTGTTTTCAGGTTTTCTGGACATTTGGAGCTAAAAGTACATTTACACGCCCCAGGTCACGGGCGTGACCAATGGGCATGTAACCTGCGCGGTGTTCCAGACCTGCTTCCGCCACCCCAGGGTCGTTCCGTGAAGAATTCGCCAAGTACACGCCCAAGGTCACAGGCGTGACCCAATGTCACGGCCGCGACTCGACTCCAGCTCCCAGAACACGCCTGCCACATCAATTTAAGTTACACGCCCTCGGTCACGGGCGTGACCAGGGGGCGTGACATACAGTCACGGGCGTGACTCACCCCGCGCGCCTTCCCGCCAAAGATTTCCCGCCAGCAGCACATTTAAAGATTACACGCCCCAGGTCACGGGCGTGACCTAGGGCATGATGCGACTGAAATGCCTGCATTGAAGCCAGAATGCGCCCTCTCCGCTCAGCATCGATCACGCTCCATACACGCCCTTGGTCACGTGCGTGACCAAGGATGTGTAACATCAAATTTCTACCTATTTAAAGGGAGCTTCTCCAGATCTTCATGAACGAATTTTAAGGATTATAATTTCATTTTCTTGTATTATTTTCATGTTTCTAGTAGTTCTTATGCTCAACCTTTATTTCTTATGATTGTAGCTATTTCAATTCAAAGCTTGTAATTTCTCAATTCCTTAGTTGCAACCTCTTTTGCATTTCAATAAAATAGCTCTCTTTCTCTTTCCCACTCTCTCTTTTATGATGTACTCTTTTATTTTCGTTAATTCCTCCATCTACATGAGTAGCTAAATTTCTATTAGTACTCGGCCGAGATGATCCAAGGAAAATATAATTCATAATTTGGTTTAGAACTTTTTTTTTCGCTTATTTAGATCGCTTAAGATTTATCCTTGAATTTAAATTTATTGAGATTATATTATCGATATATAAATCTCATTCTTGTTTTCGTAATCTAATAACCGAGAGGTTTTGAGTTCGAATCGATCATTTCAAGGATAAAGAGATTTGAATGCACTCCTCGAGAGAGGATGACATAAATCTCCCGGATTGGAGTCATATCCAATAGAGGGGTTCATTTCGATAAGGCAAGTTTTAGGGGTTTCGATTCTAGAATGAGAGTTCGATTGATCAACTTAAACTCAGTTGAGCGCATCCTCGAGAGAGGTGCGTTTATAATTCGGGAACCTCCAAGGTCAAGCAATTCTTTTAAAGAGAATTAAAAGTTTTATTTCATAATTTATTTATTTTTCCAAGGTGATTCAAGGTTGAGTGCTAGTCCTTTAAATCATAGTTTTAACAAATTATTTCTCTTTCTTGCAAACAACCAACCCAAGTTTTATTCGATAAGATAATAGAGATTTTCTGGAAGTAAGAGTACTCAACCGCCCCGAGTCTAATACGACCTTGGTTTTTATAACCTATACTACATTCGATACGGTACACTTGCCATTTTCGCTTACAAGCATATTTTTGCGCATCAGTGTTCAAATTGAAGAAGAATGCGGATGGTAGTATAGAGCAGTACAAGGCTCACCTTGTTGCTCGAGGGTTCTCACAATAATATGGGAAGGATTATGAGGAGTCGTTCAGTCCAGTGGCCAAGATGATTTTGGTGTGGGTGGTGATTGCGTTGGCAGCTTGCCAAAGATGGAAGATTTGGCAACTTGACGTAAAAAATGCTTTCTTGTACGACGAGATTGAGAGGGACATCTTCATGGTTCAGCCACCTGGGTATGTATCGAAAGTTCATCCAGGACACGTCTGCAAGTTGAAGAAGGCCCTCTATGGGTTGAAGCAAGCGCCTAGGGCGTGGTATGGGAAGATCGCAGAATATCTCCATTTCTGTGGATACTTTGCTTCAGACTCAGATTCTAGCTTGTTTATAAAGAAGAAGGGAGAGATTCAGGTCCTCGTGCTATTGTATGTGGATGACATGATTGTCACCAGGAACTCAGAGGAGGTAGCAAGGCTAAGGGCTGAGCTTGCTATCAGATTTGAGATGAAGGATCTAGATGAGCTCCATCACTTCCTTGGACTCGAGGTTGAGAGGCAGAAGAATGGAGTGCTCATTTCCCAGAAGGGCTATGCGGAGCGAATCGTTAAAAGGTTTGGCATGCAGGAAAGGAAGAGTAGTTAGACTCCTGTTGAGGTTGGTCTAAAGCTTCGGCGGGATGAGGGGCGGATTGTTTCTGATCCATTGGTGTTCCAGGCTCTTATTGGGAGTTTGATATATTTGACGATTACTAGGCCGGATATTGCATATGCAGTTGGCAGGGTAAGTCGATATATGGCGGAGCCACAGAAACCTCATCTGGTGGCGGCCAGGAGTATCCTGAAGTATGTGAAGTCGACCTCTGATTTAGGTCTCTATCATAGGAGAGATACGTGCTTTAACCTG
Organism: Dactylorhiza incarnata; assembly: GCA_033032865.1. NCBI lineage: Eukaryota > Viridiplantae > Streptophyta > Magnoliopsida > Asparagales > Orchidaceae > Dactylorhiza > Dactylorhiza incarnata. The sequence continues at coordinate 3,790,594 of JAWHQI010000255.1, read as the reverse complement.
CATGGTTACATGGATGCTGATTATGGGGGAGATTCTGATGATCGGAAATCGACATCTGGATACATTTTTTGGCGGGCCCTGCAGCTATATCATGGTGCAGTAAGAAGCAGGATTCGGTATCTGTTTCTACAACTGAAGTGGAAAACAAGGCTTTGGCCTTTGCATCTCAGGAAGCCATCTGGCTGAGGAGTTTGGTAGAAGAAATCCATAAGGAGGTACGATGTCCAACTCTGCTACGCGGTGACAACGCGAGTGCCCTCAAACTAGATAATAATCCAGTTTGTCACGTGCGGACCAAGCATATCGAGATCGAGCATCATTTTATTCGGGAAAAGGTGCTAGAGGGATCTCTGATGGTTGAGCATGTGCGGAGCGAGGATAATGTCGCTGACATCTTCACGAAGCTGCTAGAGAAGGGACCATTCACTCGGTTACGAGGTTTACTCGGGTTGACTTCCACTTCTCCCTTGAAGGGGGAGTGTTGAAAATGTTGCAGTTGAGTGGAGGTTGGGCGGTCTGTCTTAAGACCGCGCGGGTTGTCTACACGCAGCGGGCTGGCGGTCTGCAAGTCTGGCTTGTGTTGAAAATGTTGAAGTGGAAGTTTGCGGTCTAGAGGGGTGATCGCGCAGTCTGCCTAACCGCGTGAGCTCGCCTCCTCCAGCGGTCTGATCTCTTTGGTATAGACGCAGGTCTATTCGGTCTGACCGTCGTTCTGTGTCCAAGCTGCCGAGGTGAGGCCGCGCGGTCTGTTTTGTGAGACCGCGTGGCTTGCTGTTCTGTTTCGTGCGGGTTAAGCTGTTAACCGCTTGGTCTGTTCTCTAGAAGGGGCAGTCCGGCCTGGGGGCTGTCTGGGTTCTTATGGTGCACGCGGACTAAGGTCTTCTTAGTCGCGCGGTCTCCGGTTTCGTGATAGCATAGCAGGTCCTTCGGCGATCTGCTGGTATATGCGGTCACTGGTGTTCGTTGACTTGCCGGGTTGTTGTCTTAGTCGACCTGGTTGTGTTCGCGATCTCTGGAGGAGACCTCGTGTGGCGAACACTGGTGGTGAGCGTCATGACCGTGCGAGTTATCATGATCACGCGGCTTCATGCAGGAGTGGCGGTCTCCTGGTCTGAGTTGAAGTCGGCGAGCTCACAAGGCGCAGAGCGATCTTCTGACCGCGCGAGTTGACCGGTCTTGGTCAAGCGGTCAGAGGGAGGTGACTCCATCTCATAGGGTGGTGACTGGATCAGGTCACACGCCTATAAATAGGAGTCACGGTAGCAGCAAAATTAATCGCGCCAAGTCTTCTGCGGATTGTGCGGGCAGCAACGGTCACCTTCTCTTCTAAGGTGTTCGGGCGGTCTCGCGGCTTACAGTGCAGGTTGCTGGAGTTCAGGATAATCAGTGGAGTTCGGGAGGTCGCGGAGGTTCAGTTGGTGTTGATCAGGTTGTTGGCTTTGTGTGTTCGGGCAGTCTTGTTTCCTAGTCGTGCGAACAGCCAGGTCGGGCGGTCTCAGGATTTAAGAACGCTGATTATCTTTCCTTCAGCATTGTAATTTCCTTTGGTTTTGTGTACTGGCAAAATCATGTCTCGCCATGTATACCTCGCTTTGTAATGAAGACTTTTGCTATCATCAATAAAGATTGTGTTGCTTCATGTGCTTCTGGTTGTTGGCTTTAACCTTGAGTTGTACAATTCCTGCTCACTCCTAGATCTACAGGAGGAAACATGGTGAGCTTTCTCTCGTGTTTCTTTGCTGGTCCCTTGGATGAGCGGGAACCAGTGAGCTTTGAGAAGGCCAAAGGCGTGAAGCAGTGGGATTCGGCCATGGAAGAAGAAATGGCAGCTCTTGAGAAGAATGAGACTTGGTCTCTGGTTCCCAAGCCCAAAGGCATCACCCCTGTGACATGCAAGTGGGTCTACAAGCTCAAGAAGAAGGCAGATGGTAGTATCGAGCGATACAAGGCTCGTCTTGTGGCTCGGGGATTCTCGCAGCAATACGGTGAAGATTATGAAGAGACATTCAGTCCGGTGGCAAAAATAGCATCAGTTCGGTATGTGATTGCTTTGGCGACATTCTATGGGTGGAGGATTTGGCAGCTCGACGTAAAGAATGCTTTCTTGTATGGCGAGATTGACAAAGATATCTTCATGGTGAAGCCACCAGGTTTTGTATCTGAAGATTTTCCGGACTATGTCTGTAAGCTGAAGAAGGCCCTGTATGGGTTGAAGCAAGCGCCGAGGGTGTGGTACGGGAAGATTGTAGAATATCTCTTATTCTACGGATTCATTGCTTCAGACTCTGACTCGAGCTTGTTTGTCAAGAAGAGCGGGGAGCTTCAAGTCATCGTGCTGCTTTACGTCGACGATATGATCGTGACGGGGAATTCGAAGGAGGAGGTAACAAAGCTTCGGGCTGAGCTATCTATCAGGTTTGAGATGAAGGACTTGGGTGAACTTCACCATTTCCTTGGACTCGAAGTGCAGAGGAAGGAAGGTGGAGTGCTGGTGTCGCAGGGTGGATATGCGGAGCGAATCGTGGAGCGATTCGACATGAAGGAAGGGAAGTGCATTTCTACACCTCTAGAGAAGGCCATGAAACTTCGCAAGGATGAGTGGAGGATTCTGGAAGATCCGCTTGTGTTCCGAGCTCTGGTTGGGAGCATGATTTATCTGACGATCACTAGACTGGATATTGCGTATGCAGTTGGCAGGGTGAGTCGTTATATGGCGGAACCACGGATGCCTCATCTACTAGCGGCCAAGAATATTTTGAAGTATGTCAAGGCGACTTCGGATATGGGTCTCCTTTACAGGAGGGATGCGGGCTTCGAGGTGCATGGGTACATGGATGCTGATTATGGTGGAGCTTCAGATGATCAGAAGTCGACGTCTGGATTCGTCTTCATGGTGGGCCCCACGGCTATATCATGGTGCAGCAAGAAGGTGTCTGTCTCTACCACGGAAGCAGAATACAAGGCTTTGGCCTTGACAGCTCAGGAAGCCATCTGGCTTAGGAGGTTGGTGGGAGACATCCATAAGGAGGTTCGGGGTCCGACTCTGCTCCGCGGAGACAATGAGAGTGCACTCAAACTGGTTACTAATCCAGTTTGTCACGCGAGGACCAAGCATATCGAGATCGAGCATCATTTCATTCATGATAAGGTGCTGGAGGGGTCTCTTTCGGTCGAGCATGTTTGGAGTAAGGACAACGTTGCTGACATTTTCACAAAGGCGCTGGCGAAGGGGCCGTTCACTCGGCTAAGGAGTTTACTTGGGTTGTTTTCAACTTCCCACTTCAAGGGGGGGTGTTGAAAATGTTGAAGTGGAAGTTTGCGGTCTTGAGGAGTGATCGCGCGGTCTGCCTAACCGCGCAAGCTCACGGTCTCCTCCAGCGGTCTGATCTCTTTGGTCTAGCCACAGGCCAATTCGGTCTGATCGTCGTTCTGTGTCCAAGCTGCCAAGGTGAGGCCGCGCGGTCTGTTTTGTGAGACCGCATGGCATGCTGTTCTGATCTGTGCGGGTTAAGTTGTAAACCACGCGATTTGTTCTCTGGAAGGGGCAGTCCAGTCTGGTGGATGTCCGGGTTCTAGTGGTGCGCGTGGACTAAGGTCTTCTTAGTCGCACGGTCTCCAGTTTCGTGATCGCATAGCAGGTCCTTCGGCGATCTGCTGGTATATGCGGTCACTGGTGTTGGTCGACTTGGCGGGCTGTTGCCTTAGTCGACCTGGCTGTGTTCGCGGTCTCTGGAGGAGACCTCGTGTGGCGAACACTGGTGGTGAGCGTCATGACCGTGTGAGTGGTCATGATCGCGCAGCTTCATGCAGGAGTGGTGGTCTCCTGGTCTGAGTTGAAGTCGGCGAGCTCACAAGGAGCAGAGCGATCTTCTGACCGCGCGAGTTGACTGGTCTTGGTCAAGCAGTCAGAGGGCGGTGTCTCTATCTCATAGGGTGGTGACTGGATCAGGTCACACGCCTATAAATAGGAGTCACTGTGGCTGCAAAATTAATCGTGCCAAGTCTTCTGCGGATTGTGCGTGCAGTAGCGGTCACCTTCTCTTCTAAGGTGTTCGGGCGGTCTCGCGGCTTGCAGTGCGGGTTGCTGGAGTTTGGGAGAATCAGTGGAGTTCGGGAGGTCGCGGAGGTTCAGTTGGTGTTGATCAGGTCGCTGGCTTTGTGTGTTCGGGCGGTCTTGTTTCCTAGTCATGCGAACAGCCAGGTCGGGCGGTCAGGCGTTCTCAGGATTTCAGACCGCTGGTTATCTTTCCTTCAGCATTGTAATTTCCTTTGGTTTTGTGTACTGGCGAAATCATGTCTCGCCATGTATACCTCGCATTGTAATGAAGACTTTTGCTATCATCAATAAATATTGTGTTGCTTCATGTGCTTCTGGTTGTTGGCTTTAACTTTGAGTTGTATAATTCCTGCTCCCTCCTAGATCTACAGAAAATTTCACAGCTTGTTCTTGGACTTGGTCTACTTCAAGTCCTGGTGTTCTGGTTGGCCGGTGCGACTTGTCTTAAAGCCGCACAGTTTGTTTCTATCTGCAGCCGATTTGGGGATGTTATCCTATCACTATGGGCGGTTACCCCACTCCAACTCGCGCCTATAAATAGGACCTCTCCCTTAGATCTTATATAGTAAACAGTAAGCGTGAGCTCACAAGTTGTTTGTGCGGTTAGACTTTCTCTAGTTGCTCAGGTTGAGAATTGACTCTGTTGTGTTCGCAGGTTGCACAGCTTGTGTGTGGTTCTGACTTGATCAGAGGAGACCGCAGCGGTTAAGTCGGTGGCAGTCAACGGCGGGTAGAAGTAGGTGGCCGCAATTTGCGGCAGCTTTTCTCTTTGGCTTGTGTTTCTGCTTTCAATAAGTCAGACTGTGCGGTTAGGCGACTTGCCTTGCCGGTCTATTTTTTGTTCAGCTTTTCAGCAGCAACGTTCGCGGTTAGGAGCGGCTAAGTGATAGCGGTCAGGCGGCCTTGCTTGGGCGGACAATGTCAGCATTAGAATAACGGGTAGTCCGTGTGTTGAGTTGCGGTTTGGCGGCTTTGCGGTTTGCGCTGACAGCCTTGTTAAGTCAGGCGGCTTGCTAGTCAGGCGGCTTGGGCGGTTTCTGCTTTTTCTTGTTGTTTTTCTTCTTCAATTGTATTGGTGAAGCATGTCTCGCCATGTGTACCTCAAGTTGTAAAGAAGTGTTTTTGAATACTATTCCTCGTGTTCCTTCTTTGTTTCTGGTTTATTGTGCTCAGTATGGTTGAGAGTGTTCCTCCGACCTAGTTCCCGTATTTCCGCTTGTCAGACCTTAACTTGGTGTCTGATAGTATTTATCAAAAGAGACATTTTCACAATCTAGGCGTAGTGTAGGAATAGAAAATATCTTTAGGAGACTTTAAAGATAAGGATTTCAGTTAAAAGGTATGCAATAAGGATGATAGAAAAGCCATTTTATAACTATAATGCGTCTAGACATAAATCTTTCCCAGAGAGCAAGATACACAAGATCTAAAAGCAGTGGCATTTAACTGGCAAGTAAGCTATAAAGTATCAAAAGGGCACAACGGGCGTCAACAACCTGACACTAACCCGTTGGATCCAAACTAGCATGTATGAACACAAGAAGAAAACTAACAACAACTACCTCACAGCAGCGGGGTAAAACAGCAACTAAAACTCCTGAAGACTCCGGGCTACACCACTAGCCGCTAAGACTCTGAACCTGAGGCATTCAATAAAACAAAGAACGCCTCAGCAAAGAATTTACAAGCGGCAGAAAAACAAGTAGTAAAGTAAATAAGACATAAGTGATACCAACCCAAGCCCAACACTTACAGGAAAGGAAGCTCCAAGCACAGAACTAAACAATGCACCAAGTGCACCAAATACAAAAAAGAGATACAAGTAAAGTCCATTTATCTTGTTAAATTTATTTAAAGAGACTGATCAGCTCAAATTAAACGGGGGCGGTCCTTTATCCTCTGCCACCCAAAGCCAAAAACGGGTGGGGGTTTCACTATCCCCAACCACCCAAACACAGCCCACGGGACCACAGGAAAAGCCTGCGGTTCACCACAAAAAGGCCACCATGCAAGGCTACAACAATTCCCCACTGCCCCCCCCCCCCCCCCCCCCCCCCCCAAAACACGACCCACCGTGTAAGGACAAAGGCAATGGTTCTTATTAATTAATTTGTTTAATTATGGCACGGGACGAAGCCCGAGAAAACAATCACCAGGATACCCCAAGGATAGGGTCACGAATGAAGTAAACACTGCATAAGACGATTCATAAGAGAATTCATAAGTTATTTAACCACAACGGGTACGAGATTTCAAAGAGGAGAAGTTATCGGAGGCATAACTCAGGTACTAAGAAGTAGAGGGCATTTCTCGGGAACCCAAGGTCAATATACAAGGGTTTCTAGGGAAGTCAAAGACAGAGAACAAGAGGTTCTAGAGAAATCCAGGGGCAATAAAAATTTCTCGAGAAATCCCAAGCAGGGACTATGATTTCTCGAGAAATTGGATGCAGGGATCAAGCTGCTTCTCGAGAGATGAAAGGCAGGGTCAGGCTTCTCGAGAAATGAAAGGCACGGTCATGTTGTTTCTCGAGAAATGAAGGGCAGGGGTCAGCTATTTCTCGAGAAAGGAAGGGCAGAGATCATCTGTCTCTCGAGAAATGAAAGGGCAGGGGTCAGCTTCTATAAAAAGAAAGGCAGGGATCGGTGATTTCTCAAGAAATTCAAGGCAGGAAACCTTGATTTCTCGAGAAATCCAAGGCAGGAGGAAACAAAAAGGAATTCAAGGGGAATAAACTTTTCTCGAGCAATCCCAAGCAGGGGCTATGATTTCTCGAGTTGTTCTCGAGAAATCAAGGGCAGGGATACAAGCTGTTCTCGAAAAAAAAGGAGGTGCAGGAAACAAAGCCAGGCCATTCGTCGAATGAGCAGGGCAGTTCGACGAACACCAGGCCGTTCCTCGAACGCGCCGTTCGACAAACGCGGGACGTTCATCGAACGCAAGGCCATTCGACTAACTTCAAGAAACAAAAAGAAGGAAAAAAGGTAAGAATCCAAGTCAAAAGATTTCCGCTCGACGAACGTATGGCAAAAAGAATTCGTTCAATGAACTCTAGGCAAAAATAATGTTGGGCAAAAAAAGAATCCGTTCGACAAACGTCGGACAAAAAGAATCCATTCGACGAACGCCGTGCAAAAATAACCTTGAGTAGAGTCTAGCAGGAAGGAACTGATTTCTCGAGAAAACCAAGGCTGCAGGCAAAAGAAACCAGGGCAACCGTAGGTTGTCTAGGGAAAATTACAGATATGCTAACTATCATACATGCGCTCATGGTACAGGCTAAAAACACATCCATAACTCATAACCAAGGAAAAGAAGAGTGCTTCAACAAACAAGAAGGAAGGAGGAAAAAAGCCACTTGCCTTAAACCTTGCTAAACTCGAAGTCCTCCGCTCCAAAAGCTATGGATCAGCAAGAACTCACTCAAGCACAACGACCTGAAACTTTTTGGATCGAAAAGAGGGATTAGGTTACTACCTCGAACCCCAAAAAAATCAACGAAACGGAAAAAGCTTACCACTTGGACGAAGATCTCGCCGGGGGCTTTTTGAATCTACTCTCCAGACGCGATTCCGACTACAACAGACCAAGAAATTGTCGGCCGGAAGCTCCACGACATGTCGCTCTCGCTCTCTCGCTCGATAGAACTCTTGGTCGGCCGAAAGGGGAAAGAGATGAAAAAAGATAAAACCTAAAATTATTATATATATAAATTGCTTAAATTGCTCGTCGAGGACAAGGCAGCTCTTCGAATTCAAGGAATTCGTCGAACGCGGCCTCCAGGAGTACATCGAACGCAGCCTCCAGGAGTTCGTCAAACGCAGCCTCCAGGAGTTCGTCGAACGCAGCCTCCAGGAGTTCCTCGAATGCAGCCTCCAGGAGTTCGTCGAACGCAACCTCCAGGAGTTCATCGAACGCAGCCTCCAGGAGTTCATCGAACGCAGCCTCCAGGAGTTCGTTGAACGCACAAGAAGAATCCAAAACACCTCGGATTTTCATGAAAATCGCACCTAAACTGAAAATCGGCGCTACGAATCCAACGGCAAAGTCAGAATTCAATTCCGACGTGCCAAACTTGGGATAAAGCCTCCAAAAGCTAAGTTCTTAATAACTACTCAAAATCTTCTCTATAGCTCAAAACGACGTGAAAACTCGCACGCTCGATCTAAATTACATACTTTAACTAAGATAAGGCCCAAAACTAAACCTGACGAGCTGACGTAATGCCTTTACGCCAAAATAACATCACAGCAGCCACGTAAAATAATTAATGAAGATCAGGGGCGTTACAGCAGGTTCCAAAGGTTTGAAGGTTGGCCCCGAGCAAACCCGCTGACCAAGCTCCCATCTAGCTGGCAGGGCCGTAGGCTCACTCGATGGCAGGTTCCAAAGGTTTGAAGGTTGGCCCCAAGCAGACCCTCTGACCAGTCTCCCATTTAGCTAGCAGGGCCGTAGTGTTGGATCGGTAGGCGCCCTTAGAGGGGGGGGGGGGGTGAATAAGGGTTTTAAAGATTTTAAAACTATTTTGATTATTTTAGAAAAAGCTTTAAATATGATAATAAAGAAGATCAAGACTAATCAAGTAAAGTAAGAATAGAGACATGATTTTATTAACTTGAGAGACATGATTACAAAAACTTGATCTCTTATGAAAGCTAGAAATCAAAGCTAAATAGAAAAGAAACCTTTTGGTTTTCTATCCAGACTCGCTACCCCACGAACCGGTGGCCCTAGCCTTATCCACCCCGGATTCGGCCTCAAGCCGCTCTAGCCAATCCCTCCCCGGATGTGGCCTCGAGCCCCCCTAGACCTAACCTAGATCTAGTCGCCAACACGAGGCGATTTTCCCCTAAGTCCTACACAGACCTAGTCGCCAACACGAGGCGATTTCACTAATCGTGTACAAAGTGCAATATGAAATAATAATAAAGAAATAAGAACTCCCTCAAGATGGACTTCTGAAGTTGGAGACGAAGATCCGCCGTTGAATAAGCGTTGTAGAAGCGGACTTCAATCTGATCTGGCGTGACGAGATTCTCCTTCAGAAGTTTTGCAGAGCATCGCTAGCACATCAACTTTCGGCCAAGATAGCCTCTGGAATTCTGGCACTCAATATATCTCTCTGATGTGTGTATGAAATGAGAGGACTTGGGTCCTTTTTATAGACTAGCGCTAGCGCCTACGCTAGCCACTAACGCCGGCGCTATCCCATATTAGGAGACTTTTTGCGCGGCAGAATCTTCAATCCGAGGCAACAATTCCAGCATGCCTTCTGTGCATCGAGCTAGCGTCGGCGCTATCCACTATCGCCTGCGCTAGTGATCAGTTTGGAGTTGATGGCTCAATTTTGGGGGCAACCACCATATGTAAACCTTGAGTGATTTTGACCTGTTATCCTGCACACTTAGATCACACAAGATTAAATACACACATAGGATTTGTTATTCTCAAACCTAGGAGATGCGGAAGACCGTGTTCCAACAAACTCCCCCTTTTGATAATAACAAATCCATTAATGATAAATCAGAGCATTAATCTAAATAAGCATGAAGAAACATATTTGTGTGTGTGTGAAAAGGATGACTTAGGATAAATAATGATTATAGCATTTTAGTATTGCTCCCCCTAAATACATGCTCCCCCTAAGTGAATTCTCTCCTAATATGTTCTTAACTGAATTAAGCATGTTAGATATGTTATCATGGTTAGTTCTCCCCCTTTTGCATTTTATCATGTTAGTTCTCCCCCTTTGTTATTAGCAAAAGCGGGTAGGGAGACACCACTTCAAACTGTGATAATACGGTTAATAGGCATGATCGAGCTTTGAGAGAAGGAAATGATAAGGAGTTGTAGAAATCTTTTTATTGAATTAGATTAGAGTTTGAGTATCTATATTGTCATAAATCAGAGTTTTGTAGCATAAACACAAGATAAAAGCAAAGGTGCGGAAGACTTAAAAGAAAACATCTTGTATAAGAAATGATAATTCAAAAAATAGTGGAGTTTTCATTTCAGAAAGAAGATGTTTTGTACATCAAAGGTTAAACAAGAGGTTAATTTCACCAATGAAGAAACCAAGCATGAATAAATATTATCACAAGAGAGATTACGACAATGTTATGGTAATTCATAATTTCAAAAACAATCTAAACATTGTAGAAATCTTGCTAGGTTATCTAGTGCATTTTATAAATAAAGAGTAAGTATAGAATTAGCATTAGGATCCAATACTCATGAGAAGAAGTGTTATGGAAGATAATGATGTGCACAAGTGTATTTTGGATAAAGTGAACAAGTGTGTTAACCAAAAATACAAGATAAATATAGAGTAAAGTGCACAATAAAAACACAAATAATTTTACTTCCACACACTTTTAAGCACAAATTAAAATGTACAACAACCAAGGTGCTTTGCACACACAATGCTTCTGAAGACTTATCAGGGTGCAAAGTAGTGCTTGGGGGATCACACAAGTTAATTTCTCAAGGTTGATTCTTTTTGTTGTGATCCTGTGTACTTAAGAAGAAGTGGTTTTATTTTTAAAACGAAGAGTTTGCACAAGACACTTTACTAATCTATCCAAGGTGCTCAACCCCACAATGCTTATTAAGACTTATCAGGAGGTTCAAGTAGTGCTTGGTGGAGGTGACTTTGTCAAGGTTATGATGAGTTTGATTTGAACACAGTTCTCCGATTACACTTGTTTTGCAAACACTTTAAAGAAGAAATTTCAACCATTCTTCTTAATATTTAATAGTGCAAATAAATGTTGTGTAGGTAAGATACTTGTGCAATTTTAATTTTATGTACAATTACAATATATTAGCAAGCATTCTTAGATTAAGAAGCACAAGTAGACTAAGCCAAAAGGTGAGTGAAATAATATCATTATCAAACATAAAACATTTACTCATACTTAGATGCATGCTAAGCTTAGTCCTACACAAACTTTTCTAATTATTATTGATGCACATATTAATAGATAGATCAAAGCATGATAAAAACAATGTTAAAGAAGTTTGAAAAAATAAATTGTAACATTATAGAGACTCTAAAGAATAGATTTAAATCATGCTTGATGTTCATAAAAAAAACATACAGAAATTTTGGATTTGGTTTCATGTTTTATGTTTTAGTATTTTGATTTAAAAAAAAAAACTTTAAATAAAAGCAAAAAATATTTTTGGTTTTTGTCTTTTGTAATTTTATATTTGATTTTGGTAAATGACAAAAGCTTTTAAACAAGAGCAAAACATATTTTTGAAATTTTGTCTTTTATAGTTTTGTTTTTGATTTTTCAAAATTTAAATAAAATTAGTGGTGCAAAAACAAATAGTACATATCTATTAACATAATTTTAGGAACTTTTCAAAATTTTAAAAATGCAGAAAATCAGAAAGTCATGCTAGCGCCGGCGCTAGCGCTAGCGCGGAATACAGTACACAATTTTCGAGGAGTTTAAATTTTTTGATTGTTGATCCTGATTAGGTGTCCCAATAGTAGTTTAATGCTGAAATTTCAGATTTGTAGGAGGTGTTTTCGATGGTGAAAAATGCAAAAAATTGTGTTTTGTGAAAGTGTTTTAACTTGAAAGATCTAGGACACCTAACTCAAGTCGTAATAATCGAAATCTCGCATCGGGAAGAGGCTTAGTAAATATGTCAGCGAGTTGGGAGTCCGTGCCAATGAAACTTACTTTTACATGCTCTTTCTTAATGTGATCCCTAATGAAATGATGACGAACATCGATGTGTTTGGATCTAGAATGATGTACAGGATTATATGTGAGGTCTATTGCACTTTTGTCGTCACATTTAAGGTCAATGTTTTTAAGATGAAATCCAAAGTCCTCTAGTGTTTGACTCATCCATAGTGCTTGTGTACAACAACTACCAAGTGCAATACACTCGGCCTCCGTGGTGGAGAGTGCAACCGAGGATTGTTTCCTACTAGACCAAGCTACTAAGGAGGGTCCTAAGAAGTGACATGTACCGCTAGTGCTTTTTCGATCTAGTGAACACCCGGCGTAGTCCGAATCGGAATAGCCGTGGAGTGTGAATGTATCATTGTGTGGTTACCACAAACCTAATTTAGATGATCCTAATAGATAAAGAAAAATCCGTTTTACCGCTTTTAAATGAGATTCTCTTGGGTTGGCTTGAAAGCGAGCACATAAACATACGGCAAACATTATATCTGGTCTAGATGCACTTAAGTAAAGAAGAGATCCTATCATTCCTCTATATAACGTTTGATCAATTGAAATTCCGGATTCATCTTTTCCTAGTTTTAAAGAAGCACTCATAGGAGTAGAAGCTTGTTTAAGATTTTCAAATTCAAATTGTTTAAGCATATCGTGAACATATTTTGTTTGGCAAATAAATATACCATCACTTTGTTGTGAGATTTGAAAACCAAGAAAATAAGACAATTCTCCTACAAGACTCATTTCAAATTCTTTTTTCATTACTAATACTACTTCATTACACAACTCTTCATTAGTGGCTCCAAAAATGATATCATCAACATAGATTTGTAAAATAATTAGATTGTTATTATTATGCTTAATGAAGAGTGTGTTGTCGACACTTCCCATAACATAACCGTGCTTTAACAAAAACGATGTAAGTCTATCACACCATGCACGGGGCGCTTGTTTTAATCCATAAAGCGCTTTTTCTAGTTTGTAAACATGATTAGGAAATTTTTCATTTATGAAACCAGGGGGTTGTTCTACATAGACTTTTTCTTTTATAAACCTGTTTAAAAAGGCACTTTTAACATCCATTTGAAATAATTTTATTCTTTTAAAACTCGCAAATGCCAAAAATATTCGTATAGATTCTAGGCGAGCAACGGGTGCAAAAGTTTCTTCGAAATCTACCCCCTCGATTTGAGAATATCCTTGAGCGACTAGGCGTGCTTTATTTCTTATAATTCTAGATTCACCATCTAGTTTATTTTTAAAGATCCATTTTACACCTATGATCGGATGATTAGATGGTCTTTCTACTAGATTCCAAACTTTGTTTCTTTCAAATTGTCCTAACTCTTCATTCATAGCCATGAACCAAAAATCGTCATTTAGAGCGGTGGAAACGTTTTTAGGTTCTATTTCCGAAACAAAGCAAATATTTGAAAATGTTTCATGAAGGGAGGAGCGAGTTCTTACCCCGGTAGAAGGTTCCCCAATGACTAGTTCTTTTGGATGATTTTTTGAGAAGTTCAAAACACTTGGAGGAACAACTTCAAATTCTTTGGTCTTCTCCTCCTCTTCGATGGATGGTTATTCTTCGTCGTGCTCCAAGGAGGGCAAAGGTTCATTGTTTGTACTTGTAGAAAGCTTCTCTGCACATGGGGTAAACTCATCAAATTTAACATTAATAGACTCTTCAACCTTTCTTGATCTTTTGTTAAATATCCTATAGGCTTTACTGGTTGAAGAATAACCAAGAAATATTCCTTCATCACATTTCTCATCAAATTTACCTAAAGAGTCTTTTGTATTAAGAATAAAACATTTGCATCCAAATACTTTAAAATATGATACGTTAGGTTTCTTTTGAAAATATAGTTCATATGGTGTGAGATTAAGTGATGGGCGAAGCATAACTCTATTCATTACGTAGCATGATGTTCTTACGGCTTCGGCCCAAAATGACTTAGGTGTTTTATATTCAGATAGCATGGTGCGTGCCAGTTCTTGAATTGTTCTATTTTTCCGTTCTACTACACCGTTTTGTTGAGGTGTGCGTGGTGCTGAGAACTCATGTTTAGTTCCTAACATTTCACAAAAGGATTTAAAATTTTCATTTTCAAACTCACCTCCATGATCTGAGCGAATGCATTTTATTTTTAAATCTAGTTCATTTTGAATACGAGTGCATAATTTTGAGAATTCGCAAAATGCATCAGATTTAGAAGAGAGCAATAAAGTCCAGCAATATCTAGAGAAATCATCTATTAGAACAAAAGTGTAAATTTTACCACCAAGACTTGCGGTGTTAACGGGACCAAATAAATCCATATGAATTAGCTGTAGTGGTTTAGAAGTAGAAATTTCATTTTTGCTCTTAAAGGATGATTTTGTGAATTTTCCCTTTTGGCATGGAGAACATAATGAAGATAGATTGCCATTTAGTTTAGGTAGTCCTCTAATCAAATTTCTTTTTGCTAGTTTTAAAATAAGCTTTGTACTAGCATGACCTAAACGTCTATGCCAAAGTTCTAATTCATCATTTTTTGTTATAAAACATTTTATAGATGATTTGGAAAGATCATGAAACAAAACTATGTAAACATTATGAATTCTAGGTGCAGTGAGTAATACATCTTTTGATTTAGGATTAACAATTTTGCAAATATCAGTGGATGATTCAAATAGTACGTCTAATCCTTTATCGCACAGTTGACTTATAGATATTAAGTTATGTTTTAATCCTTTTACATAAAGAACATTTGAGATAAGAAACGATTCGTTACCCACTGTGCCTACGCCCATGATCCTTCCTTTACCGTTATCTCCAAATGTTACGATCCCTCCTTTCTTCTTTTCTAGGCTAAGGAATTTAGCTTTATTGCTCGTCATGTGCTTGGAGCAACCTGAGTCCAAGTACCACACGTCCTATGTTTCCTTAGCCTTCCTGCAAATCTAGAAAGAACATGAGAGTAAGGATCTGGATACCCAAGAGTTACCACCCATAGAGTAAGTGGATTTCTTAGGTACCCAGATTTGTTTTAAAGAGCGATGTTTTGCATTTCTACATGAGCTAGAAGTGTGTCCAAACAAAAGGCAGTTTACACAAGCAATAAAGGGGGTTGAGACCCTTCTCTGAATTTCTTTCTTGCCCTTGCTAGATGATGTTTGAACAACAGAAGATTTTTGTAGAGTTAAGCTACCGCCGGCATTAGAGGCTAGCGTCGGGCGGTAGGGCTCACATTGAAAACCGAGCCCAGATTTTGTAGAGTCATAACATTGGTATCCCAAAAGCATATCCAGGGATTTTTGGCCTATCCCAAATTTTTTTATGGCTACATTGAGGTCGTTATTTTGTTTTTTAAGAAAGGTGTTTTCTTGAACTATCGTAACACATTTGTTTTCAAATCCCTTCTGATTATTTTTAATTTGTAGGAGAGAGGAGTTTAGCTTTCTTTCTAATTCCCCCTTTTCTTTTGCAATAGTTTTGACTTGTAGGAGGGCTTTAGAAAGAGAGCTTTCAAGTTCTTTTGTTTTGCACAAAGAGAGCTCACACTCTTCACAGGAAATCTTTTTCTTTTCAAGAGAGATTAATTTCTTTGTTAGTTTATGATTTTCTTCCATAATTGATTCATTTTCACGATTTAAGATAATATTATCTTTTACACTTTTATTGTAGGCTTTGCAAGTTTGAACAAATTCATCAAAAAGTTCTTCAAAAGAGGGAGGAGTTACCTCAGTGTCGCTAAGAACACTGGTGTCGTCATCGTTGCTCTTTGCCATTAAGCACAGGTTTGCTTCTTCCTCGTCGCTTGATTCAGATTTGCTTAATTCTCCAGAGGAAGTGTCATCCCAAGTTGCGTCTTTCAGTACTTTCTTTTTCTCTTTTGCTTTGTATTGTTCTTTTTGCTCCTTTTGATACTTTGGGCACTGGCTCCGAATGTGTCTGGTCTTTCTGCAGTGGTAGCACTCGGGTGGTGGTCTTTCTTCTTCATCTTCGCTTCCTTTTTCTTTCCTTGATGAAGAGGAAGATGCCTTTCATCGGGTATCCTTTTGGAAGTATTTGCGGAAAGTGTTCCTTCTTTCCGGATTCCTGATGAACTTCCTGAAGTTTTTCACCAGGAGACCTTCTTCATCTTCATCATCATCTTCGACGTTCTCCTTCTTTGACTTTAGTGCAAGCGCATTTTTCTTTGGCTCTTTATTGTATTCATCGTGTTGAATCTGGAGTTCAACCTCATGGGTTTTTAGATTCCCAATAAGGTTCTCGATCTGGAGTGTCCTCAAGTTGTGCGACTCCGAGATGGCTGTCACCTTTGGATTGAACCTTGGGGGTAAGGAACGAAGAATTTTCCTCACCAAGTCCCCGTCTGAGTAGATCTTTCCAAGTGCCTTTGAAGCGTTGACGATTTTGGTGAAGCGGGTGTACATCGAGTTGATATCCTCTTCGGTATCCATCCTGAATTTTTCATATTCAGATTCCAGTTGGAATAGCTTTGCTTCTTTTACCTGTGATGTACCTTCATGAGTAACTTCAAGTTGATTCCAAATATCGTAAGCAGTTATGCATGCAGAGATTCTATTAAACTCAGTCCTATTTAAAGCGCAATACAAAGCGTTCATTGCTTTAGCATTATTTTTGCATCTTAGTTTGTCGTTATCATCCCATTTATCTTTGGGTTTTAGTAAAGTCGCATCTCCTACTACCATTGTAGGAGGAGAGTACCGAACTTCTACCATGTTCCAAACTTCTACATCCACGGTCATAAGAAAACACATCATTCGATTATTCCAGTAGTTAAAATCTGACCCACTAAAGAGAGGTGGTCGACTAACCCCTTGACCCTCCAAAAAAGCGAGATCATGAGACGCCATTATTCCCGGTTGTTAAGCCGATTGGAATAAAACCTACCTCTGATACCACTTGTTGGATCGATAGGCGCCCTTAGAGGGGGGGGGGGGGTGAATAAGGGTTTTAAAGATTTTAAAACTATTTTGATTATTTTAGAAAAAGCTTTAAATATGATAATAAAGAAGATCAAGACTAATCAAGTAAAGTAAGAATAGAGACATGATTTTATTAACTTGAGAGACATGATTATAAAAACTTGATCTCTAATGAAAGCTAGAAATCAAAGCTAAATAGAAAAGAAACCTTTTGGTTTTCTATCCCGACTCGCTACCCCACGAACCGGTGGCCCTAGCCTTATCCACCCCGGATTCGGCCTCAAGCCGCTCTAGCCAATCCCTCCCCAGATGTGGCCTCGAGCCCCCCTAGACCTAGCCTAGATCTAGTCGCCAACATGAGGCGATTTTCCCCCTAAGTCCTACACAGACCTAGTCGCCAACACGAGGCGATTTCACTAATCGTTTACAAAGTGGAATATGAAATAATAATAAAGAAATAAGAACTCCCTCAAGATGGAATTCTGAAGTTGGAGACGAAGATCCGCCGTTGAATAAGCGTTGTAGAAGCGGACTTCGATCTGATCCGGCGTGACGAGATTCTCCTTCAGATGTTTTGCAGAGCTTCGCTAGCACATCAACTTTCGGCCAAGATAGCCTCTGGAATTCTGGCACTCAATATATCTCTCTGATGTGTGTATGAAACGAGAGGACTTGGGTCTTTTTTATAGACTAGCGTTAGCGCCTGCGCTAGCCACTAACGCCGGCGCTATCCCATATTAGGAGACTTTTTGCGCGGCAGAATCTTCAATCCGAGGTAATAATTCCAGCATGCCTTCTGTGCATCGAGCTAGCGCCGGCGCTATCCACTATCGCCTGCGCTAGTGATCGGTTTGGAGTTGATGGCTCAATTTCGGGGGCAACCACCATATGTAAACCTTGAGTCATTTTGACCTGTTATCCTGCACACTTAGATCACACAAGATTAAATACACACATAGGATTTGTTATTCTCAAAACTAGGAGATGCGGAAGACCGTGTTCCAACACGTAGGCTCACTCGGTGGCAGGTTCCTAAGGTTCGAAGGTTGTCCCCGAGCAGACACGCTGACCAGGATCCCATCTAGCTAACAGGGCCGTAGGCTCACTCGGTGGCAGGTTCCAAAGGTTCGAAGGTTGGCCCCAAGCAGACCTGCTGACCAGGCTCCCATCTAGCTGGCAGGGCCGTAGGCTCACTCGGTGGCAGGTTCCAAAGGTTCGAAGGTTGGCCCGAGCAAACCCGCTGACCAGGCTCCCATCTAGCTGACAGGGCTGTAGGCTCACTCGGTGGTAGGTTCCAAAGGTTCGAAGGTTAGCCCAGAGCAGACCCGCTGACCAGGCTCCCATCTAGCTGGCAGGGTCATGGGCTCACTCAGTGGCAGGTTCCAAAGGTTCAAAGGTTGGCCCCGAGCAGACTGTTGGAACAACCCTATTAATGATTTGGGCTAGGATCACTATCTGTTGACTAGGACTAAGTTGACCCCCAATGTATAGTCTAAGGGTCAAGGTTTTGGGATGTTAGAACTTAAGGAAAAGTTAAGGTTCTGCAAACGACGAAATGCATTCTGCGTTCGACGAACGTCTTGCTCTCGGTCGATGAATTTGCACAGTCTCAGCGGTCGACTAATTCGCTCGTTCTCAGCGGTCGATAACTTTGCTCAGTCTCAGCGGTCGATGAATTCGCTCAGTCTCAGCGGCCGATGACTTTGCTCGGTCTCAGCGGTCGACAAATTTATCCAGTCTTAGCGGTCGATGAATTTGCTCAGTCTCTGCGTTCGACGAAATATCATCTCTGCTCGACGCATTCAATTCTTCTAGCCAGATTCAATTGTTTATCATTCAGGTCGACGAACTCAACATTCTGTTCGATGAATTCAAATTTCAGGTCGACGAAATTTCTCCTCAGTTCATTATTTCAGACAGATCATTTTTATTCAATTCTCCGAACTCAGATCATCAGCAACAGATCTATTATTCCAGATAAGTCAAGGATTTTATCCTTCCATTTATTTATTCCTTTCCATTGTCTTCTCCCGAAAAAATAGCCATTGACATTTCAGAAAAGGACACTTTCATGGAAAAGGAAAAGAAATAAAGCGTATCAGATTTGTAGTTCCAAGGATATCTCTTCTGAATATTTTCTTTCTTAAATAAAAAAGATTTGAATTTCAAATCTGTCAGAGATTTCTTTAAGGAAAAACAAAAAGAAGCAAGTATTACAGAGAACAGCAGTAAGAAAGAGGAAGAAACAGTCGAGAGAAATAATGAAAGAAATATACAGAGTTCATCTTCGTCAAGCAGCAGCTCTCTCAATCTCTGAGAACATCAACACTATTCTCTCAGTATTCTGCTGCATGTTCAAGATCTTCAAGAGCAACAATAATCTGAGGAACCTTTGTCTCTCAGATTCATCAGCTATCAAGGAAGATCTACATTTAAGAGAAAGCTCCATCCTCAACTGTCAACTATTTTCTATCAGATAGGGGAGCTTTACATCAACACATTCCACTAGTCTTCTCTCAGATTATTGACAGAGAAGAACTTCATAACCCTCTTTATTCCATTATGTACAGGGTTCTAACTCCCTTCAAAAGTTAACCCCTTGGTTGCAGGGCACCTGATCAAAAACCTGTGGTTAGTTTGAGCACCTGATCAAAAGCTCATTGGTGTTCGGACACCTGATCAAAAATCCATTGGTGATAGGGCACCTAATCAAAAACCTAGTGGAATCCTACCAAGGGTGGTAGAAGAGTAGACGTGCCCGGGTTTATTGGGGAACTACTATAAAATCCTTGTTTTCTCTGTGTTTGTGTGATTTTTTGTATTGTGTTGTGTGTTCTTATTTGTTTTTATAACTCACTCAGTACATATATATATATATATATCACTATTTTAATTCCGCTATAAAAATCTGTGAAAAACATTTTTATACTATATTCACCCCCCTCTATAGTGACTTTAAGATGTTACCTCACTTTCAATTGGTATCAGAGGTTTCAACTGATATCAGAGGACTTTCCATTGATATCAGACGTTTCAACTGATATCAGAGGACTTTCAATTGGTATCAGAGGTTGGTTGATTCTTTACAGGCTAACACCTGAATCAAAAGATCAATTAGATCTTAAGTTTTTCTAGAGCTTTATTTTTTTTCTTCTAAAAACTCATGGAACAGAACAAAGAATACTCAAGCACAAGACCTCCTACTCCTACAACAACAACAAGTACTGAAATAGCAACAACAAATAATGTTGTTCCACCTCCTGAGTGGACAGATGCTCAAAAGAAGAGGAGAAGTGCTGATGCCAAAGAAATGAATATATTGGCACAAACAATGTCTGATGACATCTTTCAAAATGTTGTGGAATGCACTTCAGCCAGAAAAATCTGGATGTCCCTCAACAACATGGTTGAAGGATCTGCAGATGAAAGGAAAGACAGAAGATCTCACCTTATCTCTCAATATGAGAATTTCAAAAAGGGAGAAACTGAAAGTGTAGCTGATATGTACAATAGACTCAGCTTCATAATCAATGAGCTGAAATCTTTAGACAAAGTGATCTCCATCACTGAAGTCAATGATAAGATCCTAATGTGCTTCACCAGCATATGGGACTCTAGTATCTGGCCAATCAAGGAATCCAGAAGCCTCAATGAGATATCCACTGAGACCTTATTAGGTAAGCTCAAATCCTATGAGCAACTTATCAAGTCCAGAGAAGCTGAACAATCTACTTCCTCACCAGCATCCAAGAAGGAAAAGAGCATTGCTTTCCAAGCAACAGAAGAGGAAGATAAAGCTCCAGGAGAAGTGGAGTTTATGAGTCTTTTAGCCAAGAGATTCTACAAGATGGCTAGAAAAGATTTCAGAAAGAAGGATTGCAGATCAAGAGAAAAGCCAATGTATGACAAATCTAATTCTAAAGAAATAATTTGTTTTGGCTGCAGGAAACCTGGACACATTCTACCGGAGTGTCCAGAGAACCAAAAGAAGGAGAAGAGAAAAGAGAAAGAAGAAAAAATGCACTCCAGCAAGCCCTCCTCCCACAAACACAAGCATAAGGGAAGAAGCTTTGTAGCTGAAACATGGAGTGAAACAAAATCAGAATCTACATCCAGCTCATCTGAAGATGAAGAAAATGCAAATGAGAAGGACCAATGCTTGATGGCTATATATGACTCAAGCAGTGAGTTAGAATATGCATCATCATCCAGCTCCAGTGATGATGAAGATAAAAGGAACTTCTGCATGATGGCTATCAATGCCTCAGGAAACAACTCTGAAGAATCATAATCTGAAGCTGACAGTGATCAGGTAATACCTACTTTTGATTTCAATTCAAATGAATTCAAAGATAAATTCAGAACTCTTTGTATGGATTTAATTAAATCTGAGAAAGAGATAATCTCTCTCAGAGGCAAGTTGGTTGAAATGAACCAACTAAGTGAAGAAAATGTCAATCTTAAGAAAGATTTGGCTGCCTCCAGATAACACATTGTTCTCATTGAGAACAAGTTGTATGAAGCTAAGAAGTTTGAAGAATCCCTCAATGGGAGAAGTATCAGACTGATGGACATCATAAGCACAGTGAATGCCAGACTAAGTGGCAAACTATGCTTGGGTGCATCATCAAGTGAGCCACATCTGATTAAGAAAAACATTCCTTCTACACCAGTAAAATTCATTTATGCCAAGGGCAAAGAGGCAGTAGAAATAGATAAAAACATTTCAAGCAAGGCTGTTAAGAATAAAGGAATTCAGTAGAATTCGTCGAACGGAACTCGACGAAATCAATTCATTTCGTCGAACGGAGATCGACATACTCTGAAGACAGACCTTCAGTATAGTTATTATTCGAACAACGCTCGACGAAAGCACTTCACTTCGTCGAACGGCGATCGACAAATTCATCAGAATTCGTCGAACGGAAAACATACTGAAAATCTAAAGAATTTTTATTCTTCACATACTAAGAATCCTTTCACTGAGTGGATAATTCCTCCAAGGAGATATCATCCACAAGGTTACAAGGATCAGCCTGAGATGTCTATTATTTCAGAATTTTGTGGAAAAATAGAAGGACCCAAGGTAGTCTGAGTCAAGAACAACTAGAATGTTTTCTGTTTTGCAGGTACAGGGCTATCCAAAAATAAAAGAACAATGGTACTTGGATAGTTGATGCTCAAAGCATATGACAGGAAACAAGGCCAACTTAACCAATTACAAGGCAAGGATAGGACCCAAAGTGATCTTTGGAGACTCCAACTATGGACAAACCAAAGGCTATGGACAGATCAAAGTTGGAGCAGTCACCTTCAAAGAGTTAGCTTATGTCAAGGGTCTCAAGCACAACCTCATCGACATAAGCCAGTTATTTGATGAAGGTTATCATGTAACTTTTAATAATTCCTTATGTCTTATTACCAATAATAAAAAACATAAATGTATTATCTGGTATTAGATATGGAAACATTTACTTAGACAATTTTGACTCTGCCAACTCAGATATTTGCATATTTAATTCTATAAGTAAAACAAATGAATTATGACATAAAAGGTTAGGACACATTAACCTTAGAACTATATCTAAGCTTTCTAAGGACAATCTTGTTAGAGGACTACCTTCTGGTTCATACAAGAAGGAAGGACTCTGCAGGGCTTGTCAACTAGGAAAGCAAACTAGAAGTAGTTTTAAATCTTTATCCAAGAGTGATTCACCTAGGATTTTGTACTTACTGCATTTGGATCTTTTTGGACCCACTGCAATACAAAGTCTAGGAGGGAAGCATTATTCTTTAGTTATTGTAGATGACATCTCAATATTCACTTGGGTGTTCTTTCTTAGGAACAAGTCTGACACCTTCAGTGTTCTGACTGACATTCTCAGGTCCATCAAGATTGAGTACTCTACTCAAGTTGCATTGATCAGAAGTGATCATGGCACTGATTTTGGATCTCTTCTGATGAGAGAATTCTGTGGAAAAGAAGGAATCAGGCAGTGTTTCTCTGTTCCTAGAACTCCTCAACAAAATGGGGTAGCTAAAAGGAAAAATAGAACCTTAATTGAATCAGCAACTACATTGCTTGCTGATGCTCATTTGCCACTCTCTTTTTGGGCATAGGCAGTGAACACAACAAATTATGTGTTGAACAGAAGCTTGATACATAAGCTTAAGGGTAAAACTCCCTATGAATTACTCAAGAATTAAAAGCCTAAGGTTTACTATTTTAAGATATTTGGATGTAAATGCTATGTGCATAACAATGATAAGAAGTATCTCAGGAAATTTGAAGCAAAATTTGTTGAAGGTATATTCCTTGGATATTCTCTTTCTAGTAAAGCATACAGAGTTTACAACAAATCAACTCTTAAGATAGAAGAGTCCATGCATGTATCTTTTGATGAATCTAATATGTTAAATGAGGAGAGGAACACCACCTCTACCAAAAATACTTTGCAGGTACCAGTTCAATGTGAAGAACTCAATGGACTAAATCTACTGAATGAAGATTCTCTACTTCCATCATCTCAAATTATTGAAGATAGTGAAGAAGAAGATAATCCAGATCTTGCTGACAATTCCAATCAAGGGACAGCTGATCATATCCCTCAAGTGGAAACCATTGCTGAACCCACTCCAACTGTTGACCACATCACAGTTAGAGATCATCCAATATCTCAAATCATTGGAGATATTTCAGCAGGTGCTCAAACAAGGCATCAACTACACCAAAATCAGATGCGCACTTGTTTCCTGTCACAAGTTGAAGCTCAAACCATAAAAGATGCAGAACACGATCCAAACTGGATTCTTGCAATGCAAGAGGAGCTCAACCAATTTGAAAGGAACAAGGTTTGGGATTTGGTTCTAAGACCAAAAGGCCATCCAGTCATTGGCACCAAGTGGGTCTTCAGGAACAAGCTAGATGATCAAGGAATAATCATCCGAAATAAAGCAAGATTAGTAGCCCAAGGATATTCTCAGGAAGAAGGAATTGATTTTGATCAAACCCTTGCTCCTGTTGTTAGACTTGAAGCTATAAGGATATTCCTTGCTTTTGTTGCCTTCAAGAAGTTCAAAGTCTATCAGATGGATGTGAAGAGTGCATTCTTGAATGGAGATATCAAAGAAGAAGTCTATGTGGAACAACCATCAGGTTTCATCTCTCCAACTCACTATTCTTATGTATTTAAGCTTAATAAAGCTCTCTATGGTCTCAAGCAATCTCCCAGAGCATGCTATAAGACCTTAGCTAATTTTCTTTTGGAGAACAAATTCTGTAGGGGCTCTGTTGATAAATCCTTATTTTTCAGGATACATAAAAATAAAACTTTACTAGTTCAAATCTAGGTAGATGACATAATTTTTGGCTCTACTGATTCAAATCTATGCAAAAGGTTTTCTGACCTAATGCAATCTATATTTGAAATGAGTAGTATGGATGAGTTATCTTACTTCCTTGGTCTTCAAGTGAAGGAAACTCCAAATGGCATATTCATATCACAATCCAAGTATGCTAAGGAATTAGTGAAAAGATTTGGTATGTCTGATGCTTCCACTATGAAAACACCCATGCCCTTCAATGGTGTTGTTGATACTGATGAATCAGGGAAACCTGTTGATCAGAAAGTATATAGAGCAATTGTTGGCTCACTACTTTACTTAATATCTAGTAGACCTGACATAATGTTTGCTACATGTATTTGTGCTAGGTTTCAAGTTAACCCCAAAGAATCTCACCTAATTTTACTAAAAAGAATTTTGAGATATATAAAGGGTTGTCCAAATCTAGGACTATGGTATCCAACAGCATCAGAATTTGAATTAACTGGATTCTCAGATTCTGATTATGCTGGATGTAGAGTAGACATGAAAAGCACATCAAGAACTTGCCAGTTTCTTGGTGATAGGCTTGTGACTTGGTTTTGTAAGAAACAAACATCTGTGTCTACATCAACAGCTGAAGAAGAATATATTGCTGCTGGCAGTTGCTGCTCACAAATATTGTGGATACAAAATCAACTTCTAGATTATGGTATCAATCTAAATAAATCAATTATATTTTGTGACAATACTAGTGCAATATCTATATCACAAAATCCAGTACTCCATAGTAGGACTAAACACATAGAACTTAGGCACCACTTTGTAAGAGATAATGTGGATAAAAATAAAATTTGCCTACAATTCATTTCTACTGATTTGCAAAGGGCTGATATTTTCACCAAACCTTTGGATGAAAAGAAACATATCTTCTTTATAAATCAGCTAGGAATGATAGATGGAGATTCAATCAACTAAAAATATTAAATTTTCTGCTTATACCATCTTTTCATCAAACTGAGATCGATGAAATCTAGTCATTCGTCGAACGGAGATCGACGAAGTCATCTAGATCGTCGAACTGAGATCGACAAAAAATTATTTTTCGTCGAATGCAGTTTTGATGAAGCCTATGTTTCTGATCTTTCCTTATAATCAAATCTTTTATTTCATTTTAACTGTATGCCTACAGAATTGCTTCTCTTTCCAGTTCCTTTGCACTTGATCTCTATTTTTTTGCAGGAACAATGACAATATTTCTTCAAAATAATTGCATCCTTCCCTACCTCCTATTCAACTGTCCCTTCTTCTAGGGGCCTAGCTCCAGGTCTTCCTGAAACTAGGCAGGGGGAGATGTTTTGAAGAAGCTCCTTTTGACAGGGGAGATGTTTTGAAGAAACTCCTTTTGTTAGGGGGAGATGCTCTCCTTTTTGATAGGGGGAGTTGCCTTTTTGTAGAAGCTCAAGTTTCAAGGGGAGATGCTGTATGAAGAAGCAAAATCTTTGAAGAAGCAGTTTCAGTGCTGTATGAAGAAGCAAAAATCATTCAGTTGATGAAGAAGCTCATGTATGATAGATTTCAGTTATTTGAAGAAGCTCACAACAGTTTTTATTTCATTTTGAAGATTCAGATATGACAAATACAGATGCAGATTCAGAAATAATTCAGATATGACAGATTCAACAAAGCAATTCAGTTATTGCTACAGTTCAGATCAACAAAAGCAAGAGATGAAAAATGCAGTTTGAGATATGACAGATTTAGTTCAGATAAACAAATTCAGAAAGCTGAAGGCAAGGAATTCAGAATTTAGAAAGCAAGAATTTGAAAGGCAAATCACATTCAAGCCTCCTTTAGAGAAAGACAAAAGGTTATGATTATTTGTTCTTATTAATTGTTTTCAATGTAAAATTTCAAAACGCAGAATATCATATTTTATATCTGCTGAAATGTTTAAAATCTGTCAGATATATATGCTCTTTTGTTTTGTTGTTTATTTTATTATTCAATTTTGTCAAATAGTGTCCTAACCCAAATAAGGGGAGATTGTTGAAACAGCCCTATTACTGATTTGGGCTAGGATCACTATCTGTTGACTAGGACTAAGTTGACCCCAATGTATAGTCTAAGGGTCAAGGTTTTGGGCTGTTCGAACTTAAGGAAAAGTTAAGGTTCTGTGTTCGACGAAATGTGTTGAAATTATTGAAGTGAAGTGGAAGGTGGACGGCGGTCTGATTAATGGAGACCGCAAAGACCGCGTGGTCTACGCTGGTGCTCTTCCGGTCTGGCTCTGCCAGTCTGGTTCTGGCGGTCTGCTGGTTGGCCGGCCTGTTCCTGTTTGTTCCGGTCTCTTCCCGAGTTGTTGTGCTTGGTTGGTCTATCTTCTTTGTAGATGACCGGGCTGTCTGTTCTTGTGTAACCGCTGTGACCGGGCGGCTTATGTTGGGCGATCTGGCGACTTATCTGGAGTCGGCCAGATGTTCCTCGTTTGCTCTTGGCGATCTAAGGAAGGAGTGTCTTGTGTCCGTGTGGCTTGTGCGCGGTCTTGTGTTCGCGTGGCTTGTGCGCGGTTTTCCTGCTGATCTGCGGTCTTGGATGGAAGGTTGTCCAAGTGGTGTAATCGCGCAGTCTGCTCTTTGAAACTGCTGGCGATCTGGCGGGTGGTGATTGTACCTCTCTTCGGCGGTGACGACATCTGTCTTGTTGCCTATAAATAGGGGTGCATGGCCCGTCACTCATAACGAGAACTGTAAGAACTAGAGCCTGGGTTGATTTCTGCGGTCTCAACTTTGAGGTCGGGTGGTCTCGGAAGCGAGTTGACTGTTTGTTGTGTTCGCAGGTTTACGGTCAGCAGGTTGCGGTCTCCTTCCTTGGGGATTTACCAGCGGCTTGAATAAACAGTTCGGCAACAGTCTGTATGCGAACTGGTTTATATTGTTCTTATGTTGTTCGCAGCGAGCTCAGCGATCAGGCGACCTTCGGAGGTTAGGCAATCTGAGTTGCGGTCTGGCGACAGCTTTTGTTCTTCGTTCAATTCAATAAGCTCAAGTGCGGTCTGAGGTGGCAGTCTCGTAGTGTAGGCATCCTGCCTGTTTTCTATTCGTGCGGTCTCAGGTCAAGCCGGGCGATCTCTGGAGTTCTGCGGTCTGTGCGTTCTCTGCTTGTCAAGCTGCCAATTTTGTTTTTTGGTGTTTTGTTCTTCTCTCCTTCGTGATTCTTATGAATCATGTCTCACCATGTATACCTTGCACTGTAAATGAAGTTTGTGATTCAATAAAGTCTATTGTGTTACTGTGTGGCATTGTGGTTGTTTGACTATAACTCAGTTGATGCAACTCCTGCTTACTCCTAAACAATTCAAATCAAACATTTTAACATGGTATCAAAGCGAGGTTGTTGGAGTGGATAAGCAGTGATCAACTTGAGTTGTCATCGTATTTGTGAAGAAGAGACCACATAGATTGCCATGGAATCTGGATACGCAAGAGGTCTTGGTATTGAACTCCTCACATCGACTAACTATAAGAAATGGAGGTCGTGTATGGAGAGTTACTTACTTGGCGAGGATTTATGGGAGATAATTAGAGGAGAAGACACACAAGAAGTGTTTCTAGCAGGAGATAATATGGCAGAGGTGAGACTTTAGAGGAGGACTAATGCAAAGGCAGGGTTCACACTCAAGAGGGCTATCTCACCAGAGCTGTTTGATCACATCATTGGATGTAAATCTGCTGCTGAGATTTGGACATCGTTGGACGGACTGTTTAATAAGAAGAATGTAGCACGCCTACAGTTTCCTGAAAATGAGTTGGCAAAGGCCTCTCAAGGTGATCTTTCTATCTCTACCTTATTTCTCAAGATGAAGAACCTCACAGCAGAGATTTCTGCATTGGACCCTGATGAGCCCATCTCGGAGGCAAAACTGAAGAGGCATATCATCCGCGGGGTGCGGAAGGAGTATCTTGCCTTTGTGACGTCAGTTCAGGGTTGGGCAAATCAACCATCTTTGTTGGAGCTGGAAAACGTACTTGCTTCGCAGGAAAATTTGGCAAGACAGATGGCGGGAACTCCTATCTATGGGGGAGATAGTGATGTGTTGTTCTCTGGGAAGAAGAAGAAGAAGAAATGGGAGAAAAAGAAGCCAGGTGATGATGGACCCTCTACTTTAGGTCAGCAGGAGAGGGGTTATGCTTCTAAGTCTGATGGGAAGAAGAAGGGAGAGGGACCAAGGTGCTTCAGGTGCAATAAGACCGGCCACTTCAAGAAGGATTGCCGGGTTAATCTTCAGCCAATACATGCAGCGGAGAAGGAGAAGCCAAAGTCTGATGAAGCTGGATGAGGAGGATCCTTTGCGGTTAATATGACGGCGATGCCCGTTATGGCCTTGGCTGCCATCAACTTTGAAGAGTATTGGATTGCGGATTCAGGGTGTGGGCATCACCTCACCGGGGATGAATCAAAGTTCTATTCTTTGGCACCTTACTCAGGTAACGATGCTATCATTACGGCTGATAATTCTGTTCATTCAGTAGAACAAGATGGTGTTGTCTCTCTGAGCAGTGATAAGTGTTGGAACATGGTCTTCCGCATCTCCTAGGTTTGAGAATAACAAATCCTATGTGTATTTGATCCTATGTGTTTAAGTGTGCAGGATAACAAAGTCCACATGACTCAAGGATTACATAAGAAGGTTTCCCCCAAAGTTGAGCAAACAAATCCAATAGATCTACTAGCGCTGATGGTAGTACTAGCACAGGCGCTAGCTGCCGGTCGACGAATTCCTGTTCGACGAAATATTGGCTCGAAGCGAAATTCCCGGGAGAACTTATAGAAGGAGATAGCGCCAGGCGATATCCGATAGCGCAGGCGATAGCGAGGAACACAGTTAGCAAGGGGGAATTGTTTCCTCGGATTGAAGATTCTGCCGCGCAGAATGTGTCCTAATATGGGATAGCGCCGGCGCTAGCGCTGAGGCTATAAAAAGGACTCCTCTCCTCTCGTTTCAGACACACATTAGAGAGATATCAGAGAGAGATAGAGTGTCATAATTCCAGAGGCCATCTTGGCCGAAAGTTGATGTCCTACAAAAGTTCTTTAAACTTCTGAAGGAGAATCTCATCACGCCGGATCCAAACGAAGTCCGCTTCTACAACGCTTACTCTACAATGGATCTTAGTCTCCAACTTCAGAAGTTCATCAAGAGGGAGTTTTTATTTTCATTTCATATTTTTCTTGTAAACGGTTAGTGAAATCGCCTCGTGTTGGCGACTAGGTCTGGGTAGGACTTAGGGGGAAACTCGCCTCGTGTTGGCGACTAGATCTAGGCTAGGTATAGGGGGTGCTCGAGGCCACATCCGTGGAAGGGTTGGCTAGAGCGGCTTGAGGCCGAATTCGGGGTGGATAAGGCTAGGGCCACCGGTTCGTGGGGATGCGAGTCGGCATAGAAAACAAAAAGAGTTTACTATTCATCACCACCGAATTCTAGCGTCATAGAAGTCAACTTTTGTAGAACTTTATTTGATATTAATAATGCATGTCTCTACTTTATTTTACTTGACTTCTTATTATCTTTATTCTTGCATTATTACAAAGCCTTTTTAAAATATAACTTAAGTTTTCGAAAACCCTTATTCACCCCCCTCTAAGGGTGCCTACCGATCCAACAAGTGGTATCAGAGCCAGGTTATTCCAAATCGGCTTAACAACCGGGAATAATGGCGTCTCATGATCTCGCTTCTACTAGTGGGGCAAATTTCTGTAAGGAAGAAATATCTCTTAAACCACCTTTATTTGAAGGAACAAATTATAAAGGATGGAAAATTTTAATTGAAAAATTTATTAAGAATTTAGATATCGAAGTATGGAATTTAGCCATTGTAAGACCTGCAGATGAATCAAATAAAAAGGAACGTCAACTAAATGCAAAAGCCAAACATTATTTATTTTGTGATCTATCAAATGAAATTTTCAAATTAATATATTGTTTTTCTAGTGCATATAAAATTTGGCAATTTCTTGAAGAAATGTATGATTTTCCTCTCCCAGGTATGGACCAAACTCAGGAGGAGAAGAACATACAAGCATCCACCACTACTCAAGAAGATCTCTCTCGTAGCAAAGCCATGGAAATCATGGAAACTAACTTGGAAAAAGAAAAAGAAGATGAAAAGTCATCTACGATGGAGGAAGGCCCAAAAGATAACGAAGTAACTTCATGCACACACTTTGCCTCTACCATAAGCGCTGTAAGAAAGTCAAAATCTTCTTCTTGTGTAATTACTTCCATTTCTAGTTTCAATATACTAAAAACTGCTAAACGTAAGATCAAGAAATTGAAAATTACAATTAAAATTTTGTATTTAGAAAATAAGAGACTAAAAGCTAATGTTGATTTAGAATCAAATTGTGATGTGGTTTCACCATATTGTCTTTTACTTGAAAACACAAAACCTTGTTTTGATTGTGATAATTTTAAGGAAAAACTTAAGGAACTTGAAAAAGAAATCATTTTTATAAAAGAACATAATGAAAAATTATCTTTAGAAAATTCATCTTTAAAAGGTGATTGTGCCACATGCAAAAGTTATAAAATTGAAATTGAAGAGATGGATGAAACATTTGAGGAATACAGAAATGAATACCAAAACCATATTGATTCAATTGTTTCTACTCTTAAAAATAGTACAATTGCGTATAATAAAGCTAGACATAACTTGAAACTTAAGAACAATGAATTAGAAACTAAAATTATCTTGCTTAAGGAAATCTTAAAGAAAAATTCTCAATATCAAACAAACTTTAAGAGCAAGTTAAATATGATATCTCAAAATAAGAATAAACCAAACAATGGGAATAAAAAACTTCAAAATGAAATTCCAAAATACTATCATTATCAAACATCTCCCAACATGAAATTAAATGCTCATAACTTTCCTATGAAAAATACCTTCAAAAATCATCAATATAAAGATTATCGCTATGGAAATTTCTCATATAAGAATAACACCAAACCAAAGTTTGAATGGAGGTCCAAAACTAAAACTGAAACATTAACATCACATGAACGGAGCCATTCATCAATATCTACCCATAAACCTACACGATATATTTGGGTACCCAAAGGAACCACCACTCTTGGTCCCCTTTGGATCCCTAAATCTCTTACCCATTAATTATCACCAAATGCATGAAGTAGAAATCAACAAAAAATATAAAGTATTAACTATTCTACTTCATGATATGCTTTAACTTAATAAGTTTATAAATCAAAATAATCAAAACTCAAAATCATTTTTTATTCTTTATTCATTACATATATATATACATCATTTATCAATAATTGAATTCAAAATTACTATGTGGTATTAAAATCCCTAAACATAAGCTTTTAAAGTATACTACCTATGATATTAAAAATTGCATAAAAATCCTCATTTCATGACTTCAAAATTCATAAATAATATGTATAACAAAAACTTAAAAAAAACTACAAAGAAAAATCAGATAAAAATATTCAAGCATCCAAGAACATGTGTCAAACTACATGTATTATTACAAAACAAAAACAAAAAAACCTTGTTCCCCTCAGAACGTCCTACTCCACTACTCCTCCTCGTCTATCTCCTCCACACTAGGACTTGGAGAGTGTCTTATGCGAGTCCTCCGAACCGAATGACGGGGTGGATCCTGTTCTGGGCTGTCCCACTCCCTCCGCTCCGGTGTAGATGGTTTTAGCTTTAATGCCTTGATCATGAACTTCACCATCTTCTTTAAACCAGAAACATCCTTCTCCACTCTTGTCATCCGATCTCCCATCTCTTCTCGAAAATACTCAAATGAATCATCTCGAGCCCCTCGAGATGACGCTCCTCGCCGAAGTGGTGGTCGAGCAGACGACGACGGCTCATCTGGGTGGGATGTAGCACGCAAGTGTGAAGTACTATAAATCGGAGGAAAGCAATCCATCAAGTAAAAACCCAGTTCTATAGAAGGATACATCACCTAAATGATCCGTTGAATGATGCCAACCAGGGGCAAGTTATTATATCTCTGACCGGATGGATGCCGCAACTTGAATGAATAACGAATCAAGGAAAGCAACAAATCTGCCACATCAAACTTTTCTTACTCTAGAATGAAGTAGGTGACATAACTTAGTTGTGCGGTGACTTTTGTTGTATCACCCAACTTCAGTAGGATTGTATGTCGTAGTACATCTTATAACCAAGGCGTCTACTGTGAGTGACGACACTATGGAGATCAGATTCCTGCATTCCCTATTATGCAACACCATATTCACTTGGGTCCAGTCTCTATCTG
Source organism: Dactylorhiza incarnata (assembly GCA_033032865.1). NCBI lineage: Eukaryota > Viridiplantae > Streptophyta > Magnoliopsida > Asparagales > Orchidaceae > Dactylorhiza > Dactylorhiza incarnata. Next base: position 3,758,251 of record JAWHQI010000255.1, on the reverse strand, counting down.
CTCTAAACTTTTCAACAATTTACAAACGATTTGGATGCTGTGTCAACCCAAACTTGTTCCTCAGATCGTCATGTGTAATTGTCACCACATGACCCTGCACCATAGATCGCACTCCTCCATCCAGCTCTGTCTGTGATGGGTTCTCCAAGTGCGTATAAAATTCTCGAACTAATTCTGAACAAAACCCATCTGGAGAAAATAAATTGAATATCTCGGAAGCAACAAATAACTGCATTATATGGTGGTGACATGGCATGTCAAACTCCACAATATAAGGTACACCCACCACTGCTGCTTCCACGGCCAGATCTGTAGTCTTCTTACCCTTAGATCCAGGTCCATCTGTCACATTACAAGAAAAAAAAATTAAAACTGAGCAACATTCAATAGCGCCAGCGCTATCAATAGCGCCCAGCATTATCAATAACGCCTACAGTAGCGCCTGCACTAATCCTCTAGTCTAAAACAGTAAAAATTTACCTAAAATAAACTATTTTTCAAACACAAACATGCTAGATCCAAGAAACCCACATAATCCAAACCAAAATCAAAACCAAAATCCTCACAAAAATGTAAAACAAAACTCTTGAAGAAAAGAATCAACCATTGTAGATCTAACTTCTAAAAACACCTAAAAACCTCAAATATCCTCATCTCTAACTTCAAAATCAAGTTTTACAACAAAAATCATAAGAAAAGATGAAGATTTACCTCAGATCTACGTGTGGGCTGGGTCGTCTTCTAGGGTTTTTCGGGAGAGAGTCAATGGGAATGGCAGAAATAAAAGAGTAAAGGGGATCTAAATAAAAGCTCGATAGCGCCAGCGCTATCACTAGCGCAGGCGATATCACACCTTTCTGATTTTGTAAGAAAACAAAACTCTATAATATTCCTAAATTTATTCTCCACTGTTTGTACCGCTTAGTGATGCAAGATTTCATTTATTACGACTTGAGTTAAGTGTCCTAAATCTTTCAAGTTAAAGCACATTCACAAATGCAATTTTGTACTTGTTAAACATCGAAAACATCTCCTAAAAATCTGAGATTTCAGCATGAAACTACTATTGGGACACTTAATCAAGATCAGCAATTAAAAATTTCAAAATCATAAAAAATAGTGTACTGTTTCCCGCGCTAGTGCTAACGCCGGCGCTAGCGTACTTGTTCATTTTTCTGTATTTTTAAAATTTTGAAAAATTTCTAAAAATATATTAATCTATATGTACTATTTGTTTTTGCACTTCTGATTATATTTTATTTTTGAAAAATCAAATACAAAAATATAAAAGTTAAAATTACAAAAAATATGTTTTGTTTAAATCAAATACAAAAATACAAAAGCTAAAATTACAAAAAAAAAATAATATGTTTTGATTAAAGTCTATTATTTTATGCACAAACCAAGTACAAAAAATTACAAAATCCAAATTACAAAAAATATATCTTGCTTCTTGTTTAAAGTTTATGTCTTTTTGAAAAATAAAATCAAATACAAAAATATAAAACACTAAAACTATCAAAAAAAAAACTGTATGGATTCTCCTATGAGAATCAAGCATGATTTTATCTATTCCTTAGAACTTCTATAATGTTGCAATTTATCTTTTCAAACTACTTTGAACATTGTTTTCATCATGCTTTGTTATATCTATTAATTTGTGCATTAAGTATCTCTTAAAAGTTGTGTAGAACTAAGCTTATCATGCCTCTAAGTATGAGTAAATGTTGTATGTTTGATAATGATCATTATTCACTCACTTATTTTGGTTTTGTCTACATTTGTGTTTAATCTAAGAATGCTTGTGTATGTTTTTGTATTAGTACAATGAATTAAAATTGCAAAAGTATCTTACCTACACTCATTTATTTGCACTTTTAAAAATTAAGAAAAGTGGTTATCTTTTTCATAAATTTTATTGGTTTGCAAAACAATTGTATTCGGAGAACTTTGTACAAAAGAAAAATCATAAAATAAAGTGACAAAGATAACTCCACCAAGCACTACTTGAACCTCCTGATAAGTCTTAATAAGCGTTGTGAGGTTGAGCACCTTGGAAAGAATAGTAAAGTATCTTGTGCAAACCATAACTTTCTTTCAAAATAAAAACCACTTATTCTTAAGTACACCGGATCACAATAAAAATCAATCTTGAAGAATAAAACTATGTGATCCCCCAAGCACTACTTTGCACCCTGAGAAGTCTTAATGAGCATTGTGTGTGCAAAGCACCTTGGTAGTTGTACATTTTTTTTCGTGCATTGAAGTTTGTGGAAGTAAAATTATTTGTGTTTTATTGTGCTCTTACTTTACATATTACTTGTATTTTTGATTAAAACATGTGTTTACTCTACTAAAAAATACACCTTTGTGTATATCATTAACTTCCATAACACTTCTTCTCATGAGTATTGGATCCTAATGCTAATTCTATACTATTCTTTACTTATGAAATGCACTAGATAACCTAGCATGCTTTCTACAATGTTTAGTATGTTTTGAAACTATGAATTAACATAACATTGTAGTACTATCTTTCTGATATCATTATTTCATGCTTGGTTAATTATTGATTTTAAAATGTTTACAAAACATCTTCTTTATAAAATTAACCTCCTATAATCATATCGTACAAAAGATGTTTGCTTATATTTTTTAAGTCTTCCACAACTTTACATTTACCTTGTCTTTGGTTATGCTACAAACTTTGATTCATGCAAATATCTGATCTATTTAAATGAAAAAGTATTCTAAAACTCCTTATCATTTCCTTATCTATAAGCTCGATCATGTTTTTATCTTCTTATCAACTCTTTAATGGTCTCTCCTCACCCGCTTTTGCTAATAACAAAAGGGGGAGAACTAACATGATAAACATTAATCTGCTATTCAAATATAATGCTTAATTAAGATGATAGCTTACATATTAGGAGAGCATTCACTTAGGGGGAGCATGTATTTAGGGGGAGCAATTCTAAATGCTAAAATCATAAATTATCCTAAGTCATCACTCTCACACACACACAAGTATGTTTCTTCATGCTTATATATTAATGCTCTTATTTATCATTAATGGATTTGTTATTATCAAAAGGGGGAGTTTGTTGGAACATGGTCTTCCGCATCTCCTAGGTTTGAGAATAACAAATCCTATGTGTATTTGATCTTGTGTGTTTAAGTGTGCAGGATAACAAAGTCCACATGACTAAAGGATTACATAAGAAGGTTGCCCCCAAAGTTGAGCAAACAAATCCAATACATCTACTAGCGCTGGCGGTAGTACTAGCGCAGGCGCTAGCTGCCGGTCGATGAATTCCTGTTCGACAAAATATTGGCTCGAAGAAAAAATGCCGGGAGAACTTATTGAAGGAGATAGCGCCATGCGATATCCGATAGCGCAGGCGATAGCGAGGAACACAGTTGGCAAGGGGGAATTGTTTCCTCGGATTGAAGATTCTGCCGCGCAGAATGTGTCCTAATATGGGATAGCGCCGGTGGTAGCTCTAGCGCCGAGGCTATAAAAAGGACTCCTCTCCTCTCGTTTCACACACACATTAGAGAGATATCAGAGAGAGATAGAGTGCCATAATTCCAGAAGCTATCTTGGCTGAAAGTTGATGTCCTACCAAAGTTTTGCAAACTTCTGAAGGAGAATCTCATCACGCTGGATCCAAACAAAGTCCGCTTCTACAATGCTTACTCTACAGCAGATCTTCGTCTCCAACTTCAGAAGTTCATCAAGAGGGAGTTTTTATTTTCATTTCATATTTTTCTTGTAAACGGTTAGTGAAATCGCCTCGTGTTGGCGACTAGGTCTGGGTAGGACAAAGGGGGAAAATCGCCTCGTGTTGGCGACTAGATCTATGCTAGGTCTAGGGAGTGCTCGAGGGCACATCCGGGGAAGGGTTGGCTAGAGCGGCTTGAGGCTGAATCCGGGGTGGATAAGGCTAGGGCCACCGGTTCGTGGGGATGCGAGTCGGGATAGAAAACAAAAAGAGTTTACTATTGATCGCAACCGATTTCTAGCGTCATAGAAGTCATCTTTTGTAAAACTTTATTTGATATTAATAAAGCATGTCTCTACTTTATTTTACTTGACTTCTTATTATCTTTATTCTTGCATTATTACAAAGCCTTTTTAAAATATAACTTAAGTTTTTAAAAACCCTTATTCACCACCCCTCTAGGGGCGCCTACCGATCCAACAATAAGGGTCCACTCACATTGAGGAGTGTTTATCACGTGTCGGGTATGAAGAAGAATCTCTTCTCTGTGACCAATGCGGTCGATGCCGGTTATCACGTTCTGTTTGGCCCAACATAAGTGAAGTTTCTTAAAACTCAATCAGAGATAAAGGGAGATGTTATTCATGTTGGAAATCGGGTGAAGGACTTGTTCTTATTATCGAAAAGTACCTATGTTGATAAGATGAAGACCAATGATAGCACGGCTATCTGGCATGAAAGGTTGGGGCATGTAGGCATGGACAAATTGAAGGCTATGGCGGTAAGGGGCCTTGTCAAGGGCTTGCCTAGCTTGTCCTCCTATGGAGACGGTCATGTTTGTGCGGGATGTCAGTTTGGTAAGTCTCATCGACTTCCATTTGATAAATCGCAAACAAGATGCAAAGCGCCGTTGGATTGCATTCACGGTGATTTGATGGGACCGACTTCCACCCCAAGCCTTGGAGGCAACAGATATATGTTGGTGTTGATTGACGATTACACCAGATATGTTTGGGTGTATATTCTGAAAGAGAAGTCGGAAGCTTTTGCAAAGTTCGTGGAGTTCAAGGAGCTGGTGGAAGGTCGGTTAGGCCCGCGGGTTAAAAAATTGAGAACTGACAATGGTGGGGAGTTCACCTCTGGTGAGTTCTCAAGTTTTTGCAGGAAGCACGGCGTCCGGAGAGAGCTCACTTGTGCCCATACTCCACAGCAAAATGGCATTGCGGAGAGGAAGATCCGTCATCTGACGGAAACCTGCAAATGCTGGCTTCATGCCAAGAGTATCCCAAAGTCCTTTTGGGCGGTGGGAATGTCTTGTGCGGCATATGTCGTCAACAAGATGCCTCTAAGTCCTATCAACATGAAGACCCCTCACGAACTGATGTTCAAGGAGAAGCCAAGTGTTGCACACCTCCGGGTGTTCGGGTCAACCTACTATGTGCAAATCCCTGATGCTCTTCGGACAAAGCTAGATGTGAAAGCAAGGAAGCTAGTCTTTGTTGGTTATGATGAGCGGAAGAAAGGATGGAGATGCATGGATCCTGAGACACGAAGATCAGTGGTATCTCAGGATATGGTGTTTGATGAGGTGACTTCCTACAAGGGGAGTTCAGGAGTTGAACAACCGGAGAGCAGGGTTGATGAAAAAGGGAAGGCTGTGGAAAATCTTCAAGTGGAGTTGCCTGTTTCACCAGGAGCTCCATTTGTGTCAAGCTCTGAGATGGAGGCTTCAGGTTCTGGAAGCAGGGGGAGCGATGCTCCAAGCTCGTCTAGAAGAGAAGCTAGCACAGAAGATGCAGCTGAGGAGGTGGTTAGTCAGGAGCAACCTCTTAGGAGGTCAAAGAGGACTATTAATCCACCTGATCAATACACAGGAGGAAACATGGTGAGCTTTGTCTCATGTTTCTTTGCTGGTCCCTTAAATGAAAGGGAGCCGTCGATCTTTGAGAAGGTCAAAGGCGTGAAGCAGTGGGACATTGTTATGCAGGAGGAGATGGATGCTCTCAAGAAGAATGTGACTTGGTCTCTAGTGCCAAGGCCCAAGGGCATTACCCCTGTGACATGCAAATGGGTTTATAAGTTCAAGAAGAAAGTTGATGGCACGATCGAGCGATACAAGGCTCGCCTTGTGGCTCGCGGGTTCTCACAGCAGTATGGAGAAGATTATGATGAGACGTTCAGTCCAGTGGCAAAGATGACCTCGGTTCGATTTGTTATTGCTTTGGCGGCATCCAGTGCATGGGAGATTTGGCAGCTCGATGTGAAGAATGCTTTCTTATACGGAGAGATTGACAAGGATATCTTCATGATCCAACCATTGGGCTTCATCTCGAAGGAGTGTCCGGACTACGTCTGCAAGCTGAAGAAAGCCCTGTATGCGTTGAAGCAAGCGCCTCGGGCGTGGTATAGAAAGATCGTAGAGTATCTTCTATTCTGCGGGTTCTTTGCTCCAGACTCTGATTCTAGTTTGTTCGTCAAGAAGAAGGGGGCACTTCGGGTTATTGTTCTGTTGTATGTGGATGACATGATTGTCACCGGGAACTCGAAGGAGGCAGTAGCAAGGCTGAAAGCCGAGCTTGCTATCAGGTTTGAGATGAAAGATCTGGGTGAGCTTCACCATTTCCTTAGACTCGAGGTTCAGAGGCGGGAGAGCGGAGTGCTCATTTCTCATGCTGGATATGCGGAGCGGATCGTTCAACGATTTGGCATGGAGGAAGGGAAGAGCAGCTCTATACCTCTGGAACAACATCTTAAACTTCGAAAGGATGAGGGGAGAATTCTATCTGATCCGTTGGTGTTTTGAGCTCTAGTTGGGAGCTTTATCTACTTGACCATCACGAGGCCAGATATTGCTTATGCAGTTGGCAAAGTGAGTCGGTACATGGCGGAGCCACAGAAGCCTCATCTTCTAGCGGCAAAATGAATTTTGAAATATGTGAAGTCGACCTCTGATTTGGGTCTCCTATATAGGAGAGGGTCATGCTTGGAGTTGCTTGGATACATGGATGCTGATTACGGGGGAGACGTGGATGATCAGAGATCAACGTCTGGTTTTGTCTTTTTGACTGGCCCCACAACTATTTCTTGGTGCAGCAAAAAGCAGGACTCGGTGTCTGTATCTACCGCAGAAGCGGAATACAAGGCTTCGGCCTTGGCAGCTCAGGAAGCCGTTTGGCTCAGGAGGTTGGTGGAGGACGTTCATGAGGAGGTTCGAGGTACCACTATGCTACGCGGGGACAATGAGAGTGCTCTCAAGCTGGTTAATAATCCAGTCTATCATGCGAGGACCAAGCACATTGAGATTGAGCACCATTTCATTCGTGAAAAGGTGTTGGGAGGATCTCTTATGGTCGAGCATGTTCGGAGTGTGGACAATGTTGCAGAAATCTTCATAAAGTCGTTGGCAAAGGGATCATTTACTCAGTTACGAAGTTTACTCGGGCTAGTTTCCACTTCCCACTTCAAGGGGGAGTGTTGAAATTATTGAAGTGAAGTGGAAGGTGGCCGGCGGTCTGATTATTGGAGACCGCAGAGACCGCGCGGTTTGCGCTGGTGCTCTGCCGGTCTGGTTCTGGCGGTCTGCTGGTTGGCCGGCCTGTTCCTAATTGTTCCGGTCTCTTCCCGAGTTGTTCTGCTTGGTTGGTCTATCTTCTTTGTAGAAGACCGGGCGGTCTGTTCTTGTGTAACCGCTGTGACCAGGCGGCTTATGCTGGGTGATCTGGCGACTTATCTGGAGTCAGCCAGATGTTCCTTGTTTGCTCTTGGTGATCTAAGGAAGGAGTGTCTTGTGTCCGCGCGGCTTGTGCGCGGTCTTGTGTTCGCGCGGCTTGTGCGCGGTCTGCTTGCTGATCTGCGGTCTTGTACGGAAGGTTGTCCAAGTGGTGTGATCGCGCGGTCTGCTCTTTGAGACCGCTGGCGATCTGGCGAGTGGTGATTGTACCTCTCTTCGGCGGTAATGACATCCGTCTTGTCGCCTATAAATAGGAGTGCATGGCCCATCATTCATAACGAGAACTCTAAGAACTAGAGCCTGGGTTGATTTGTGCGGTCTCAACTTTGAGGTCGGGCGGTCTCGGAAGCGAGTTGACTGTTTATTGTGTTCGCAGGTTTGCGGTCAGCAGGATGCGGTCTCCTTCCTTGGTGAATTCCCAGCGGATTGAATAAACAGTTTGGCAGTGGTCTGTCTGCGAGCTGGTTTATGTTGTTCTTGTGCTGTTCGCAGCGAGCTCAGCGATCAGGCGTCCTTCGGCGGTTAGGCGATCTGAGTTGCGGTCTGGCGACAGCTTCTGTTCTTCGTTCAATTTAATAATCTCCAGTTTGTGCGGTCTGAGGTGGCAGTCTCACAGTGCAGGCGTCCTGCCTGTTTTCTGTTCGCACGGTCTCAGGTCAAGCCGGGCGATCTCTGGAGTTCTGCGGTCTATGCGGTCTCTGCTTGTCAAGCCGCCAGTTTTGTTTTTTGGTGTTTTGTTCTTCTCCCCTTCGTAATTCTTATGAATCATGTCTCGCCATGTATACCACTGTAAATGAAGTTTGTGATTCAATAAAGTCTATTGTGTTGCTGTGTGGCATTGTGGTTTTTTGGCTATAACTCAGTTGATGCAACTCCTGCTTACTCCTAAACGATTCAAATCAAAAAATTTAACAAAATGCATTCTGCGTTCGATGAACGTCTTGCTCTCGATCGACGAATTTGCTCAGTCTCAGTGGTCGACAAATTCGCTCAGTCTTAGCGGTCGATGACTTTGCTCAATCTCAGCGGTCGACGAATTTATCCAGTTTTAGCGGTCGACAAATTTGCTCAGTCTCTACGTTCGATGAAACATCATCTCAGCTCGACGCATTCAATTCTTCCAGCCATATTCAGTTGTTTATCATTCAGGTCGACGAACTCAACATTCTGTTTGACTAATTCAGTTTTCAGGTCGACGAAATTTCTCATCAGTTCATTATTTCAGACATATCATTTTTATTCTATTCTCCGAACTCAGATCAACATCAACGGATCTATTATTCCAGATAAGTCAAGGATTTTATCCTTCCATTTATTTATTCCATTCCATTGTCTTCTCCCGAAAAAAATAGTCGTTGACATTTCGGAAAAGGACACTTTCATGGAAAAGGAAAAGAAATAAAGCGTATCAAATTTGCAGTTCCAAGGATATCTCTTTTGAATATTTTATTCCTTAAATCAAAAATATTTGAATTTCAAATATGATAGTTTATATAGGTGTAGTCAATAATACCTAGGGGGTGAATAGGTTCTACTTATTTTCTTTGGTTGAACCTAATGTTTCTAGCTGCAGAAAACACAAGCACAGAAAACACACAAGGATGTATATAGGTTCCTCAAGACAGGGTGTCTTGAGTAGTCCCCTTTCCCCCTTCACCTTTCTAACAATGAGTTAGACAAGGCCACAAACTCCAATCTCGGCTCCTTGAGCTTACACCACAAGTTCCTCAGAACTTATCAGATCAAGAGTGATCCTACCTCAGGCACAGCAGCCCTACACTCAGGCTCAGCAGCCCTACACCTCAGGCTCAACAGCCCTACACCTCAGGCTCAATAGCCCTACACCTCAGGCTCAACAGCCCTACACCTCAGGCACAGCAGCCCTACAGCTCAGAGTTAAAAACTCCTACCACTCAGAAATCCCACAGATTTCGTACCTCAGACCTATCAAGAAGTCCTACCACTCAAGCTGTCAACACAACTTTACACACAGGCTCAACAGCCTTTTACTCATGCAACAATGCCTTATAAAGATGTAATAGAGTTTGAGTTAGATACAAAAGACACAAGGATTTACTCTTAGGTCTTCTGGATTCTTTCTTCAGATCTGAAAACAATAGCTTCAGATTTGTATCCCCTTGATCTTCTCTTTCAGCAAAGTAGAAGATCAACTTGCCCTTCTTGAGTTTGTACAGGAAGAGCTAACTAATCTTCCTTAGAAGATTAACTTCAGCTGCAGAGAATGACTTCAACTGGCTGAATCGCGAATGCTCGATTGCGGCGTGTAGCAAAAGCTTCTCAATAGAACAGTACCTCTTGATGTGCCCTAACTTCTTCTTTTATACCCCCAGAAGGCTTCAGCGGCTATATCGATCCTCCTGACACAGTATGGGGCTGATTGGACTTGCTTTTCCCTCTCAAATGCCATTTGCGCCAAAAGCAGATCCCGTCAAGACATTTGGATCTGTCTCAGCGGTTGGGCTGAGACAGCATCCAGTCTCAGCGGTTGGGCTGAGACGGCTTCCAGTCTCAGCGGCAGATTCAGTTCCCTTCTCAGCGGTTGCTTCAGTCTTCTTCTCAGTGGATCCGCTGAGACGGCTCCTCGTCTCAGCGGTTCTGGCCTATCGTCTCAGCGGTTATGCTGAGACAGATCTTCATCTCCTTGGGATGATTTCTTCTTATCTAGGTCCATGTGTGGCCCTTCCTTTTGAGTCACCTGTGCCTGTATATCCTTCACAAGTATAGCTTTGTTAAATACAATATGTCCTTAGCATTAAGAGTGATTCCTCTTCAAATCAAGGTTATATTGAGGACAATATACCCAACAATCTCCCTCTATTTGAAGAAGGCAGAACATCCCCAATGCTAATGTCCATTAACAATAGAAATCTTATCACAGAAAAAAAATGATCTTTTAGAGTTAGAGAAGTAATCTGTGAAGCATAGGACCTAACACCCTAGGCATTTGCACTGGCCCTTTCTCCAGCATTGGTACTGGACCTATCTCCCCCTTTCTGGCTTTTTCAACCTTAACATACTATCTCCCCCTTAACTTGCTATGTATAGAGAGATAACATCTATAGATCCTTTTGGATCAATCTGTAGGCTAACCTATATAGTCTGAGCATTTGCTAACTTCCCTTCAACCTGAGCAGGGAATGTACTCCCCCTCAATTGGAGAGCTATTTTCTATAATAGCTTATACATTTCAATCTGAACATCCCATTTAAGGTAGTGAATACTAAAGATAATAAATACATAGTACATATATCAATAGTAACAAACACAATTTTATGATCAGAATTTCATTGCATTGTAAATGTTCAGTACAGATATGAAAGAAAATTCAACTTATAGTGTACATTTAATTCAAAAGAAATGTCAAGGCTGGTTTTCCAAAGATTGACCCTGGGAAGAACTTTCTCCATCTGTAGACTTTTTTTCCTAGCTTCAGCAGCAGCTTTGATCTTCTTCTTTACTTTGAAGTACAGAAGTGGCTTGGGAAGATATCTTGGGGGAATCCTTAAAGGAGTTTCCCTTCTTACCATATTTTCTTTGAGAATCCTTTCCCTTAAAGATTCCCTTTCAATATGTTTGATCCACTCAGCAGCTGAATAGACATGGTCAATGTCTTTCATTGGATTTTCATGGCTCACCCAGGCATTGACAACAATTGTGTCCAACTCCAGATTGTCATCTTCATGGAGTGGATCCTCTAATCTTTCCATTCTCTTTTGTGCCATGTATTCTTCAGCAGTTTGAATACCCTCTACCCTTCTCCTCTTTGCTGCTCTTTCATCAGCAATCAGATTTGATTGACTTTGGAAGTCAAAGTCTTCATTTCTGCTAGGGTTCAAAATTGGCAGATTTAAGGCAATTCTTGTTCCTTGCAACACCTTTAAGCTTGACTCCCATTGATTATCAGTTACCTTTCTGGCCATGGTAAGGATATTTTCTTGAATAGCACTGGAAGCATTGTTGACCACTTCCACCATTTGCTTGCTGGCTTCTTCTTGATTGGAGAGTATCAGTTTGTGAGATGACTCTATGTTGCTATACAGCTGTATGTGAGCTCCTTTCAGCTTAGCATGTAGATTGAGTATCTTCTCCTCTCCTTCTTTGCTATGTTCCACTATCTTCATCTCAATTTCAGAATGTTGATCCAATATGGATTGAGATAGAGTTTATAAGGAGCTGTCCACATCATCCAAAATATATTCCTTTGCCTTGTCAATGTGGGACTTGACTTGGCTGCTTGATGTGTTGACCACTTGTGCCATTCTGGCAACAGCTTTTTCCCAGACATTCTCATTTTTGTAAAGATGATTCTTTACATATGTGATGTCCTTTGTGGAATCCCCTTGATGGTCTGCAATATCCTTCAGAACTGTGTGCTGGGCAGCAACAGTATTTTTGGCCATTTCAAACCATCTTGTCATCTGCAGAAGGATATGATCTGATGCAGTTTTGACATCATTGACCTGGGCATTTAGTTCAGTTCTTACTGCAGCCACCCTTGACTCCATTCTTTGCTCACTGGCCTGAATTTCCTGAGTCAATGCAGCTCTTGTAGAGTGCAGTTCAGTCCTTATCTGGGTAGATACATCCTGGATCTTCTCAGCTACAATCTCTTTCATAGACAACATCTGACCCTCAATCATTGTTTGTATTGAGTTTATCAGGTCAGATGTGTCCAGAGCTGCAACTGTCCTTTCCTGGTGTAGTTCCTTTTCAACCATCTCTTCAGCTCCACTCTGAGCATCAGCCCTTTCATTATCATGGATCTGCTCCCCCTCAGATGGGGCATTAGGTGACACCAATTCTTGTTGATGTTCTCCCTCACTAGCATACCCACCTCCTCCTTCATAGGCTGGGCTATGCTCCCCCTCACTTGGGGCATCCTTAGGAGGAGAATTTTGTCTAAGGTCACCTGAAAAATGCTTGATGAATTAGACACCTAGACTATACTATTGATAGAGAAAAGATACCTAGCTGAAATCCTAATTTACCATGGATATGTGAGTTGGGAATTTCATCTTCAGCTTGAGGAACAGCTGGATCAACATTCATCTGGGTTGGCTCAGGATTGGGCACAACACTTCCTTGGGGCTCCTCATTTGTCCTGGGGACCTCTTCATTATCAATGTTCATTGGGTTGCTGGCAGATCTATGATCAGACCCATGACTATCTTCATTGTCAGATCCAGCTGACTTTGAGGATGAATTTGATTTCTGTTGGGATACTTCTTTCTTCTTTTCTTTTGCCATAGTTGGCTGGCTCATAGGGAGCACTCTGGAGAACCTATCCAGAGTCTTAATGTCCATTCTTTTGAGGTAATGGAGATTTGACCCCTTGGAGTTTGCAAAGGTCTCTGAATAACTATTCTGTAGGTACAGAGATAGTATTCTTTCCATATTGGGGGCTTGGAGGGATTCCTTTATCCTTTGAAAGATGACTTCTCCCCATGAGGTTCTCTTGGACAGAATTATCCTTGTCATTAATTCAAACATGAACTGTGAGACAGTGTCATGTGAATCGGGCTTACATATGATAGCTTTGCCCACAATATCAGACAACAGCTTCCCCTTTTGATTGAAGAACTTCCTTCTTAGACAACTGGTCTTACTTTCACTGTATCCTGTCCACTTTAGGGCAGTCTGCTTGTCCTTTTCAGATATACCTTCCTCTTCAGTTTTACTGCAGGGAGATAATTTTAGCCCCTTCTCCAGCCTTTTAGCAGTAATCTTTATCTTCTCACCTCCTATCTTGGACATTAGGATGGTTTTGGATGGAGACAGTTTGACATGGTTGAACCATTCCAGAACTTCAGCTTTGAGAATGCAGCATGGTTCAGACAGCATGTGCTCCAGACCTTGAGCTTCCATTAGATGAATCACTTGTCGAATTTCTTCAGAGGCATGAGAGAATCCATTTCTTACTATTTCATACCCCTCCAGGAGATCTTTTGAGCTTTTTGGCGCCATAGAAGAAGAGAATCGATGCGCTGAGACGGAAGAGAAGATGAATCGTCTCGACGGCTAAGGGTTTGGCTTTGTGTTTTGTTTTAGGTTACAGTGTATCTTTTTATAGATTTTTAGTTTCGATTTTATTAACCCTAGGCTTCTAAACTTAATTACCTTATTGTTTCAAGGAGTTTTTGGATTAATTATCCGATTTTTTATAGAACAACCCCGTCTCAGCGGTTCAGCTGAGATGGAGACCTAGGCCGCTGGGATAGAAAAGTGTCAACTGCTGGGATAGTTTGCTCGTCTCAGCGGTTCAGCTGGGACAGTGAACTGTCAACCGCTGGGACAGTTTCCTCATCTCAGCGGTTCAGCTCGGATTTTTCTCAGCTGATTCAGCTGAACATACTCCTTCATTTTAGCTGATCATAGGGTTTAGACCTAATGTAGATATTTTAGCTTAAGATGGGTCCTAGTCAAGTCACTAAGTTGTAGTGTACAGTAATGTAAAGTTTGGTAATTCACCATTCATAATCAACAATAGTGACAGTTATTACTCATACATTTATAACTATTCTACACTAAGCATGCCAAGATCAATTTTGAAAGCATTGAATTTGGATTCATCCAGTGGCTTTGTAAGGATATCAGCTACTTGTTTATCAGTGGGGACAAATTCAAGACAGATATCTTTACTTTCTACATGTTCTCTAATAAAATGATATCTAATCTCTATATGCTTAGTCCTGCTACGAGAGACAGGATTTTTAGCAATAGAGATTGCACTGGATGAATCACAATACAAAGGAGATTCCCTTACCTTGAGGTTGTAATCCTCCAACTGATGCTGTGTCCAAAGGAGTTGTGCACAACAGCTACCTACAGCAATGTATTCAGACTCAGCTATGGATATTGCCACACTGGTTTGTTTCTTGCTGCTCCAAGATATCAATCTTCTCCCTAGGAACTGACAAGTACCACTTGTACTCTTCCTGTCTTCTTTGCAACCTGTAAAATCTGCATCTGAAAAGCCTGTTAGTTCAAAATCATTGTTCTTAGGGTACCACAGGCTAAGATGCAAGCTGCCCTTAAGGTATCTCAATATCCTCTTCACAGAGGTGTACTGAGATTCCTTGGGACAGGCTTGATACCTAGCACAAACACATATAGCATACATAATGTCTGGCCTACTAGCAGTCAAGTACAACAGGGATCTAATGATACATCTATACATGGACTCAGCAAAGGACCAAACAAGTCCATGTGCAATAGGTATAAACACCTTTCAGTATCCTTGGAGCCAATACTTTTAAAGGTGGCCCTAGTTTGCTTACCCATTTGGCAAGCATGACAGGGACCACTTTTAACACATTTTAGTTTAGGACTATTTCTAACAAGGTCTTTAGAAAATAATCTATACATTGTCTTATAGTTAATGTGGGCAAGTCTCTTGTGCCATTGGACACAAAGTGACTCACTTTCATTAGCTACAAGACACACATAGGAGATAGAATAATTGCAAATGAAGTCTAAGCAATAAACATTTCCACTCCTAGTGCCTGAGAGAATGGTCTCCAAGTCATTAGACTTTTTGATCAAGCACTTGTCATTGTGGAATTCAATGACATAGCCTAAGTCACATAGTTGGCTTATGCTTACAAGGTTGTGTTGCAACCCTTCAACATAAGCTACCCTTGTGATTGAGACTATGCCATTGGAAATCATACCATATCCTTTGGTGACTCCCTTTTCAGATCCACCAAAGATAACTTTGGGTCCATTCTTTACTGGATGGTAATCCTTTAGAAGATCCTTAGTTCCTGTCATGTCCCTTGAGCACCCACTGTCTAAGTACCATATTTGGTTGAGACTGGTACTTGAACTAACCTGCAACACAAAATTTAGTGTACCTTAGGGCCCCAACTAACTTTGGGTCCTAGGTTCATGTTAACACCATAGGGAATATTCCTAGAGAGGGCTGGTTTCGCTTGAGGTTCAGTCCTTGCCTTTGGCACTTTGGGGTTGTGCCAACAATCAATTGCAAAGTGTCCCACCTTGCCACAGCACCAACAATCATGAATATTGTATCTCCTTTTCTGAACAGTTTTTTGAATTTGTACAGCACTTTTTACATGTTCAGCAGAAGGGATATCAGCATTCTTCCTATTTCTTTCAGCAATAATCTGACTGAAGGTTAATCTGTGGACAGTATTGCTGCTCTTTGTTCTGATGGCCTCATTTTGCATTGACTTGGCTATCATACAAGATCTGATGGAATCAGACACTGGGCAGCAGGTCTTGTCAACAGATTTGACAGTAGTCTTGCTTTTTGCTGAAGCAGATTTGGAAGAGCTTGCTTCCATGTTCTTGACTGAATGTGCTGATACACCAAACACAAATGGTCCAGGTTGGACCATTTGTATTTCCTCATGTGGAGCTTTCATTGCACTCAATCCCATGCCCTTTCTATTTCCATAATTGTGAGCATTCTTGCTCAAGTTATAGGAACTTCCATTTAGTAAGTGACCATGAATACTTTCTTGGTCATACTTGTTTGAGGGCATCAAGACCTTCACAAAGGAGGTCTTAGATTCTTTTGAGTCCTTGACCTTTCCCTTAGTGTTGCTAGTAGCTGCCTCTTTGTTGAAACCAACACCTCTCATGTCATGGGAGTTGAAGGTGTCAATAATAGGCAGCACTGTCTTGGGCTTGGAGAACTTAGCCACCAGCATCCTCTCCTTGAGAAGCTTTTCTTCAAGATCCTTAATGATCTTGTTCTTGTGGCTTATGGTGCCCACATGGATGATTGACATTCCCCTTAGCTTGCCAATCTCCTTGCTCATTAGAGCTAGCTGGGTAGCATGCTCAATGCACTCAGATTTTGATTGCTTTAGGGAAGCAATTTCTTGGGCTTACCTCTTGGCTAGCTTTTTGCTCTTTTTCAGATCTTCCAGGAGTGCACCATATTCATCAATCAATTGATTGGCATCCTTCTCAGAATATGATTCACCTCCAACTTTAAATGGAGGAGATTCAGATTCTGGACCTTTTTCATAATCAGAAGAAGAAATGCAGTGTATCAATACCTGCTCATGTTCTGAATTGCCGTGGCTGTCCTCATCTTCAGTTATAGGCATCAGCCCATGGTCATCAAGAGTGACCTCATCCTCCTCTTCATCACTATCTGAATGTGATAGAGGGGCCCTTATTCCTATCCTGGTAGCAGGATAGTCCTCTTCTTCCTGATCATCAAACAGCCCCAAGTAGGTTTCCTCCTCACCATCTGAATCTGGAGATGAAGATTCAGATTCACTCCAGCTCTTGCCTTTCTTAGCTAGGAAGGATTTTTCTCCCTTCCTTTCCTTCTGGTGATGAGGCTTCTTGTCACCTCTCTCCTTTCTCTTGACTGGGCAGTCAGCAATGACATGTCCAGGCTTACTACAACAATAACAAATTATGTTAGTTGAAACATGTTTGCTAGTTATAGAGTCATACATGTCCCCTTTGGGATGTTGCCTCTCAGATCTGTAATGATCATTCTTGAGATGAGAAGAGGAGGAAGGTTTGTTCTTCCATTGTTTCCTCTTGATCATCTTCTTGAACTGCCTTGTGAAGGTAGCAAACTCCTCATCAGAAGAGGAGCTGTCTGATTTGCTGCTCTCAGATTCCTCAGATTCAGCAGCCTTCCTTGGAGGTGACTGCAATCTAGCCTTGTTCTTCTTAGAGCTTTCAGCTTTGAGAGCAACAGATCTCTCCCTTGTGTGAGCCCTAGAGGAAGAGTCCTCCTCCTTTCTTGCAGAAAGTTGCATCTCATATGAGAGCAGTTTCCCAAACAGTGTATGGGTGGGGGTTTCTCCAAGTCTTGCCCCTTCCCTGATTGCACAGATTTTAGTGTCCCATTCTCTAGTTAGAGATCTAAGGAACTTATCATTGAGTTCATAATCTATGAACACCCTTCCATAGGTTCTTAGTTCATTTACAATCCCAAAGAACCATTCATAGCACATGGAGATATTCTCCTGGCCCAGCTGTCTGAAGGCTTCATACTCCTGATTGAGGAGTGACTTTCTATCATCCCTTACTTCAGGTGTTCCCTCCATGTAGACAACCAATGTGTCCCACATTTTCTTGGCAGTTTGGCAGTGTACCAAGTTCTGAAATGTAGTGTCATCAATGGCATTTACTATTATGTTTTGGGCTCTCTTGTCCATAGTGTACAGTGTTATCTCATCATTGGTCAGTTCAGAAAATACCTTAAGTACTTTTCTAGTAGGGTCAATAATGGAGACTTTCTCAAAGATATAAGGACCATTTTTTACAGTCACAAAAATCCTTGGGTCTGATGCTTCCATAAATAGCCTTACCCTTTGCTTCCATATCCCAAAGTTTTCTTTGGAGCATATGGGCAACTTCATTGATCCCAACTCCTTCTTCATTGCACTGTTGGCCATTAGATTTCAGATTAGACTACTCCTGTATAGGATCTGATCAGACTGTTAAGTCTTTTTGATCAACCACCCTCTGATACCACTTGAAAGTTTATATAGGTGTAGTCAATAATACCTAGAGGGGGGGGGGGGGGGGTGAATAGGTTCTACTTATTTTCTTTGGTTGAACCTAATGTTTCTAGCTGCAGAAAACACAAGCACAGAAAACACACAAGGATGTATAGAGGTTCCTCAAGACAGGGTGTCTTAAGTAGTCCTCTTTCCCCCTTCACCTTTCTAACAATGAGTTAGACAAGGCCACAAACTCCAATCTCGGCTCCTGGAGCTTACACCACAAGTTCCTCAGAACTTCTCAGACCAAGAGTGATCCTACCTCTGTCACATTAGCCCTACACTCAGGCTCAGCAGCCCTACACCTCAGGCTCAACAGCCCTACACCTCAGGCTCAACAGCCCTACACCTCAGGCTCAACAGCCCTACAACTCAGGCACAACAGCCCTACAGCTCAGAGTTATAAACTCCTACCACTCAGAAATCCCACAGATTTCCTACCTCAGACCTATCAAGAAGTCCTACCACTCAAGCTGTCAACACAACTTTACACACAGGCTCAACAGCCTTTTACTCAGGCAACAATGCCTTACAAAGATGTAATAGAGTTTGAGTTAGATACAAAAGACACAAGGATTTACTCTAAGGTCTTCTGGATTCTTTCTTCAGATCTGAAAACAATAGCTTCAGATTTGTATCCCCTTGATCTTCTCCTTCAGCAAAGCAGAAGATCAACTTGCCCTTCTTGAGTTTGTACAGGAAGAGCTAACTAATCTTCCTTAGAAGATTAACTTCTGCTGCAGAGAATGACTTCAACTGCAGAATCGCGAATGCTCGATTGCGGCGTGTAGCAAAAGCTTCTCAATAGAACAGTACCTCTTGATGTGCTCTAACTTCTTCTTTTATACCCCCAGAAGGCTTCAACGGCTATATCGATCCTCCTGACAAAGTATGGGGCTGATTGGACTTGCTTTTCCCTTTCAAATGCCATTTGCGCCAAAAGCAGATCCCATCAAGACATTTGGATCTGTCTCAGCGGTTGGGCTGAGACAGCATCCAGTCTCATCGGTTGGGCTGAGACAGCTTCCAGTCTCAGCGACAGATTCAGTTCCCTTCTCAGCGGTTGCTTCAGTCTTCTTCTCAGTGGATCCGATGAGACGGCTCCTCGTCTCAGCGTTTCTGGCCCATCGTCTCAGCGGTTATGCTGAGACAGATCTTCATCTCCTTGTGGATGATTTCTTCTTATCTAGGGCCATGTGTGGCCCTTCCTTTTGAGTCACCTGTGCCTGTATATCCTTCACAAGTATAGCTTTGTTAAATACAATATGTCCTTAGCATTAAGAGTGATGCCTCTTCAAATCAATGTTATATTGAGGACAATATACCCAACAAAATATGTCGGAGATTTCTTTAAGAAAAAACAAAAAGAAGCAAGTATTATAGAGAACAGCAGTAAGAAAGAGGAAGAAACAGTTGAGAGAAATACAGAAAGAAAAATACATAGTTCATCTTCCTCAAGCAGCAGCTCTCTCAATCTCTGAGAAGATCAACACTATTCTCTCAGTATTCTGCTGCAAGTTGAAGATCTTCAAGAGCAACAATAATCTGAGAAACCTTTGTCTCTCAAATTCATCAGCTATCAAGGAAGATGTACATTCAAGAGAAAGCTCCATCCTCAACTGTCAACTATTTTCTATCAGACAGGGGGAGCTTTACATCAACACATTCCACTAGTCTTCTCTCAGATTATTGACAGAGAAGAACTTCATAACCCTCATTATTCAATTTTGTACAGGGTTCTAACTCCCTTCAAAAGTTAACCCCTTGGTGGCAAGGCACCTGATCAAAAACCTGTGGTTGGTTTGAGCACCTGATCAAAAGCTCATTGGTGTTTGGACACCTGATCAAAAATCCATTGGTGATAGGGCAGCTGATCAAAAACCTAGTGGAATCCTACCAAGGGTGGTAGAAGAGTAGACGTACCCAGGTTTATTGGGGAACTACTATAAAATCCTTGTGTCCTCTGTGTTTGTGTGATTTTTTGTATTGTGTTGTGTGTTCTTATTTGTTTTTATAACTCACTCAGTGCACATATATATAAATATCACTATTTTAATTCCGCTATAAAAATAAGTGAAAAACTTTTTAATACCCTATTCACCCCCCCCCCCCCCTCCAGAGCGACTTAAAGATCTAACCTCACTTTCACAGGCCCGCTGACCAGGTTCCCATCTACCTGGCAGGGACGTAGGCTCACACGGTGGCAGGTTCCTAAGGTTCAAAGGTTGGCCCTGAGCAGACCCGCTGACCAGGCTCCCATCTTGCTGGCAGGGCCGAAGGCTCACATAAATAGTGACCCTGGAGGAAGACAAAGTAAGAGGAAAATTGAAGGCAAAGAATTGACACAGGGTAAGCCCCAGCATAGGGTCATCGAGTGGTGCCCATCATGAAGGGTTCTTGCCGACAAATGATATCGCTCTGAAAAGACACTCTCCCGGAGAATGTGAAGTGTGACGACGGCCAGACCCATGGGTCGCGAGAATTTAGCAGGATTGGACGGGTTCTCGGCATTGTTCCGTTCCCGACAGAAAATCGACAAAATTGCTTAAGTCTTGAAAAGGCTGGGGTGAGTGTGAGAGAGTTGCAATCACGTGACGCACCTGTATGGCAAAGGGGTCTCGTTCATGGCCTATCCTAAGGGGCCGCGAGGCTAAAAGCGAACAGACGATAGGAAAGCACAGGCGCGAGGGTTTGAAAGCGTGTAAAATTACGTGCGCGAGCCATTGTCCTGGTAATAGCGAGATGCATGCAATATATATATATATATATATATGTATATACACGACATAGCGCAAGGGGCAAAACATTTCTTTCATTTCAATAAACAAGGATTACATAGTAGTTCTCGCCTTACATCAAAAAAGGGAAAGAAAACAGAAATCTTCAAGGGTCGTCAGCCTCGTCGTAGGAGTACCCGCTGCTTGCACCTAGAGAGGGGGGGCCTCCGAGTTCCCACCCATCGCCAGCTTCATCCACGAGGTAAACCTGGGAGAAGAGCTCTGGAAGCACGTGGTGGGCGAGAATCCTTTCGCCTTCTTCCTTCAAAAGGCCGGCCCTCCGCAGCACATCCAGCGCATATTCCGCCTCTCCCTGGGCCGTCCTCTGCATCAGTCCTTCAAACTCGGTGTTGGAGTAAAGGTGTCGAGTTTCCCTCTCCGCGGGAGGTGGCCGAGCGACAACATCTCACAGCCTCTAGTTCTCGGGCTCCAGCTCCATATTTCGCTCTTCGAGAATGCAAGACCGCACAAGCAAGGTATCATAGTTGGCTATGTCCTGCAAGAAAAAAGAAGATTAGCGTGCAAGGAAGAAAGAAAGGAGTGCGAGAGCTCAAGTCGCAGGAGAAGGAGGGGTTCACCTCTCGGCTTGGGCGGCTGGCGAGAAGGGCCTCGACTGCAGCCAGTTATTACTTGGCTGCCGCGGCTTCGGCAACTGCGACAGAGCGGGTCTTCTCGACCTCGAGAATGTTCCGCGCGAGAGTCATGTCCCGGCGAGAGGACATGTGGGTAAGTTCATGGGCCCAAATCATGGCCCTCGCGGCCTCATGCGTGAGATTCTGTGTTGACTGGGTATCATAGATGGAAGCGCCCTCGCGGCTGTAGAGCGCGTAAGAGAGGCCATAAGCATGGCCGCTGATGGTTTCCTTTTCCATCCAGGACGGAGGGGAGGGTGGAGATGGAGACCCATTTGACCTGCCGGTCCCATTGAACAAGGGGCTCGCCGACCAGATCGGCATACTTCTCACCAAGAGGATTGTTTCGGTGACCTCTCAGCACCGGCCCCGAGGAGGATTCCACCGGCGCAACGACAGGCTGGATGGCTTAGTCCCCAGCCGTGGGAGCGCTTGATCCATGGACATACTCCACAGCCGCTTTTACCTTATCGGCTACAGAGGGTTTCACCCGCTTGACGGAAGGGCTCAAGGCCGCGTCAGGATTCCGCTTCGGCTTTGAGTTTTGCCCGCTAGACTTCGTGGGAGGCGGGTTCTCGCAGCAAGCCGCGACAGTAAACTACGCGCATGCGAGGGAGTCAACGGTAGGGACCTCCACAATCGCATTCGGCGGGTGAAGGGGGAGGCTCCGAACCCCTGTGCCAAAAAGTTTAGTTAAAAAGGCGGAAGCGAGTGAAGAAGAAGAGGGAGCTCGGGTCAAAGTGATTCAGCTTACCCTCTCCCAGGGGAACCACCAGCAGCGAGCCTACGTGCTTTCGCAGGTGAACGACATCTATGTCATGCTTTAGGATGAAGGCGATGTGCTTGGCCTCGTAACCTCCCAGCATTAGAGGCCGGAAGGTCGACTCGTTTTCCCGCACAGGCGCGAGTGGCACGTTGCCGAACTTCCATGTAATGAAGATGAACTGCCGAACCCAGTCGTGGTTCATATTTGCGGTACCGGTCACGCTGAGGGGGGACTGCCCGGAGAAGAACGCCACTCCACGGGTGGCCCTGAAGTTGAAAAGTTTGCGGAATACTGGGAGCGAGAACTCGATCCCCTCCTCGTGCAGATAACAGGCGAATGCTACCAGCATAGGGATGGAGTTTTGATTGAGCTGTGCGGGAACTACCCCGAAGTAGCGCAGGGTATGGCGCACCTCTGGCCACAGCGGGAGGCAGAGCCCCACCTCAAAATGATCGAGGGGGGAGGCTAGAGTGTCTGGCGAGAATTGGTTGATACGATCTCGGTTCCCCGAGAGGCACCCGACAAAACCCGGCGGGACGAAATTCGCAATGGCCTGGTTAAAGTCTGCTTCCGAGAGGTCGCAGGTCTGGAAGTCTCGGTTTACGAATGCTAACGCACAATTGGCTCTGCCATCCGTATCCTTCGGCATTGTTGAGGGATGGGGAGTTCTCGCAAAGGTTTTAGAGAGAAGGGCGAGTGGTATCGCTAGTGCAAAAAGGAGAGAGAGATGAAAGCGTAATAAAGACGGTGGTTGGACTAACTATTTATAGAAAAAAGGGGAAAATTGTTGAAATCATCTACGCGCGGAGTGCGGATAGCGGTCGCGACACCCTGGCGCCTCGGGGTCTGAACCACCCACCTGAACCCAGCCGCTACAAAAGGAGAAAGCGATGCACGATTCTCTTCCTGCAAATGCAAATCAAATACCACAACATTAATGAAAACACTCGCAAGACAGCATTCAGAAAAATTGCAAAAAGCGGGATATATAACACACAATCCAGTAATAATTCGTGAGACGTAGCAGATCTCGTCTTGGTCCAGTGCGAGAAAGAAGAGGAAAAGAAAAAAAATAGCGGGGGTACAAGAAAACATAGGGAGCGAGAACCAGTAGGCTTAGTATTGATCCCACCGCCATCGGCCCCGGCCTCGCCTCCCTGTCCATGGAGGGACTCGCGGGTAGTGAAACGCGCTAACCGCCGTCAACTCTTGTCTAACTAAGCGCATCTGATCCCTAGCCCACACAATGTGCCTCCAAGGCAAGGTCTCCTCGCACCCGCCCCCCTGACGCTCCATCTCCCTGATCAGGTGCCTGTAGTCCCACTCGAGGACGCTTATACGACGCTTGAAGGATGCCCGATGCTCCTTTATCAGGTTGGCTTGGTCGCGCTGCATCCAGATCAGCTTGCCGAAAAGCTCTCTCATCCGCTCCTTCATAGCCCGGGCATCCTCGTGGTCGCCGAGAAAGTAAGAGACGTCACAGGGAGAGGGGGTGGTGATATCAGCCCCTCCTCCTCTGGAGGGTCAGTTAGCGGGATCTGGTGGTAGCCTGCAAGTGCAGAAGTTAGTCCTTTCTCAGGAACAAACCACGAGTTCTGCGGGAGAAGGAAACTAACCGGGTACGTATTCTTTGAAGGGAGACTGGCAAGATGTGCTAGGCTGCCCTACGAATGGTTGGCTTGGGGGTGGAGAGATTTCCACTTCTCGGGGCTATGCATCTAATCGGCCGCGGCAGAAGTAGCTTCAAGGTCCGCGGTAGGAGAGTTGGTCCCGTGACTATTTCTCGCCGGGCGTTCTTGCTCTGGAGCACGAGGGCTTTTGGTGACATCTGGGGCAGGAGAAGTGCGCGAGGGAGGAGGCAACCCCGTGGTCCCGAAGGTAGGGGCTGTGGAAACCCGAGTCAGAAGAGATGCGAAAGGATAAAGGCCAGCAAGAGGGCAATGAAATGCATACCAAGCGAGGATAGGACTTCGCCAGAAGTGCCGAGAGGAGCATACTCTTGGATCGGAGGGGCGTTTTCGAGAGCAGGAGGAGGAACGACAACAATCGCCTGGTTGAGCCCAGGGCCACCCTCGGTCGCAGACATATCCTCTGAATGGTAAGAAAGGCGGATATCAATGGCATTACCATGATCGACTTCGAAAATGAGATGAATCGCGTTACCTCATTGGTGTTGGCAGGGGGAATGTTAGAAAGGGGGGGAGTCTCTTACGCAGACTCCCTCTCCGACCGGTCTCGCCAGACCATCTTGGCCTTCTTCAGCCTGTAAGGCTTGGAAGGGTCTCTCTTTGACGGGAGCCAAGAGGCATATCGAGTGGTCCTGGGAGTGGTCCCTCCCTGTGTGGCGGCAAGGCGAGCCATCATTCCTTCCGAAAGCGGTCGTGGCGTTGGCTTCATGAACGACATGGCAAGTGCTCCGAGGGAGGAAATGTGGAACAGTGATTAGAGGATGGGCACTCTGAAGGCAACAACTGGGGCCGTATTTATAGCAAAGTGGGGGGTCCCACCAAGAAGATTCCCTCCAGGTCAGCAAGGCACTCACCGAATATTGGGGTTGGACTCTTCTATCCGAGCGTAGGACTCGCTCGCAAAGATTGGGGATTGTGTACAACTCTGTATTCGCCCAGTGGGTCCCGAAGACCCCGTGGGGGGTCAAGATGCAGAATAGGAGTCCAAGAACCCTTTTCGCAGGTGAGGCCCCACTCGTGGGGAACTCGTATGGTATAAGAGTAGACAGGCGAGAGCTGGTAGCCAAGATCTTGCCCACCAAGAGAGTCGAGTGCCAGGTGAATGGTGGCCTCACGGTCCATTCGCTTGGATAAATATGGCGGGCAAGGAGCCTGGCGAGTGGTGCCTTCATGGACCACTCGCCCGGAAGGCTTTGTGGGAAATTTACCTAGATACCCCTTGTGGGCTTCCAATAGCCCTTCAGAACAGCGGAGTTAGGCTGTTAGCAGACCAATTTGGGGTGCGATTAGTAAAACCAAAAGGCAAATTCATGCTATTTGCAGACCAGCCTAGAAAATCTATAAATTGGCCCTTAAGGTCACCTTGGAGGAGATCAGATCTTTTGAGCTCTCTCCTCTAGGCTAGTTTTGGAGTTGGCTGCTAGTGCCCTCCAAGGTGCCCGGCTGAGCATTGGTTTGGGAGGGGAAGCTCTCTGAGTTCTTCCGGGTGTGTGGAGGGACCTCCTCGCTATAGCCTTGGGTCTGTTCCAGATTTTCCATCCAAAGTCAGGAGAGTTCAGTGAGGGAGAAGTAGGCACGGGCTACACCCCCAGTGGGTCCAAACTCTAGAGACCGGTTGTCGGTTTCAACAGCATAAGCCTGATATCCCTCACACCTCATTCATCACGAATGATGGTTGTTTCTACTACCTCGTAATGCCTTTCGGGCTAAAGAATGTTGGTGCTACCTATCAAAAAATGATGGACACCATTTTTAAACTCAAAAAGGAAGAAATTTAGAGGTCTATGTCGATGACCTTCTAATAAAAAGCAAGTTTTTCTCAGCTCACCTTAATGACCTAAACGAAACGTTCGCAGCCCTACGAACTTTCAACATGAGGTTGAATCCTTTGAAATGTGTTTTTGGAGCAAGCAAAGGGATGTTTCTCAGCCAACTCCTCACTCCAGAGGGGCTATAACCGAATCCTGATAAGGTGAAGGCTATCTTAGAAATGTCACCTCCCAAGTCCTCCAAGGAAGTTCAGTAGTTAGGAGGGAGGATGGCCGGCTTGAACCATTTATCTCTCGCTCAGGAGATAAAAGTACCCCATTCTTCAAAACTCTCCGTGGAGGAGCTAAGTTTGAATGGACAAAGGAATGTGATAATGCTTTTGACCAGCTCAAAAAGATGCAAACGTCTACCCCCTTACTCTAGAGTTTGAGAGAGGGAGAAAATCTCTTATTGTATCTTGGAGTTATCTCTGATGCTATCAGCTCTGTGCTGGTAAGGGAAGAGAAGAAGAAACCATTTCCGGTTTACTATGTGAGCAAAATCTTGAAGGATGCAGAATCTCGGTACCCAATCCTTGAGAAGTTGGCCTTGATGCTTGTGATCTCAGCACAAAGGCTAAGGCCTTTCTTCCAAGACCATTCTAATCAGGTTGTCACTGATCTACCATTAAAGAGTGTGTTGGAAAATCCAGAACACTCTGGTATATTGGCAAAGTGGGCAATAATGCTCAGTGAGTTCGATATCTCATACATTCCTAGAGTGGCGATCAAATCCCTGGTGCTAGCAGATTTCATGATCGATGCAAAGTTAGCTAGCTTAGAAAAGGAGGTTGAAACACCTTTAGTTTGGACGATCTTCGTCGATGCAGCCTATGGAAGAAATTCATCGGGAGCTGGAGTTGTGTTGATTAACCCGAATGGGTTTAGATTAGATCAAGCTCTCAAGTTTTACTTCCCAACAATGAACAATTAGGCGGAATGTGAAGTCTTGCTCGATGGTCTTAGATTTGCAAGAGATCTAGGGATTGAAGATGTCCAAGTCAAAACTAATTCTCTGGTGATCTCATCTCAAGTGAATGGAACCTTCGAGACCAAAGATCATATTTTGAAGCAATACCAAGCTCTTGTTAAGATTGAGGTAGGAAAGTTCAAGAGCTTCACTATTCAACACATTCCAAGCGAAGAGAATGCATAAGCTGACGAGTTGGCCAAATTCGGTCTCCTTTCATAATTAACTACTTTGGAATTATTTCATCCGTCCATCGAAGAAGGAGACATTATGCTGATAGATTATCATCCATACTGGATGGATCCTTTTGTTCTCTACCTCTCAACTAGAGAATTCCATCTGACAATAAAGGATAAGAAGAGGTTTAAATTAAAAGCAGCTTATTATTATCTTATTGCAGGAGTACTTTACAGGAAGACTTTTCTCTCTCCATTGGCAAGGTGTGTCTCTGAGGAATAAATTCCAATTGTTCTTCGAGAGGTTCACTTAGGAGAGTGTGAAAGTCATTTAGGAGCTAGAGCTTTAGAAAAGAGAATTCTAAGGCAAGGTTACTTCTGGCCTCAAATGAGGATGGATGCAGAAGAGTTTGCAAAGAAGTGTGTCCAGTGTCAGAAATTTTCACCTCTTCAGCATCAACTGGCTCAGAAGCTCAAGTCAGTAGCAACCCCATAGTTGTTTTCGGTTTGGGGAATGGATTTAATCGGGCCTTTTTCCTTTGGCTAGTGGACAGAGCAGGTTTATTCTGGTAATGATCGACTACTTCAGTAAGTGGATCGAGGCAAAGGTGTTAGCTAAAACCACTACTCAGATTGTAAGGAATTTTATTTGGGGAGAGATCATATGCATGCATGGAATTCTTGTGGCGATTATCACAGATAACGACACTCAATTCAACAACTCCAACCTTATAAATTTTTGTGATCAAATCATCACTGAGCTACGCTTTGCCTCTGTACATCATCCTAGAAGCAATGGTCAGGTAGAAGCTGCCAATAAACTAATAATCAACCTTTTGAAGAAGAAAGTAGAGAACCTCAGAGGCAACTGGGAAGACCAGTTACCTTTAGTATTATGGACTCCAAACTCAGCTACTAGAGAAACCCCCTTCAAACTGTCTCATGGCTAGGAAGCTCTCATTCCAGTTGATTTTGAAGTAAGGAGCCCAAGGGTATTATTATCTCAAGAACATCAAGATAGCTAGATGGAAGGAAATGACAAAGAGCTGAAATGCATCCTTGACCTCATTGAAGAGCTGAGGGATACAACAAACATTAGGCAAGAAGAGGTAAAGAGGAGAATGGCCAAATACTTTGACAAAAATGTTAGAGTTAAAGAGTTTGCTGTTGGTGATCTTGTACTTAAGAAAGTGGACGCAGTAGTAAGGTCTGGCTCGGTTGGAGAACTCAGTCTAAATTGGACAGGGCCATTCATTATTAAAAAAGTGCTCAGGAATGGAGCCTATCGTCTCCAAACTTATGAAGGGGAAGATCTATCCCACAAATGGAGTGGGGATGATCTCAAGCGTTTCTTTTCTTGAAAGCTTGTATTTTTTATTTCTTTCTTTCCTTTCTTATCTGCAAGCATTATGATGTTGTGGTTGTAACCTCTTGCATTACATATATCGGAAGGAAAGTGTCGAGATAGATTGTTATCAAAGGCCAAAATCCAACCAAATGGGACATCGACGGATCTTACTTGCTACCCCCTCGACTTGAAGCTTGAGATGTAAATCTACCATGACCACAGGTAGCGGGGAGATTTCGTACTTGTGTAGTAGTAGCTCGCCAAGCTCTTGCAGAGGAACTTATAGGTGGTCGGGTCCTTGCTGACACCTAACACACTTCTGCATCAAGGGAGGTCCAGGTGAATGTTCAACTATGTCATGCATTTTAGGACATCATTACAGTCTTGATGATTCCTAGAGGAAAGCAATGCCGGTGAAACTCCTCAGTACGACCACACCTGCCCTACTGATCATCATGCTCTGTAACCTTCGAATACTCATTGGTGTAAGGATAGCCAAGGAGCGGTCGGTAACATCTATGACCGTCGTCTGAGCCCTTGAGTGGCTAGGGCGTTATAGTCTAATTGATTTATTGAGGAAAGCAATGTCGGTGTAGCCTTACAGCATGACCGCACCAGCCCTTTTGATCATTTAGAGTTGTTCACCTCTTTCTTCTATTTTTCTTCTTAGGGTATTACAATCTTAATGATCTCTTAAGGAAAACAATGCTGGTATAGACTCGCAGCATGACTGCACTTGCCCTTTTGATCATTTTGGTTTGTATGCCTCTGATCGTCAAGATCTCTTCTTCTATTTAGGGCGTTACAATCGTAATGATCTCTTGAGGAAAGCAATGTCGGTGTAGCCTTGATGAGTCCAGTTTATATAGTGATTTCCGGACTCATCTGGGCTAGTTTTCATGCACTTGCACTTCACTTTAGGCCTATATTCAATTATATTTGATCACGTTGCCCATTTCATTGCTTAGTGCACATTTATGCCCATTGTGGTGTGATTTCATGTATTCCTGTGGTCTAGTATATTTTCATGCAGGTCCAAGGGTTGTGCGTCACTCGGGATGGGTTCTGGGGGATTTTCGGTCGAAAAAGCCACTGGTCGTGCGTTTTCCTTCGCGCACGACAAGGCGCACGACCACTGGTCGTGCGTTAATTCCCTCCCCAGGTCGAGCGACGACACACGATCATTGGCCTTCTTTGCGCACGACCACTGGTCGTGCGCCGCTGAACGTGCGCTATTTTGCAGTTCAAGCCTATGCTACAGGTTCTTCGCGCACGATCAGAGGCATTCCTTCGCGCATGACCATTGGTCGTGCGCCTGATCGTGCGCGGTGTTTATTTCCTGCTCCGCCTATAAATAGGCAAGCGTGATTTTAGGTCGGGATCACTTCCAGTCCGCCGTTTTCCTCCTATTTCGGGGGGTTCCGACTCCTCCAGCGCCGCCCACCTTAGGGAGGATCTCCGGGCAAGCTTTCAACGCCAAATCGTCGTCAGAGCTTCCTCTTGGCCTCCTCCTTCATCCTTGGGCTTCAAGAAGGGAGTCAACCTAGCCTTCTTCTTCAATATTGGAGCAGCTTGTGATCATTCCTCCAGTTCGTGACACGAAGAAGACGGGTCCATTGGAAGGTAGTGACAACCTTCTCTACCCCGGACGTAGTTGAGGACCGAGCTTGGACGCGGATTGACAACCCGGCGATTCCTTCCGTGAATCCTCAACAAGACTTCGGAGTCGGTCGATATCGCACACTCATCTCCTCTTGTAGTTGATAGTTTAGTTGGATTTCTTATATCTTTGATGAAGTATACTTTTATTTGTTAACATTAGTATGAAATCATGTCTATGTGGTTGAGTAATCTTGTTATATTTTCATTTGAGGTGTGCCTTGTGGTGTGGATTGTTTGTTGTGTTGTGCCGCCCTAACAATTGTTAGTGGTGTGCTTTGCGAAGAGGTGCTTGCGACCCTCATTCCGCCGCTCTCTCCACTCCATCCGCTAGCCTGCTCGTCCATCCGCCTAGCGATTCGGTGCATTGCGGCCCGTGTAGTCTTCCATTCCGCCTGGCGAAGCAGTGCGCTCAAGGCCTGCATAGGAGTAGTCGTAGCTATTTTTATTTTGTTTTCCGCAATCCAAACCAAGCCTCCCGCAATCCATCCGACCTTAAGGACTTCAATCTCAAGTCCTCCTCAATAGTCAACTCCACCTTACTGTGTTCCTTCCGAGATTGATGCTCGGGGATTTACTCCTCATTTTATATTACTTGAACGATCGGTACACTGCCGTTTCGTGCCGCAGTCGAGCTACCGCCTATAGCGGTGTGTGAGATTTGCGCCATCAAGTTTTTGGCGCCGTTGCCGGGGACACAGACGTGTGAGTTTTCTGGGGAGGGAGAATCTGAGAGAGAAGCCCTTCCATTTGTAAATTGCGTCGTTTTTTTTATTATTTCAGTTCTTTTTATTCTATTTTCCTGTTTTTAAATAGGTTGTTTAGTAAATTACTATTAGGTGTAACAGTTTGCACGATAGTGTCTTTATTTTGAATCTTGCTATCTCCATATAATGTGGGTTGCATTTAATATTCATTGCCGTTTATGTGGAGATATTTCTCACGCTAGTGATAGATGCCCTACGGAAGATGGTGGGCATAATTCTCGTGGCCCGGTGTACGGAGCACCATTTTCCTATGGTTCTTCATGCCCTGTGCCCAAGTCTTATGGCCACTCGTCCTCGCCGCATACACCATTTTTATATTCCTCCCCGGCCCCTCAAGGACCAAGGGGTAATATAAAACGGTGCTTGTTCTGTCAAAGCATGGATCACGCCATGAAGGACTGTGCCGAGTATCTTCGCCAATTGGACGAGGATGATGAGCCGGATATCCGGATCGTCCCGAGTCCTACTTCCGGCAGCACACCTTCAACATCCGGTTATGTGTCTATGTCACCTTCATCTTGTGAAGGGTATGATGTGGACACAGTCACCAGATGCGTGGCTGATCTAGGCTCTGACATGGCCGAGCCTATCTCCCCTGTGCATCCATCACCTAGTGTAGATTTGATTCTTTGTGAGGAATCAGTGCTTGACCTTTATCCAAGTACCATTCCTTCCCCTGTTGTGCATTCTACTACGCTCGTCTCCGATGACATTGTTGATGATGTGTCGCAAGATGAAGCTGGCGATCTATGTATTGTGCCTACTCCTATGGAGGAGGACAACCTTCTAGGTGAAGAGGGGCTTTCCTCGGCACCGGTGGAGGAAGTCCAAATCCTAGGCATGGCCCTTGTTGATCCCGCCGAACCTTGTAGCAATGATGACAATGCAAGCATTATTTTACTTTCCCAACCTATTGGGAGTAAGTCCGGGACCACTCCCCCGCTTGATTTTTATTTATGTTCTTCTTCTCTTTTATTTCTTGACCCCCCTTCTACTATATCTGTGCCTGTGCAGGTTGAGTCTTCGCAGGTACTTCAGGAGGACTTGGAGCATTCTGCTCAAGTCAATGATGAGTGTATCCTCTCATGTGAGGAGGTTGATCCCCCCTCCATAGAGGAAGCCTCATTCATTTCCTTCTCCTCCTGCGGACCTGCTGTGGATGACACCTTGCTTGGCAAGGATTTTTTGTGTGAGATGAGTGAGGCTTATTCCTCCTCCTCATCTTACATTCTGTTTCCTCTACCTGTGCGTTGCAGGTATTATTATACAGGTAGAGGGGTGACTGTTTTATCGCCGTATCGGTACCGGCCACCGAAATGGATAATGGAACAGTTACCTGTGCATTTTCTATTCCATAGGCCCATTAGCTAGAACTCATAAAGTTTTGAATAAGTCGTGCTGGGAAGACAATAACCCCATTATTTATCTTATTTTTTCTTGCATTGTATTTTTCGTTAAGTACAATAGTTAGTTAAATTTCAATTCAGTTTTAGTTTTTCTATTTCTTTTTGTTTTTGCGGAGCTCACCCCTGCAGGTCATTCCTATGGAAGGCGGTGGTCGCGATTCTTCGTATGGCGGAGGTGCGGCTTGGTCTTGTTCTACACGCGTCTTCTGGTATGCTCATTTGCTGAGCATTGGGTACCCTCTTCCCCCAACTTTGTTTTAGAATATCTTAATGCATAGTTTAAGTCTGGGGGAGAGCTAGTATCTGTTACCCAAAGCACGTGCACACTGCATATGCATACTAGAAGCTTTTATTGATTTATTTTGTTTAGATCATTGCATCACACACCACTTGCACCCACTTGAGCGTGTGCTTAGCTATTTGCGTGCCGCGAGTTAAACTCATTTCTTGAGCAAGGTTCGGGCAAATCATTGTGCTGGATTTTAAATTATATAGTGGAGTAATATGTTGACTCCGGTGTTCCTAGTCTAATGCTTTTGTGAGCATAGAGATTTGTGTAGATTAGATTCCTTTTTATACTAGTAGTCTTATACATTTCTAGTAGTGTAAGTAATGTTTGCTCTACTCAAATTGTGAATCCGGTTTGAATCAAAAGGTAGCATATGGGTGTGTGTAAATTATCGCTAAACGTGTATTGCTTGTGTCGGGAGGAAGGATAACCTTTCTCGGTGACTAAGAACTCGCCCCAAGCGATTCTTGAAGCATTCGCATAAGATAATTCTGTTGCGCAAGAATGTCGTAGGCCATCATTTTGGCCCGATTGAGCCTTTGTGCCAATCCTGATATCATATCCTCGTTAGCCCATTTGTGCCTACCCCATCCCTTTGATTCAACTCCACATTTTATTCCACTAAAACCAAAAAGCCGATCCTAGTCACATACCCAAAGCTGAGCTTTAGCTGTTTTCACATTTGTATTTTGGAATGTTGATGTGGTGATGTTAAATTTGGAGATGTGGTTGTACTCCCTTGAACATTTGCTGAATTTAAAAAATATAAAATTAGAAGAAGAAATGAAATGAGAAAAAAGAAAAGAAAAATGAGAATGAGTTTAATTGAAAATCTATTTGAGATATGTATTTTGGAGTAGGCGGTGCACATACCCATGCGTTCAGGTCCAAGTCTGGGGGTGTGGTGCATCCGCATGTTTTTGTAGCTGCGGGGATAGAGTTATTGTTTAAGCTCATTTGGGTTGGTTGCTTTAAGCCATCCTGTTTATCATTGTTTACCTCACCGTAACCCAAGCCTCATGAAAAACCTTAAGCCTTACTGACTCACGCTATGAACTAATCTAGTGCTGTGGAGAGAATGTGACCGGGCGAGCTTATGGTCTCCGACACCGATGGATTTTGGTGGAGTTTGTCCCAAACCTTAGCCTGGGCAATGCTCATCTCAGCGTGTATTTTACTTTCCCCGTATGCGTGACCGATTGATTCACCGTGATTCACATTTATGAGTAGTAGTAATATTTATTTACTCCATTAGAAGCATATAAACTATGTGTATAATTAGAAACCTTATCCACTATTTCTCTATGCACTTGGGTATGTGACTTCACATGGTACTCCTCGGTGTAATTTTAAGCTAGCTATTTATTTTTCCCCGCCTGCTTAGGATGTGTTTGCTCGGGACGTGCAAACAGGTAAGTCTGGGGGTGTGATGAGTCCAGTTTATATAGTGATTTCCGGACTCATCTGGGCTAGTTTTCATGCACTTGCACTTCACTTTAGGCCTATATTCAATTCTATTTGATCACGTTGCCCATTGCATTGCTTAGTGCACATTTATGCCCATTGTGGTGTGATTTCATGTATTCCTGTGGTCTAGTATATTTTCATAAAGGTCCAAGGGTTGTGCGTCACTCGGGATGGGTTCTGGGGGATTTTCGGTCGAAAAATCCACTGGTCGTGCGTTTTCCTTCGCGCACGACCAGGCGCACGACCACTGGTCGTGCGTTAATTACCTCCCCAGATCGAGCGACGGCACACGATCATTGGCCTTCTTCGCGCACGACCACTGGTCGTGCGCCGCTAACTGATGCGTGTCGGCAAGTGCACCAGTCGCTGTCAAGTAATAAATGTGGAGAGTGGCCTCCCCGAATGTCGGTCTCTTGAGGAATGCAGGTTGGGTGAACGAAACGCGTAGCGTGACTCTTGTTACACAAATGAAACACACATGAAAAAGGGGGTTTTTGGTAGGTTTGTCCTAATCTTAACAACAGTAAAAGAGATGCGGGTCGAAAACACCGCTTCGCAAGGTGAGATGGATGCAACGGCCGCGATGCCGTGCTTCGTGAGGCGGAATGGAGTGTGTTCTAGCGCGAAAGGGTGAGGGTCGTAAACACCTCTTCACAATCGTCATTAGCTCTTGCTAACACGGAACAAACACCTTGCGTGCGTGTGCGAGTGAGTGAGTGAGAACGGAGTGGATCACAAACAAACCATGAAGAACAACAAGGAAGCATTCATTTCAACAAACATCATCATAATATTCGAGTTTACACGGTTCAACGAGTACAATGGGGGAAAGAGGAAAGAAATAACCGATGGTGAAGACTAGCGGCCGTTCACGGCCGGAATGGTAGGTTGTCGGGCTACCTCCGGACTCGGGCGGACAATGCTTCCGGCGTAGAGAGCTGTCACGGTCTCCCTACGTAGCTCCGTCGTCTTCGACTTCAGGTTCCTTCTTCTTCTCACCGGGCGGATTGAGAGAATGGTTGCTTGGAGGCTTGCGGACGATGGAGAACACTCACGGACAATGGAGGAAGTCTTGGAATGGGTGGAGGAGGCTTCCCCTTGCGTAGGAGATGAGGTGGAGGCGTCCCACGGTGGAGTTCGGCGGCGTACGGAACAGGAATCCCGCTCCCGCGGCTGATATTTTGCCCTAAAAATCGCAACAGGCGTTTAAATAGGCGCTGGATTAAATACTGCGCACGATCATTGGCGCACGACCAGTGGTCGTGCGCACTAGAATTCTGCGATCGTGCGCACTGCCTGGGTGGAACCTGCAAGATACGAAATTTGTAAAATGAAATGTTCGCACGACCAGTAGCGCACGACCGGTGGTCGTGCGCACTAGTGTTTACGGTCGTGCGCAATACAGCAAACAGAACTCAGAATTTTAATGATAAGTGCGCACGAGCAGTGGCGCACGACCGGTGGTCGTGCGCACTGGCGTTGGTGGTCGTGCGCACTGCACCAAACAGAACTCGTGAAAAAGGTTTAAGTGCACACGATCAGTGGCGCACGACCAGTGGTCGTGCGCAATATAACCGGCGATCGTGCGCAGTGTTCCTGTGCAGAATTGCACCGGGAACACTTGCACGACTCCTATTCCTGCACAACCACAGATCTAGCCACTGAAAGTGGCACTTAACAGCACATGAATACTACTATTGACAATAAGCACGAAAATCACACCAAAGTGGGCCTAGATGTGCACCTAGCATGGATTATCAAATATAAGCTATAACAAGGCTAAAGTGCGGAGAAATGACTAAATAAACGGCCCGGATGAGTCCATAAATGTGTATATGATCAGGACTCATCACTAACTGTGCGCTATTTTGCAGTTCAAGCCTATGCTACAGGTTCTTCACGCACGATCAGAGGAATTCCTTCGCGCACGACCATTGGTCGTGCGCCTGATCGTGGAATTAGAAACCGTCGCCCAAATTCCTTGGTATTATGATACTCTAGGTGGTCTGTAACATCTAAGATCGCCGTTTATAACTTTGCGTTTCTATTCAATGGAGGAGCGGTCTAGAATATTTTAGACCGCCGATTAGATTTTCATATACATGTTGAAAATGGGTTTGAGATTAGATGCCCCCTTCTCTGAAGAATATAAGGATTTTCATGAGTCCTCTCCTATAAAAAGGTGATCTGGCAGAGTTGAGATCGCTAGTTATCCACCCTTAGCAAAGAGATGTTTTGAGTATTAAGGAATCAATCTGGGTTGAATGATCATTGATGAAATCTGTCCTATACTTATATCAAGAAGTGTTCTGAGTTATTTAAGACCGACATTCATCTTTTGCTCTCATATCACGTGTAACACCTCCCCTGCAATGATCATATAACATGGGTCCGGCCGGGACCCCACTACATATAACCGCCACAGCTTCAGTATTAAAAGATGATATTGACTACCCATTCTCAAAACTCAGACAACACAGCGGAAACAAACATAAAACACAGAGATTGTCCATACTACATAGGAGTCCAACTGGCCTTAAGGCCATACAAAACCACAGTCCAAATCACCAAACATTCAACACAAAAGGACATCCCAACAAAAGGGGATAGATAGTAGTTTTACCTAAACTACCTCGGCATGCAAGCCGGTTACAACAAAATGTAATAATAGAAGTGCATGAAGACAAGGTAAGCACTTCATGAGGCTTTAGGCCTTTTTGGCCGGCGCGCTGGGTCCAGCCTGCGATTCTTGCCCTGCAACCAAATCACAAAGAGCGGTAAACGAGGGTCAGCTATGGCTGACCACAAACTGTGTAACAACATCCCTCCTCCCGGCCGTCCTAGCGGACCCCAGGGAACTACTTCACCCTGCAAGTCAGCACTTCGTATGCAAATGTACATAAACGGAAAACAACATAAAAACAGGTATGAGTGTCACATATAGCATCCACGTTTCTATGTTGAGCAGATAATAAAAAGGGGCCTATCAATGCAAAATGAATGCAAACCCGGGTTTCACCCAAGGCACACTAAAGCGTATGAATCTATCACATCATCATACATCATCATCAAATCACAAACACAAGGGTACTCATCATTTCCCCGCAAGGGCATCATAACCCAAGGCCAAGAGCTCTCGCTGAGACCCACCTCGCCTGTCTCACCACGCCATCGGGCTTGTCTAACAGCTCACACGCTCGGGCCGTCAACAATACACCAAGACCGATACTAAGAATTCTGGCTAACCAAAACGTCCCAAGGCCCTGGACTTACTCTCGGGACAACGTCCACTGATTGCCTCGCCTGGCGACCGTCAACGGACTCATCCGTAGCACAGACATTCTCGTCAGTCAACACTCGAAGGGACTAATCTTGCCGGGACACTCTCCACACGTGAATCTCAGTCTTCACGGGATAGCCAGCCGACCACAAAGACCAATCGCGCCTTCACACAACACTAGGCATCACAAGCCCCATATTCCGCACATTATTTCTCCGCCCTAAACCCAACGTTCGTTACCACACGAAGCTACAAGGGCATCACAACGACGAGTTCGCCGTAATCGGATTTCTAACAAAACCCCTAAAATGCGCGTAAATCAACATCACGGAATCAGACCAACGGCCACAAATCCGGCTTCACCCACAATGCCTAATCTGCTAACGGAGCGGATCTCTAGTGCAAATCATGTCGGGGACGGACTCAATCAACCCGATGGTTCCTTTTGAACCAAGGCGACCCGGATCCCTCTCACTCGACGGATCCGGTGCCAAAATGCAGAAAAATAAAGGGATGCCAAGCACGCATCCTAAAGACCGGGAGGAGAAATGTCGTTACCTTTTGAGATCTCCTCCTAGCCATGAGAAGCTTGCAAACCAACGGTGGAGAAGAAGCGCCTTGACGCCCTCTACGCGTTGCCGGTCTCGGATCGGCGATCGGAGCTCCGAAGCTCCAACAATGGCGGATTCCCTTTCTTCCTCCTCCTTGCCTCCTCCTCCTTTCTCCAACCTAAGAGAGAGAATGAGCTTGGAAATATGAGGGTTTAACTCCTCTACCAAGCCCTAAAACCCCCCAGCCATCCATCGCAGCCGTTGGATCAAAACCCAACGTTTTTGGACGGCCGGATCATCTTCCCCGTCACTTTTCGCGGAGCAGAAATAAACAGGGCGCATGATCACAGGCGCACGATCACTGGTCGTGCGCGAAGAGGAGAATGGTCATGCGATAACACGAGACAGAACTCTGATTCCTTGCGAGTTACGCACGATCACTGGTCGTGCGCGAAGTGGACAATGGTCGTGCGCAGAGAACTGTTGTGGAATTTTTAGCCTATCCCGAGCGCAGCACTACCACTCCGCCTACCTCGCTGAACTACGATTTTTGGGGTGTTACAACTCCACCCCCCTTAAAAGAATTTCGTCCTAGAAATTTCAGAATTTAAACAGGAAATTCATAACGCATACCTGGAGCGAAAAGTTCCGGGAAATCCTCCCGCATCGCTTGCTCACGCTCCCAAGAGAATTCGTCTCGCCCGCAGTTGTCCCATCGCACCTTTACAAGTTTGACTTGCTTATTACACAACTGCCAGACTTCTGAATCCTCCACGCACACCGGGCGAACCCTCGCCCCCAAGTCCTCCATCACCGGCACCGCCGCCGCTTCGACCACGACGCTCGGCTCTACCAAAGCTTTCCTCAGCACGGAGACATGGAAAACGTCATGTAATCCACTCAGCTCTGCGGACAATGCCAAAGGATAGGCTGCTTCGCCTATATGCTCCGTAACCTCGAACGGACCCAAATATCTTGGACTCAACTTCTTGAGTCGCCGCACCCGCGAAACACCCTTGAACGGCTTGATCATCAAGTAGACCATGTCGCCCACTGCGAACTCCACATTTCTGTGACGCGCATTAAAATACTTCGCTTGTCGATCCTGAGCAACCTTCATGCGCTCCTGGATCGTCCGCACAATCTCGCAAGCATCTTCCACCACTTGCTTTCCCAAAATCTTAGTGTCTCCCACCTCTGCCCAAGACATCGGCGTTCGACACTTCCTTCCGTACAAAGCTTCGTATGGCGCCATCATGATGCTCGCCTGGAAGCTATTATTATAGGCGAACTCCACCATGAAAAGGTGGTCTTCCCAACCTTTGCCAAAGTCGAGAGCACACATCCTAAACATGTCTTCCAACGTACGGTTCGTTCGCTCCGTCTGACCATCGGTCTGCGGATGGAACGCGGTACAAAACTTGAGCTTCGTGCCTAGACTTTTCTGCACTAATCTCCAGTCCTTCGAGGTGAATCGCCCATCGCGATCACTAACGATGCTCTTCAGAATCCCATGCAACCGCACAATGTTTCGAACATAAAGCTCCACGAGCTTCTCCACGCCATCGCCCTTCTGATTCGGAATGAAGTGGGCCACCTTCGTCAGGCGATCCACTATCACCCAAATCGCATCGTTACCCTGCTGCGATCGAGGCAAACCATGCACGAAATCCATGGAGATGTCATCGAACTTCCATTCGGGAATGGGAAGAGGCTTCAAGAATCCACCGGGCCTTTGGCACTCAGCCTTCACCAAGGCACAAGTCTGACATCGGCTCACGTACTCGGCTACATCCCGCTTCATCCCAGGCCACCAAAAAGATTTCTTCAAATCCGCGTACATCTTTGTACTTCCTGGATGAACGGAGTACTTCGTAAAGTGAGCTTCAAACATCAACTCCTCGCGAAGCTTGCCGAAGCGCGGAACACAGATCCTTCCGTCTCTCCTCAAAATTCCACCAACCATCTCCAAAGCAGTGCCTTCGCTTTGCTGAGCCTCCAACACCAACTGTTGGCACTCCTCATCCGCACTGGTCGCCTCTCGGATTCGATCCGTTATATCACACTGCATTTCAATCCAGTTCAAACGAGCTACGCTAGACTCACCTCTAGCCACACAAGAAATGTCAAGGGACTCCAAGTCTCGAGTCAAACGCTCGTTATGCGCCCCCATCCAATTACCTTGCCCGGAGTACTTCCTACTCAAAGCATCCGCCACCACGTTGGCTTTACCCGGCATATATTGAATCTCCACGTCGTAGTCCCCAAGGAACTCGACCCACCTATGCTGCCGCATATTCAGGTCCTTTTGGTCTAGAAGGTACCTCAAGCTTTTGTGATCTGTGAAGATCTCCACCTTCGCACCATAAACGTAGTGCCGCCGCAACTTTAGCGCAAAGATTACCGCCGCCAACTCCAGATCGTGGACGGGATAGTTCTTCTCATGAGTCTTTAACTGCCTTGACCCATAAGCGATCACCTTGCCGTGCTGCACCAGCACGCAACCCAACCCACAACCTGACGCGTCACTGAAAATCTGAAATCCTTCCGTCCCACTAGGAAGACTAAGGATTAGAGCGGACATCAACCTTTCCTTCAGATTCTCAAATGCACGGGCACACTCCGGTGTCCATACGAACCTCTGGTCCTTGCGAGTGAGAGTGGTGAGGGGAAACGCCATCCGCGAAACGTTCTCCACGAACCTTCTGTAATAGCCGGCTAGTCCAAGGAAACTCCGGACTTCCGCCACGGTTCTCAAGACAGGCCAAACTCTAATTGCTTCAATCTTTGCTGGATCTACCGCCACCCCATCTCCACTAATTACGTGACCCAAGAAAGCCACCTTCTCGATCCAAAACTCGCATTTTGAGAACTTAGCATAAAGCTGATTCTCCCTTAGAGTCTGCAATACTTGCCTCAAGTGAGACTCATGCTCTGCCTCCGATTTTGAATACACCAAAATGTCATCAATAAACACCACCACGAACGAATCTAAGAACGGGCGAAAAACCCTGTTCATCAAATCCACGATAATTATTCCAAACGCTGTCACGTAATTAGTGGAGATACCGAGTCCCAAACGCTGTCTTGGCAACGTCCTCTTCTCGAATCTTCAACTGGTAGTACCCCGATTTCAAATCCAACTTGGAGTACACCACCGACCCCACTAACTGGTCGAACAAATCATCGATTCGGGGGATCGGATATTTATTCTTAACGGTCAATTTATTCAATTCACGATAATCGATACACAACCGCATACTTCCGTCTTTCTTCTTCACAAACAATACCGGCGTGCTCCATGGCGAAGAGCTGGGCCTAATGTACCCTTGCACTAACAACTCCTGCAACTGAACCTTTAACTCGGCCAGTTCCTTCGGTGCCATCCTAAATGGAGGACGCGACACCGGCCTCGCACCCGGTACCAACTCTATCGAGAAATCAATTTCACGCTGAGGAGGTGCTCCCGGAAGCTCCTCGGGGAATACATACTCAAATTCTTTCACCACCGGAACTTCTCTAATAGCCAACTTTGTGGAGTGAGTCTCCAACAAAGCTAAGAACGCCTCGCCTCCTAGGTTTACCGCACGCCTCATTTGCATAGCGGAAATCAGGGAGCAAGCCACTCCGCTTAGGCCTTCAAACTTGACCTCTGCTCTACCTTCACCTCTCAGGGTTACCACCTTCAACTGGTAGTCGATACTAGCTCGCTGCTCCGCAAGCCAGTCCATTCCCAAGATAACATCGAATTCGGCTAGTGGCAGAATCGCTGCTACCAACACGAAATCACAATCGCCAAATTGCATCACAATGCGTCCCTTCCTCATGGTAGTCATGAAAGACCCATTCGGCATACGCACACTCAGCTCCACTTCTGCCACTACGGACACAGCACCAATCTTCTGGATAAAACTTTCCGCAAGAAAAGAGTGTGACGCCCCCGTGTCGAACAACACTCGAGAGGGGTAGCCCGAAACTAGCACGAAACCTAACCACGTGCAAAACAACATGAAAGGACGCAACCTACATTATAGTAACAAACGAAATTTAAACCTTTCGTACCTGTCACCACATCGGGTTGACGTATCGCTTCC
Organism: Dactylorhiza incarnata; assembly: GCA_033032865.1. Lineage (NCBI taxonomy): Eukaryota > Viridiplantae > Streptophyta > Magnoliopsida > Asparagales > Orchidaceae > Dactylorhiza > Dactylorhiza incarnata. Next base: position 3,716,595 of record JAWHQI010000255.1, on the reverse strand, counting down.
TGTTGCCCAAGATTATAGGCTCTAGGCTGCACTGGAGGGAACCGCGAAGCACTCGACTCCGCCGCTTTCCCCTTCTCTGCAACACTGGAACCCGAACGCACTGATTGTTCTTGTCTCGGCTCTGGCCCAGCTCCGCCCTCGGTACAAAAATGTCTAATGTGACCCACCTTGCCACACTGGTAACAAGTAACCGGGCCTTTGGAACGGAAATCTCCCGAAGGTGCGCCACTTCTCTCCCCGGGCCTATTAGGACGGGGCTTCTTCTTCCATCGGCTGCCCTCGGACTTCCACTGGGGCTGAGACTGAGAAGGCTTTCCTTCTCCCTGCCTTGCCGCAACGCACTTTCGCCGATGAGTTCGCTCCAAGTCGCTCTCCAGCGTGCGAGCGGCTTCGACCAACTCATTGAATCCCGCACTCTTCAAGGCTATGAGTGGTTGCCTTAAATTTTCCCTCAACCCTTGATAAAAGAGGTTTTCTCTCTCTTCATCATCTGCCATAGTCGTACCCGCATAACGACCCAACCGAGTGAACTCTTGCAGATATTCATCCACTGTCTTCTCCCACTGCACCAAATGCAGAAACTGCCGCTGCAGTGCTAACCTTGTTGAAGCCGGAAAGTAACGCTTTAGGAAAGCATTTTTGAACTCCTCCATGGACGGAACACGCCCAACAAAATGTCGACCGTTATGGTTCACCAACCACAACTTCGCATCGCCCTCTAACATGAATCTCGCAAAGTGAGACTGCCTCTCAGCTGGGGTCTCAGCTGCCTTCAAGAGCTCCTGGATCCTCGAAAGCCAATCCTCGGCATCCGTTGGAGTGCCCACTCCCTTGAATGTCGGAGGGTGGAAACTCAAGAAATACTTCATGAATCGATCACCCATCGGAATAGCTCGCTCCACTAAAGGCTCTGCTTGCCTTACTTCGACATCCGGTGTATCCGGCGTAGCCGCCGGAGTGACAGGGGTTGTGTAACACCCTGCCAGTACAAATAATATAACAGTAGGTCCGGCTGAGACCCCACGCCATACAAACCACACTAGCTAGGAGTTAAAAGGTGATAAACAGAAAGAAACTACAACAGAGTATACTAAACACTAGCGGAAGCATAAAGATTTAACATTCCAATTAGAATTGTCCACTATCATAGGAATGAAACCATGAAATAGAGTTATGGCCTTAAGGCCTTACATTTAACAAATGTACTAAAACTCCAAAACATACATCGGCACGCAGGCCAGCAATACATGAGAAAGCTAAAAAGGGAGGTTGGCCTTCAAGGGCCAACTCAGCAAAAGGGCCATCGCCCGTTATTTCCCACTAGGCTCGCCTGCACCTGCATAAGAACATTCCACCAAGCGGTGGCAAACAAAGTAACGGTCAGCACAGCTGACCAAATTATAACGACCCCACCCCTTTACCGGGGTGGCGGAGCTTCTACCCTGCAAGCAAGCCATACTAGCACAAGTACTAATATAAAGAAGGTGCAACTACACAAGGTGAGGTTTCAAGCACATTCAATCTTCTAGGTTGAGCATCAAAAAGGAGGGAACCTAGGTATGCACATGATGTTGGTTGGGTTCACCCAAGGGTTCCCCACAACCGCCTAAACAACCGCATGAGGGTAACAACATCAATTCCACAAAACACTCCACCATAAGGGCCATCGCCTTAGGTGGGAAAAAGATCTTTTGGTCGGTCTAGGTAAATCACCTTCCACGACCTCTCCCATGATCACATGGCTTACATGAGGTAGGGACCTCTTACCGATCTGCATGGGAACGGGTTCAGTTTAGCTTTGCCCGTGCTCTAATCGTCGCGATCTATCGCACGACGCGGGTACGGCTTCACCTCGGCCCGTAAGAGTTTAGCACTTTCACGTGCTACACAAAATATAAGCTACGCACCTAACCCCTTCGCAAGGATCTAGGCTTCACAAATATTCAACAAAGGAGGTACAAAACATTCCGCATCAATTTCGTGGTGAAGGTTTGCCTTCATCCAATCTCAAGCATGGGGCTTTCGTTAGGATCTTCACAAGACGCCTACAATTTAAATCCCGCAATACTAAAGATGATTTCAAGGAGTCATTCTCCGGCATGCATTCTAGGCTTAACCTAAATGCAACGTCGCAAATCAAGCATCACCGATTCGGGCTCACGACCACGAATAGGCTTCACACACAATGCCTAAATCCGCACGACTACCGGATTTTATACATGCAATATGCCGGGGACGGACACAATCGACCCGGAGTTCCGAAGAACTTGAGGAAAATCCTACACTTCACCCATTTGGTGAAAGGGATTCCTCATGCAAGCATAGAGAAATGAAGGAGAGGACAAATGACAAGTCCAAAGAATCGAGAGGAAGAATCGTTACCCTAGGAGCGTTCTTCTTCGCTATGGATCCGAGATTCTAGACGGAGGGAAACGACCGCACCGGGCTGCACTCTCCAGATCTGGAAACGGATCGCGAAACGGAGCTCCGGAGCTCCGTCAATGGCGGGATCTCTCCTTTTTCTTCCTTACCTCCTTCTTCTTCCTCTAGCCTAGGAGAGAGAAAAACCTCAAAAGAATGAGGATTAATCTCCTCTCACAAGCCCTAAGACCCTCCAGCATTTAATCCTAGCCATTGGATCGGATTCCAAAAGATTTGGACGGCCGGATAGTCTTCTCCGCTCAAAATCGCGGAGCAGAATAAACAGGGCGCATGATCACAGGCGCACGATCACTGGTCGTGCGCGAAGAGGAGAATGGTCGTGCGATAAGCCGAGACAGAACTCCGATTCCTTGCGAATGAACTTACGATCATTGGCGCACGATCACTGGTCGTGCGCGAAGAGGACAATGGTCGTGCGCAGAGAACTGTTGTGGAATTTTTTAGCCTATCCCGAGCGCAGCACTACCACTCCGCCTACTTCGCTGAACTAAGAATTTTGGGGTGTTACAACTCCACCCCCCTTAAAAGAATTTCGTCCCGAAATTTCGAAAACAGTAATAGCAGGAATTACAGTTATAAATTACCTGAGAGGAATAGCTCGGGGTACTCCGCAAGCATCACTTGCTCTCTCTCCCAAGATAGCTCCTCTCGGCCGCAATTATCCCACCGGACTTTCACCATCCGAATGGACTTGTTCCGCAACTGCTTTACTTCGGTATCTTCGATGCGTAAGGGCTTGACTTTCATCGACAACCCACTATCAACCGGCACTTTGCCAACCGCAACGATGTGAGTAGGCTCTTGCACTGCCTTTCTCAAAACTGAAATGTGAAACACGTCGTGTAGACCGCTCAGCTCTGTAGATAGTGCAAGTTGATAAGCCGCATCACCAACACGCTCCACGATCTCAAACGGTCCTAAGTACCTTGGACTGAGCTTTTTCAAGCGTCGGATCCTTGATACCCCTTTGAACGGTTTGATCTTTAAGTAAACCCGGTCACCTACGGCGAACACTAGGTTCCTATGCTTGGCGTTGAAATATTTTGCTTCCTATCCTGGGCAATCAATAGCCTTTCACGTATAGTTTGGATCGTCGAAGTTGCTTCCTCAACATCCTTTCGCTTTAATAGCTTAGTATCGCCCGTTTCTGCCCAAGACAACGGCGTGCGACACTTCTTACCATAGAGGGCCTCGAAAGGAGCCATTTTTATACTGGCTTGGTAGCTATTATTGTAGGCGAACTCGATCATATAGAGATGATCTTTCCACTTCTTTCCAAAATCTAGAGCGCACATTCGGAGCATATCCTCCATAGTCCTGTTGGTCCTCTCGGTCTGTCCATCCGTTTGCGGGTGGAAGGCCGTGCTGATCTTCAATTTAGTGCCCAACAGTTCATGGATAAGCCTCCAATCATTCGATGTGAAACGCCCGTCACGATCGCTGACGATGCTACGAGGGACACCGTGCAGCCTCACAATACTATCGACATAGAGCTTCGTTAGCTTTTCTACAGAATCATCCTTCCGGTTCGGAATAAAATGCGATACCTTCGTCAATCGGTCCACGATCACCCAGATGGCGTCGTTTCCCTGTTGCGATCTCGGCAATCCGTGCACGAAATCCATCGAAATATCGTCAAACTTCCATTCCGGAATCGGCAAGGACTTCAAAAATCCACCAGGACGTTGACATTCCACCTTCACCAACGCGCAAGTGTTACACTTGGCCACGTAAAGGGCAATGTCTTTCTTCATACCCGGCCACCAGAAAAGTTTCTTCATGTCCATGTACATTTTCGTGCTCCCAGGGTGGATCGAGTACTTGGTATGATGAGCCTCGTACATCAACTCCGCCCGTAGAGTACCAACGTTTGGGACGCACAATCTACCATTCTTCCACATAAGGCCATCTTCGAAAGAGAAATCAGCGTTTAACCCGTCAACGGTTTCCGCTTTATAGCGTTTCATGCACTCGTCCAGCTCCAAAGCCTGTCGAACTCGGTCGGCAAGGTGGTATTGAACCTCCGTCCAGTTCAAGCATGCTGAAGTAGACGCTCTTCGATCAACGCAAATGATCTCCATTTCTTCCAGCTCGCGGATTAGACGCTCATCGTGCATCAAAATCCAATTTGCTTGAGCGGGAGCCCGACGACTCAACGCGTCCGCAACTACATTTCCCTTTCCAGGAGTATATTTGATGTCGAAGGTGTAGTCCCCAAGGAACTCCATCCACCTCCTTTGACGCATATTCAACTCCCTTTGATCCAACAGGTACTTGAGGCTCTTGTGGTCGGTAAAGATGTCGATCTTCACGCCATACAAATAATGCCTCCACAGCTTAAGAGCAAATACCACGGGCGCTAGCTCCAAATCATGGACCGGGTAATTCCTCTCATGAACTTTCAGTTGCCGGGAGCCGTAGGCAATTACCTTTCCAAACTGCACTAGGACACAACCCAAACCACTCCCCGAGGCATCGCAATAAATTTCGTAGCCTTCCGTACCACATAGCGAGCATAGAATGGGCGCTGTGGTCAGACGGCTCTTCAGCTCTTCAAAAGCTCGTGCGCACTCGGGCGACCAAACCAACTTATGATCTTTCCTAGTCAGTTTAGTGAGAGGGAGTGCAATCCTCGAGAAGTTTTCCACAAAGCGCCTACAATAGCCGGCAAGTCCTAAGAAACTTCGAACTTCCGCTACGTTTTTCAACAAAGGCCACGCTCGGACCGCTTCTATCTTCGACGGATCAACTGCAATTCCTTCTCCACTAACAACATGACCAAGGAATGCTACTGACGATATCCAAAACTCGCACTTGGAGAACTTGGCATATAGCTGACTCCTCCTCAAGGTGCTCAGAACTGCGTGCAGATGCCCTACATGCTCCTCTTTCGACTGAGAGTATACCAAAATGTTGTCGATGAAGACGATCACAAATTGATCAAAATACTCTCGAAACGTCCTGTTCATTAAGTCCATGAATACCGGCGGTGCATTAGACAGACCGAACGACATCACCGTGAACTCATAGTGCCCAAAGCGGGTACTGAACGCTGTCTTTGGAATATCACATTCCCTTATCCGCAGTTGGTAATAACCGGACCTTAGGTCCAGTTTGGAGTATACCGTCGACCCAACCAGTTGGTCGAATAGATCATCGATTCTTGGAATCGGATATCGGTTCTTCTCGGTCAACTTGTTTAACTCTCGATAATCAATACATAGACGCAAGCTCCCGTCCTTCTTTTTCACAAAGAGGACCGGTGCACTCCAAGGCGATGAACTTGGACGTACGTAGCCTTGCTCTAGCAGCTCTTGCAATTGGACCTTCAACTCTGCCAGTTCCTTTGGCGCTATCCGGTACGGTGAGCGGGCCATAGGTTTGGCACCTGGCACCAACTCGATACAGAAATCAATCTCCCGATGAGGCGGAGCCCCAGGGAGTTCGTTAGGAAACACGTCGGCGTACTCCGGTATAGCTGGGACATCACATAACCTGGGCTTTGGCTCCGAAGCCTCCAACAAAGTGAAGAACAACTCGGCGCCTTTTCTCACCGCCTTAACCACTTAGAGAGCAGACATCAGCGTCTTGCTCGCTCCTCGCATACCGGCGAATGTGGTTTCTCCTTCGGTGTTATTTCCCAGAGTGATCTCCTTTGAATTGCAATCTATGCATGCTCGCTGCTCCGAGAGCCAGTCCATGCCGAAGATCACATCGAATTCAGCTAACGGTAATAACGATGCTTCCAAATTGAAATCCTGATTTCCGATCCGCACCTTCACACAGCTCTTCCTATCCGCACTCATGCGAGATCCATTGGGTAGAACTACCTCCAATCTATCCTCTACCAAGGTAGACGACACTCCGATTCGCACCACGAAGTCCTCGGACAGAAAAGAGTGCGATGCACCCGTATCAAATAGAGCTCTCGCCGGATAGTTGAAAATTAGGACAAAGCCTAATTGCACACGAATAAAACATATGGTTGCACGACGGTAAAATCACAAATAACTATATAAAAGCTAACTTTTAATCCATACCTGTGACGACATCAGGTTGTCGTATAGCTTCTTGCTGGCCAAGCGAATAGACTCTCGGCTGAGTCGGAATAATGTGCTGGGAAGCCGAAGATTCCGCAGCTTTACCCTTTTCCGCAGCACGAGCATGGTCCAACGCTCGGTTCTCTGCCTACGGGGGACCACTTCGACACACCGCGGCCTTGTGTCCCACCTTCCCGCAGGTGAAACACGTGATAGGACCCCGCACAGTCGTTGCTCCCGAAACATTTAAGCGAGAATGCTCCGCCGGTTTGAACTTCCTTTTGTTCTTTCTGAACTCTGACTTGGACTGAGAGGCCGGCGCATGAAACTCAGGTTTCTTTGCCACTGTTTTTGCTTATACTCTCTTCATGTCCAACTCTAGGGATCTGGCAGTTTGGACCATCACCTGGAAACCTAACGTCATTGGGCCTGCAAGGAGCAGCCTCAACTCGTCCCGAAGACCTTCATAGAACTTGTTCATCTTTGTCTCTTCATCTTCCATCATAGGCCCCGCATAACGACCCAGTTTAGTGAACTCGTGCAAGTACTCATCCACCGAGCTGTCGCCTTGAGTTAACTTCAGAAACTGGTTCTGCAATGCAATGCGTTGGGCAGAAGGAATATACCTTTGAAGAAATGACTTTGAGAACTCCGCTAACGTGATCTCGGTAATCTCCTTGCCTCCAAACCTGTGCACTTCCTATTCGGCCCACCAACGCTCTGCCTCTCCGTTAAGGAGGAAGGTGGCTAAAGTGACCATCATAACTTCGTCTGTTGTTGTCGCCCTTAGAATTTTCCTAACCGTTGACAGCCAGTCCTCCGCCTCCGTTGGGGATCCGGTCCCCGAGAAAGTTGGAGGGTGGAAGCTTAGAAAGTGTTGCAGCTGTTGATCACACGCTCGCGCAACAACTACACGCTCTGCAGGACGCTCCACCCTTTGCACCACTGCAGGTTCCACTGCAGCCACTGGCACAGGGGTCTCAACCCTCGGTTCCACCGCAGGTTCCACTGCAGGTTCGATCACCAGGGCCGCATCTGTATTAGGCGTAGCAGCCTGTGCAAGCCTTTGCGGTTGAGCATTGATCATCGCGAAGACAGCTTCTGCGATTAACCTGATCATCTCCGCAGGAGGAGTGGTCGCTGGCACTTCAGCCGACCAACTACTTTCAGCAGTGTTACGGGGTTGAGACGGCCCCGCACCACTCCTAGTCACTTATAATCATGCAAGACACAATTTAGTGACTGAAAACATAGCAAACAACAATCATAGAACGCTCAGGTTCCGCAAACAAATATGTTTTTCCCATTCCTAAGTGGACATTCTTATTAGTTTTTGTCGTCTTAGGTGAATGCGCATCCTGTGCACACCCCCCCCCCCCCCCCCCCTTAAAAGGAATTCGCCCTGAATTCGCTAAACTATGGATCGACGCCTTAAGTCTGATACCAAATTGTAACACCCTGCCAGTACGAATAATATAACAGTAGGTCCGGCGGGGACCCCACGCCATACAAACCACACTAGCTAAGGTGATAAACAGAAAGAAACTACAACAGAGTATACTAAACACTAGCGGAAGCATAAAGATTTAACATTCCAATTAGAATTGTCCACTATCATAGGAATGAAACCATGAAATAGAGTTATGGCCTTAAGGCCTTACATTTAACAAATGTACTAAAACTCCAAAACATACATCGGCACGCAGGCCGGCAATACATGAGAAAGCTAAAAAGGGAGGTTGGCCTTCAAGGGCCAACTCAGCAAAAGGGCCACCGCCCGCTATTTCCCACTAGGCTCACCTGCACCTGCATAAGAACATTCCAGCAAGCGGTGGCAAAAAAAGTAACGGTCAGCACAGCTGACCAAATTATAACGACCCTACCCCTTTACCGGGGTGGCGGAGCTTCTACCCTGCAAGCAAGCCATACTAGCACAAGTACTAATATAAAGAAGGTGCAACTACACAAGGTGAGGTTTCAAGCACATTCAATCTTCTAGGTTGAGCATCAAAAAGGAGGGAACCTAGGTATGCACATGATGTTTGTTGGGTTCACCCAAAGGTTCCCCACAACCGCCTAAACAACCGCATGAGGCTAACAACATCAAATCCACAAAACACTCCACCATAAGGGCCATCGCCTTAGGTGGGAAAAAGAGCTTTTGGTCGGTCTAGGTAAATCACCTTCCACGACCTCTCCCATGATCACACAGCTTACATGAGGTAGGCACCTCTTACCGATCTGCATGGGAACGGGTTCGGTTTAGCTTTGCCCGTGCTCTAATCGTCGCGATCTATCGCACGACGCGGGTACGGCTTCACCTCGGCCCGTAAGAGTTTAGCACTTTCACGTGCTACACAAAATATAAGCTACGCACCTAACCCCTTCGCAAGGATCTAGGCTTCACAAATATTCAACAAAGGAGGTACAAAACATTCCGCATCAATTTCGTGGTGAAGGTTTGCCTTCATCCAATCTCAAGCATGGGGCTTTCGTTAGGATCTTCACAAGACGCCTACAATTTAAATCCCGCAATACTAAAGATGATTTCAAGGAGTCATTCTCCGACACGCATTCTAGGCTTAACCTAAATGCAACATCGCAAATCAAGCATCACCGATTCGGGCTCACGACCACGAATAGGCTTCACACACAATGCCTAAATCCGCACGACTACCGGATTTTCTACATGCAATATGCCGGGGACGGACACAATCGACCCGGAGTTCCGAAGAACTTGAGGAAAATCCTACACTTCACCCATTTGGTGAAAGGGATTCCTCATGCAAGCATAGAGAAATGAAGGAGAGGACAAATGACAAGTCCAAAGAATCGAGAGGAAGAATCGTTACCCTAGGAGCGTTCTTCTTCGCCATGGATCCGAGATTCTAGACGGAGGGAAACGACCGCACCGGGCTGCACTCTCCAGATCTGGAAACGGCTCGCGAAATGGAGCTCCGGAGCTCCGTCAATGGCGGGATCTCTCCTTCTTCTTCCTTACCTCCTTCTTCTTCCTCTAGCCTAGGAGAGAGAAACACCTCAAAAGAATGAGGATTAATCTCCTCTCACAAGCCCTAAGACCCCCCAGCATTTAATCCTAGCCATTGGATCGGATTCCAAAAGATTTGGACGGCCGGATCGTCTTCTCCGCTCAAAATCGCGGAGCAGAATAAACAGGGCGCACGATCACAGGCGCACGATCACTGGTCGTGCGCGAAGAGGAGAATGGTCGTGCGATAAGCCGAGACAGAACTCCGATTCCTTGCGAATGAACGCACGATCATTGGCGCACGATCTCTGGTCGTGCGCGAAGAGGACAATGGTCGTGCGCAGAGAACTGTTGTGGAATTTTTTAGCCTATCCCGAGCGCAGCACTACCACTCCGCCTACTTCGCTGAACTAAGAATTTTGGGGTGTTACAGGTCGCAACTTGCACCACCGGCATAGGAACCCGTGGCATCGATCCAGCTTGAGCCGCTACCATTGCCTCCGCTAGCATGCGACAGAAATCAGCCGGGGACATGCCCACATTCATGAGGCCTGGAGCAGTAGCACTGCTCCCCGAAGGCTCCTCTTGCCTCCTCGACGTCCCCGCATCGTCGCCAACATCCTAGCATAAGCAAGGAAAAAAAAGCACATCAGGATCTAAACGCAAGACTCGAACGCAGGGATACTCATGATCCCGCACAATACTCCTATGTGGACAATCTCTTATGCGATCCAAAAACACTAGACCTCGCAAGAATACTATAACCTGGCTCTGATACCAAATTGTAACACCTCCCCTGCAATGATCATATAACATGGGTCCGGCCGGGACCCCACTACATATAACCGCCACAGCTTCAGTATTAAAAGATGATATTGACTACCCATTCTCAAAACTCAGACAACACAGCGGAAACAAACATAAAACACAGAGATTGTCCATACTACATAGGAGTCCAACTGGCCTTAAGGCCATACAAAACCACAGTCCAAATCACCAAACATCCAACACAAAAGGACGTTCCAACAAAAGGGGACAGATAGTAGTTTTACCTAAACTACCTCAGCATGCAAGCCGGTTACAACAAAATGTAATAATAGAAGTGCATGAAGACAAGGTAAACACTTCATGAGGCTTTAGGCCTTTTTGGCCGGCGCGCTGGGTCCAGCCTGCGATTCTTTCCCTGCAACCAAATCACAAAGAGCGGTAAACGAGGGTCAGCTATGGCTAACCACAAACGGTGTAACAACATCCCTCCTCTCGGCCGTCATAGTGGACCCCGGGGAACTACTTCACCCTGCAAGTCAGCACTTCGTATGCAAATGTACATAAACAGAAAACAGCATAAAAATAGGTATGAGTGTCACACACAACATCCACGTTTCTATGTTGAGCAGATAATAAAAAGCGGCCTATCAATGCAAAATGAATGCAAACCCGGGTTTCACCCAAGGCACCCTAAAGCGTATGAATCTATCACATCATCATACATCATCATCACATCACAAACACAGGGGTACTCATCATTTCCCCGCAAGGGCATCATTACCCAAGGCCAAGAGCTCTCGCTGAGACCCACCTCGCCTGGCTCACCACGCCATCGGGCTTGTCTAACAGCTCACACGCTCGGGCCGTCAACAACACACCAAGACCGATACTAAGAATTCTGGCTAACCAAAACGTCCCAAGGCCCTGGACGTACTCTCGGGACAACGTCCACCGATTGCCTCGCCTGGCGACCATCAACGGACTCATCCGTAGCACAGACATTCTCGTCAGTCAACACTCGAAGGGACTAATCTTGCCGGGACACTCTCCACACGTGAATCTCAGTCTTCACGGGATAGCCAGCCGACCGCAAAGACCAATCGCGCCTTCGCACAACACTAGGCATCACAAGCCCCATATTCCGCACATTATTTCTCCGCCCTAAACCCAACGTTTGTTACCACACGAAGCTACAAGGGCATCACAACGACGAGTTCGCCGTAATCGGATTTCTAACAAAACCCCTAAAATGCGCGTAAATCAACATCACCGAATCGGACCAACGGCCACAAATCCGGCTTCACCCACAATGCCTAATCCGCTAATGGAGCGGATCTCTAGTTCAAATCATGTCGGGGACGGACTCAATCAACCCGATGGTTCCTTTTGAACCAAGGCGACCCGGATCCCTCTCACTCGACGGATCCGGTGCCAAAATGCAGAAAAATAAAGGGATTCCAAGCACGCATCCTAAAGACCGGGAGGAGAAATGTCGTTACCTTTTGAGATCTCCTCCTAGCCATGAGAAGCTTGCAAACCAACGGTGGAGAAGAAGCGCCTTGACACCCTCTACGCGTTGCCGGTCTCGGATCGGCGATCGGAGCTCCGAAGCTCCAACAATGGCGGATTCCCTTTCTTCCTCCTCCTTTCCTCCTCCTCCTTTCTCCAACCTAAGAGAGAGAATGAGCTTGGAAATATGAGGGTTTAACTCCTCTACCAAGCCCTAAAAACCCCCAGCCATCCATCGCAGCCGTTGGATCAAAACCCAACGTTTTTGGACGGCCGGATCATCTTCCCCGTCACTTTTCGCGGAGTAGAAATAAACAGGGCGCACGATCACAGGCGCACGATCACTGGTCGTGCGCGAAGAGGAGAATGGTCGTACGATAACCCGAGACAGAACTCCGATTCCTTGCGAGTTACGCACGATCATTGGCGCACGATCACTGGTCGTGCGCGAAGTGGACAATGGTCGTGCGCAGAGAACTGTTGTGGAATTTTTAGCCTATCCCGAGCGCAGCACTACCACTCCGCCTACCTCGCTGAACTACAATTTTTGGGGTGTTACATCACGCATCTTAGCAGATCAAAGCGGTCTGATGAGGGAGAGACCGCCATTATGAGCTATCATTTTAAATATGAATTACTATGAAGTTTTCTTATATGCAGCTATTATTTCAAGTTCAGTAATACCTAAGGCATTGAGATCGAATGTCAGTTCTATCTCCAAAAATTGTGTTCGCATAATATCAAGCATCTTTGCAGATCGAGCGGTCTAATGAAGGAGAGATTGCTAATATAAACTACTGTTTTCAATCAGAATTACTATGAGGTTTTCTTATCAAGCGGTCTGATGAAGAAGACATTACCATTATGAACTATTGCATTCAATTTGAATTACTATATGAAGTTTTCTTGTATATAGCTATTATTTTCAAGCTTGGTAATACCTGAGGCAATGAGATCGAATGCCAATTTTATCTCTAAAAACTGTGATCATATAATATAAAGATTGACTGTTGTTTTCTATGATTGATGCTTCCTCGTTAAGGGTTATGATGAGATCGCAATTGGTAAGATCGACACAAGCTCAAAAGAGTAAGAAAAATATTTACACAAGAAAAATAGATATGCAAAAAGCTGTTCCATTCCATTCTATATATTTACAATATTTCATCTGATCTCGGCAGTAGTGATCAGAAATTAAAAAGAAAAGGAAAATTACAAATATAGAGACTCATGCCATTTAACTGCTCTTTGTCCTTATCGATGACCGCTCATCCGATGACGAAGAATTGGTCTCTTCAGAAGACGCCAAACTTTTATTTGGAATTCTGGACCCAGAACTCGAGCCCGCAATAGAGCTTATGTCATTGCCTTCAACATACTGGATCCCACTCACTTCATCCGCGCCTCCATCAATCTCAACATCTTCTTCTCCTTCAGCGGTCTCGGCTGCCATGACTGATTGCCCATCTATGAATTTAGCAGCGTCAAGAAAAAGGTCGGCAAATTTCAAATCTTTAAATTCTTTAGTGAGACCACCACGATCACGGAGTTACATGATCACTGATTCCACCATCTTCTTTATATGTTGCATCATAGCATCTTGAAAATCTTGATTGTCTGCATCATAAGCCACTTTCTTTGATTGCAGCAAGAAGAAATCAATCAGGTCGCGTGGTCACAAAAAAGGAGAACGATGGGTCGCAGGTAAAGTATTACTTACATCTAACTCTTCTTGGAGATGCTCAATGTCTCTCAGGGCTCCTCGAAGAGACCGCTCCATATGATGCTTTAAGATCGTGTTCCTGGCGGTCACTTGTGCACAAACATTAGGGATCATATTGGTCTCGAAACGATATGCGTCCCTAACATTTTTCTTTCCATAATGGGCGGCGGTGACCACGAAAGCATGAAAAGTCAACTTTACACTCCACGTGGGGAGGTCGGTAGACACCTTCACACTTTTTCCTTTAGCGCTCCACTTAAGTATCCCTTGGTGTCTTTTTTCTTTTTCCCAAAGCCGATCAAAGGAAAGAGTTCGTCGGTGGCCTCCACCTCGCTGCTGATCATCGCGGTCTCGCGTTCGAGATCCCTCTTTTTCCTTATCTCCCTCTGAGTGAGCACCTCTTAAGATGGTGCCACATGGTCGACTTCGGGAATCGCAAAGGTCGCTGAAAGCAGAAAGTGTTAGGAAAAAATCAAAGACAAAATCACTGAGACCGCAAGTGATCGCTAAGAGTGTTACTTTCTTCTGGAGTAATTTCGACGATCTCTGACCAGATCGACAGGTAGTAAATCAGGTCAAACCGCTTATTTGTCAGGAAGGCCATAAGAACAATTTTCTCCTGCAAGAGGCTTTTGGGATTGCGGAAGATTACTTCAGCTCGGCGAGACGGCGTGGACTTGAGACTGCCAAGATTGCCTTCGAACACAAAGAATCTCTCTTTCCAGAAAGAGATCTTGTTCGGGAGGTTGAGTGCCTTGGTCCCATTGTACGAAAAGTAGAGAAGACCTTTGAATTCCTCCTTCCTTTCCCCTTCTTTCAATGACTTCACAGAGAAGGCAACGCGGAACAGATTCATTGTAATCGTATTCTTGCCGATCTCATATAATTTATGATAATGGTCATGAGACCAATTGAGTTCAGCAGGAGCTGAGCAAGTGCAATACCGAAGTACTCCATGACCTCTAGAACCTCCCACGGGAGATAAAATATCATGCCGTAATCGAAATGATCGATTGGGATGATAAATGAGTTCTCCTCCTTAAAGTTCAACCATTCTTCCTATGCAGGCAATCTAACAACGATCTGATTCTTGATCATGTGCCTCTCCAAAAAGTTCAAATATTCTTCTCTAGAAAGGCGACATGGCTTGTGATCTACTTCAAGGAAAATTTCAGCAGCCAAGGCGCGAGCGGAAACCATTTTTTGAATTCGCTAAGATCAATGTTTCGAACGCATTCAGAAAGTATGAAATATGAAGTCCAAAGCCGACTATTTATAGAAACTAAAGGATATTTTAGTAATGATTGCTTTTTAGGAGACCGCGCAGCAAACATGCCAGATCGATGAAGCAGCATAAGCAGAGAAAACAACAAGCAATATTGTCGATCTCAAGGAATTGCGACCTCAACATTTTTGGGCAGTAACACAGAATTAAACCAAGTAAAGAGATCGACAACACAACAAATTAAGAGATCACAAAGGAAGGAAATCAAATTATCGTTGTACATAAATTGCAAAGTTGAATCATCCAGATTAAATGTTCTGAGGTCACATAAAAATCAATATTTAGTCTATCTCCTAGCTAACACTTTCTCTCAATGAAGGCCGCGATGTCCTGTATTTCATTGATGGCAGACAGAGTGGCCGCCAAGATCTGGTTTGCTGACATCGCAGCTCGAAGAATCTTTGTGACCTCCTTGTCTACCTGCTCCATGGTAATCACAATGATCTCAGAAGTCGGTCTCTCTTCTGGGAGACCTCCAGAAGTTCCGGCCTCATCGTCATTTTAGCAGGGCCGCCTCTGAATGTTGCAACCTCAGCGGACAGGGCGTCGACTTTCCCCTTATAATATTCCGCATCTTTCTCAGCTTTCTGGAGTGTTCGGATGAGCTCAACATTCTTATGATCGCATTCCTCACAAACATGTTTCTCCTTAGCATGCAACTTTTCTTCAAAATCAGCGGTGAGAAGCTGAAGTTGATCATCTCGTGCTCTCTCCTGAGCTCTCATTATGCGGACATCCTCAAACATAAGCTTGAGAATGTCAGCAAGCTACAGGAGAATCACCAACTATGGGATCACTCCTTCTTCCGGACTCTCTTCGACCTCATCAACATCTGCGATCAAAGGAAGAAAATAGTTAGTTCAACTACAACAACTCAAGAATGGAAGAGTCCGTGTAAATAGAATACTTGGAAAGAAATCGAGACTGCAGTCAGGTAAGGTATTTTCAACATCTTTTATGACCGCAGGACCTGCGGTCAGCAAAAGACGGTCTGATCCCCTAAAAATCTCAAGGTGCTTTCTTTCCAATTCCTTTTTCTACGACCTCTCTCCTTCTTTTCTTCTTCTTTTTAACTCTGCATTGCTGATGAGGATGTCATCAGTTTCTATGATGACAATCTCACGCTGCTCTTTTGGAGACCTAAGTTGAGGAATGGGCAGAGGAAGAAACTCTGGCAGTATCATAGTCAGTTTCTCCTTACCAGTTTTTAGGGAGGAGACCGCTGCCGCGCGGTCTGCTGCTTCTTTGTCCATCTTAGCTTCCTGGGCAGCAGAAAGATTTGTTAGGTCGCCAGAGAGCGCGATATTCTCTTTCTTTACTTACCGAACTCTTCTTTCCTTTTCCTTCTCCTCATCAGTGCGCTTCTTTTTCTTCTTATCCTTCTTCTTCTCTCCCTCATCAGCGGTCAATACGACCCCCTCCTAGATCTCATTCTTCTTTTTCTTAGCAGCGGTCTGCACTGCCCACTCCTCTTTATCCTTCCTCTCTTTGTCTGCATCAGTCTGTGCTGCCCTCTCTTCATCCTCATTTTTCTTCTTTTTGGCGGCGATCAACATCGCATCCTCCGTTTCTTTTCTTTCTTTCTCTACAGCGACCTGCGCTGCCTTTTCCTCCTCCTCCTTTTTCTCCCTATCTTCCTTCACCTTCTTCTCCGCCTCAACCTACTGCCCGGTTGCTTCTTCTGCAACCCTCTTCCTTTTAGCGGTCTCCCGCTCTTCAGCGACCTCCCTAAGGTTCTCAATTTCAAAGGGATCGAGCACTTACGAGATCGAACGAATAAAATCGTTAGTCTTCCTCAAGGTAAGCGATCAACTCTGAGTCTGCTTCACTTGAAAGAATTGAGACTGCAGGAGGAAAAAGGAGATCGGTCTGCCTACTTACCTTCTCAGAGACATTCACTGGAAGATTTCCAAGACCGCTGCCTTCAGGGAGTGAGACCGCCTCATTAGAAATCATTTCTTTATTCTCGCCTCCTTTTCTTTTCTTGGCAGGCTTAATAGTAGAACTTGTACTTTTCCTCTGTCATTTTTACAGCTTCTTGCTTGTCCACGATCTGTTGTCTAATTTTCTCTACCGAGGACTTCTTCTATTGAATCTGAGCTTTAATAACTTCGGTAGAAGCCGTCTCACCGGTCTGGGCAATGATCTGGATGAGTATCTTTTCAGACTTATGGAAATCAAAGGTGATAGAGATCTTGGAGATTCAGCATAGGAGGACCTGAGGAGTCGTCCGACAAATCGACAAACTTGGAGGCCGGTAAGACCGCGTCTCCTTCACTGTTTCTGACGGTTTCCCTTCCAAGGAAGAGTTGACGATCTGTTTCGACAGATCTACATTTGCAGAAGCCGTAGATATCTTGATCGCCACCACTTTCTTAGAGCTAGCAGTCCCTTTTCCTTTTGGAGAAGCTACCTTGGGCGCCCATTTGGCCAAATATCGATTGGTCAGGCGGTTCAGCATGTTCGCAATTTTAAAGATCAATTGCAATCTGAAAAGCATTGATCGCTGACCGTACAAGCTCGATGTTCCTTCCAGAAAGTTCTGAATTTTGAAGCCATGATGTCGTATTTATTGATTCTTGGTCATTTATGGCGGTCGTAGTCTCAGCGGTCAAAGTAGACATTTCTGAAGTTCCAGCAAAACTTGAAAATGTGTGGGGATCATGTTTGCCCGGAAGTCCACGACCTCTCTTTCCAGTCAGAACGGTCAGTTTCAGCGGTCTCAATTATGGGAGACTGCCTAGACCACCTGCCTCTTTTTTGGCATTTTCCTAAGGCACAGGCGGTTAGAATCCAGGGAGATCGCCAGACCGCGCGGTCTGGGTCTTTTCTTCTCTTTTATTATTTGCACCCCTTATCTCTGCCCCAGTTCTCCTGTATCCCGGGAAGCCCAAATTTTTTGGATCTGCTCATTTGGGCATCCTCCACGTCTATAAATAGAGGGGTATGGGTACCAAAAAAGGGACTTTTACTTCGAGCCTCCAGCTTACGATCTGTGTAAGCGGTCTCGAATTCTGTCACCTTCCTATCTCCCACTCTGACCTGTTCTACACCCCCTCCTGTAACCTCTTTTGAGATTAATCAAAGCAGTTTTTCTCTCAGAGGTGCCCCCTTTGGAATTCTCCATCCCAAGTAACCTGCACTCTGCAGTCTCCCCCATCTCCTTTTAGTGTTAGTTTTGGAGGTACAATTTTTGTGTCAACACCCAAGTTAACTTGGGCCCTTTCCTTTTACCATTATAGGATGATATGAAAAAAATAGAATGATCTTTCATGATATACTTTTGGATGGCAGAGAATAGGTTTATTAAACCTATGTTTATTATCTTGGTACTGGAAAAATGCATAGAATGTATCTAAATATAATAAATCTACAAAATGTATAATGATTCTACTTTTGACTTTAATCTTTTGATTGAAATTTATTGGTTTCTTTGAATTGTTTTTCCCTAGAGTTTTCTCCTCACTATTAATATTTACTTTATTAAATGCAGTGAGTTTTTCAGGTTTATTGTTTTCTAGAGTTTCAATTAATGGTCTGGTCTCAGTTATTTGAAAGTCACTAGGTCTAACAAAAGTGACTGGATTTTTCCAGGCAGGTCTACTAGGGACTTCTAAGCTAGTGGATGGATCTTCTCCTAATCCAAGGTAATTAAATCTCCTAGAGAGATTTTGTGTAATATCCTTAAGCTTTTGATTCCTCCCATTGAGTGAGTCTTCAAAGGCTTTTGCCTTTGTGAGCTCTTCTTTTAGTTTTGAGTTTTCATTGGTTAGATTATTGATTACTGTTTCCTTTTTCCAAATTTGATTTCTCAAGTCATAATTTATAGAATACAAATCATCCTTCTTAAATTCTTATAACTCTTTCCTAACTATGTCTATTTCTTTTTGAACTTTAAGATAATCATTACAAAAATCCTTAAAAAAATCTTTAAATTCTTCTTAATTAAATTCAAAATCATCAAAGAGACTTACCTGATCATCTTCATCTTCAGAGGAAGTCTCCAAAGCCATCAGGCAGGCAACTTTAGCAGTAGTTTCTTCATCACACACAGATGAAGAGGAGCTTGAATCAGAGTCTACATCACTCCAGTTTTCAGCAATGAAACCCTTTTACTTCTTCTTGAACTTTTTCTTAGAGGACTTCTTCTTCTTGTGCTCCTTGTTATTGCTGCTCCTATCCCTTAGGTCTTCTGGACACTCAGGAGCTATGTGCACTAGTTTTCTGCATGCATAATAGATCACTTCTTGCTTTGGAGTCTTATCAAACCTGGGCTTGCTTGAGCTCCACTGCTTTCTTCTTGAGTCTTCTATTTTGAACCATTTTATGAACCTTTTGGCTAAGAAACTGTACATTTCTTCTTCAGGAGTAGAAGTGTAACATCCCCCAAACAACTAGACCCCTAAGGTTGTTTTGTCATGACTAGGTCATGACAAAACCATAGGGAGAGCTTAAGACCATGTGAATTTAGGAGAGAAGGAGAAAACCTAAGTGGCCTGCAATTAGCATTTTTCAGATACCAAGCCTAGGGTTGGACTTTAGAGCCTCACCTTGAACCTTTGACCTCACCATAACATCCCTAATCCATTAGGTGTCTCCTTAGAGCACCAAGGACTCATTTGGGTCAAACTAACTCAATTAGGGTCAATTGGCCTTCACTATGCCAAATTGACCTTTCCCCTACCCTTATAGGGGTAATAGGGACCTAATGGACAAAAAAGCCCCATCATGGGACTTCCAATTTGGCCAATTTAACCTATGTCAACCCTAGTCCTAATTTGGTCAAAAGTGCACTGTTAAGGGGCAATTCACCCTCACCTTGCCAAATTGACCCTACCTAAACCTTCCTAACCCTTGCGGGAGTCCAAGGGGTCACTACCCACCCATTGTGGTCAACCCAAATGGTCAATTTGACTAAATTCAACCTTGTCCTAAGTTAGGTCAAAATGACCTAATTAGCCCAAATTAAACCCAATCCATTTGGGCTAGACCCAACTAAAGTGGTCCACCGCCTAGTGGTCTTGGTAATTACTGAAATTACCACTCAAATTCTATAAATGATGAATAGGAGAGAGAAAATGGAGGTTTCCCCCAAATTGGAGAGAGAGGGAGAACATTCATGGTGATTGAATGCATTTGACCCTTCAATCCTCCCCCAATTGATGAGCATTCACCTCCCCCTTCAGTTACAAACAGAATCCTGAGGTTTCCATGGCTAGGGGAGCTGAATCAGGGGAGAAATAGAGGTGGCTGAAATCAACATTAATGGTGATAATGGCAATTGATGCCATAGCTCCTCCCCTCCCCCAATTGATCTCTTTAACACTTTCAGAGGTCGGAAAGGAGTGAAACCCCCTCTTCCCTGAAGATATCGAGCTCTCCAAGTGCAATTTGGCATGGCACCAAAAGCTCCACCACCAGCAATGATGACTCGCCAGAATACGCGCCACCAGGCCACGAATTAGGTCTGATCTGCCTCCTCTCCCCTAGTGCTAGATCATCATCTAGATTGGGGCTTGATTCGAGCCAAATCGGGCTCGAATTAAGCTCCTGATAGGGCTCATTTTGAGCCCTTTTTCCCCTGCAAAAACTCCTCAATCCGGCCGGGAAAGTGAGGAGGAAGGAAGCCCAAGACAGGAATATCTCATCCCTTGGCTGAAGGTAGAAGAAAACCAACAGCCACATGATCTGCGCCAAGATCTGTGCAGAGATCAAATATTTATATTATGCTATGATATGTATTTATATCACACTTCGAGCAGTGTTTTGTTTTAATTAATAAAAATAGTAGAGCCCCTCAAATGAAAAAGTTCCCAACATCAATATTGTAGCCTTTGGTGTGTAGATTAAATGAAAATTTGTTTCAGGCTAATAGGTGCACTGTAGCCCCCTGTAGAGCCATTTTGGTAGGACTGGTCCCTAGGGTAGGGCAGTCATCTTTTTTTGAATAACTCTTTATAGAGAAGTGCTATGGGCATGAAAATTGAAACCTAGGATATTTGTATCAACCCCCATAACATATCCAAAGATGGGAATTTTAGGAGAACATTTTTCTACGGTTTTTGTAATAATTTCATAATTTATATGTTAATTAATTAAAGGGTCTAATGACCTCTAAAACCTTCAACATTTTGGTGGGTGCTCCTTAGGGTTACTATATGACCCTGGTAAAAATTTCAGCCCACTTGGGACTGATTTTGTTAGGAAAATTGCTAACCCAAGTTTGGTCAAACTAGGTCAAAATAAGGTATGGGGCTCATTTTAGGGTATTGTGGTCAAATCTCATCAACATGATGTGAAACCTTGGCCACTAGTTTAGGATCACCTAAAACACCTCCATGAGTGATTTGGAGTGATGTGGGTTGGGTATTCCCTAAAACCCTAGCTTTATCCTTAAGGTTGCACTTTGAGTTTTGTGAAGGACATGAGGTCAAATGTTAATGGTCATGAAATTTGGTGTACAAGTTCAAAGGGTGTAATAGTACCCTAGGAAAATTTAGGAGGATTTTAAGAACCCTTATTGCCCCTTAATTAGGTTATAACCTCTTCAGGGCTTTTCTTTATAAAAGAAAGTTACATGCTTAACTTGTCTTGGATGATGATGAAACCTTGGTAGTGCCTTTAAAATCTAATGATAGACCTCTGGAATTTTTTGTGTAATTAATTAAATGATTTAACGAGTACTTCATTCACAAGGCACTTATTTTGTCTTTGTCTTAAGAAAAATAATTGAAGGTCCAATGCTCTCTTGAAAAATTTGCAACTTGGTGATAGGACATTTTAGGGCACTAAGAAGCTATGTACATTTTTATATAATTTTTGGAGATTGTTATCTTTAGGCTACTTCACAACATGTTCATATTAGGATTTATTTGGAATATTTATTTAGGTGAGAAAATGATTCCATAAATTATGAAACTCAGTTAGTAAGCCTTACTGAACACTATATAGGTCTAGTAATTTTTCCATAATTTTTGGATAAGTATTTTTGATGGTTCCTTCATTAACCTCCAACTTTAGATAGATGCTAAATATTATATATAGAGGACAATTCCTGATTGTAAAATTGTGACATTCTGTACTTACTGATATTTTGACATGATAAATTTATCTTAATTTTATGGGAGCCATATCATAAGAATACCTTACACTTCATGTTCATTTTCATACTTTGGCAAATATTGGAGAAATTAAAATAAATGCTAAAGTGTTAAGGAAAAATATGAATCTCTAGATTTAGTCTTATAATACCATTATTGTCCTCCAGTAATAATCTTGTGTCATGTGGATGAGTATTTGGAGTACTTCTACTTATGCGGTTCATATAGTTCGTTTCGTCTGCGTAAAGTAAAATGGTAAAACTTGGGTAACTAGTGGTCTACTGAGGAGAAATGGGGTTTAGTTGGTGTATATGGTCAGTTTGAAGAGGTGCAGGTCATCAAAAAGGAGTTTATGTGATAAGAGTGCTTGGTGAGTTAAGGGTAAGGTTGTGCTTGGGATTGACGAAAGATCGTCTTTCCCCTAGCATGCCCTAAAGCACTTAGGGTTAACTCAGGTGAACTACTAAAAAGGTGCATGTATTGGGTAGCTACCAACCACAATAAGTGTCTTGAGAAAGGGAACCTTGGGGTGTCATCCCATTATAGTTCCTAGTACCGTAGCGAGCCCCTTACAGGGTAATCCTCGGGAAGTCCAAGACTAACCATAAATTGTAGGGATAAGTGATTGTACAAGATCAACTTAGTATTATACTCACTCACACCCCATTGTTACGGGTATATTAGTCGGTTTGGTCTTACGAGCGGTAGGCTCGGTGGTTGTAGCAGTAAATTAATTAGTTTGGTGAGCTTGTGACTCAGCAATGTTTATTGTGACGGGCGGGTTAGTCCGGTGAGCTTATGCATGGAGATAGATGGTAAACATGGTTTCATGTGCATAGGGTGGTGGGTCCTTAGTGTTGATGGTCGTTGCACCGACATTAATACATGGGCTCGATAAGTGTGGATAACCCTTTACCAAGACAAGTCTGGTGGTCTAACCAACAAGAGTACGCAGGGAATCCACTGTTGTGATATTAGTGTTGAGGCGTATGTTAGGTCTAGGTTAGGTAGTGCAGATACCAACCTAGAGGTGGGAGAGGCCCAAACCACCGCTTCCGTTTGCCACTACGGGAGTATCCTGGGAGTTTTGCTTGCTCCAAGAAGGGGGAACTAAAGGTCTGTGCGCATAGAGTCGTAGTGTGTGAGTTGCACTTGTATGATTATCACATCTAACGACATACCTTGCATGACATAGCATAAACATTGCATTTCAACCCCTACCCCTATCGCATAAGTTGGTCATGGTTCTCCTTATACGATAGGCCCTGCTGAACGACCCCTTGGTCTATAGGTTTGTATGGGCATTCCTATAAATCAACGGTTATATTTCCTTACTTACCATTATATATTTACTCTACTTGCTTACTTTACTTATTCTTACCCTACTTTACTTACTGCTTCAATTATAATGTATATTGCATAGTGGTAGACATCCCCTGTAGATTATATTCCCGTCATATGCTATTGTTTACACCCCTTGTTGTCCTCTGCTTCATCCTTCCGCACGGTGCCTAGGAGTCACCGGGGGAGGGGTGGGGGATTGGCTTAGTCTTTTGACTAACGGTCAGTGGACCTTATCATTTTAGGAGACCAAGAAGATGCAGCAGCACCAGAGGCCGGTGCAGATAGAGGCGGGATAGTCTAGCACAGGATCACCAGTCTTAGGATCCGTGAGTGTCACTTCTAGTTGTTTTGCTTTCGCGAGTGTCTTTTGTAGTGAGGAATTGATGTATAGGGCATGAGCCCTTTTATTATTACCGCGCCTTTTATTCAGATATTTGATGTGGACATCTCTGTATAATGGTTTTACTTTCTATTTTATGTGGACTTGGCTTCTACAAGATTGTTAAGCTTTACTTCTTTTGTGATCGACATGGGCGGCAGGATCGGCGCTTTGTAGTGGCGACCTTCCCGAGCGAGGGTGTCACCGCAAAGCGACGGCTCTAGGATTGTACTTTTTGTAATGGTCCAGGTCCGCCAACTTGGGACTCAGCTGGCACCGGAAGGTTTCAGCCTAACCAGATGGTCTGCAGACCATGCACCCCAACCCCTCTCTGTCCCACCACAGGGCACAGTGGGTTGTTGGAGACCGCAGTCCCCCTTTGATGAGAATTGAGCCAGTTAAGCGGCAGCACGTGGACTTCCCAGGAGGTCACCCATCTCGTGACTACTCCAGCCCGAGCACGCTTAACTATGGAGTACTTTCACTTATCATCTCCAATTGAGCTGCAGCTCAATTGGTGATGAGAAGTGAAAGTACTCCATAGTTAAGCGTGCGTGCTCGGGCTGGAGTAGTCACGAGATGGGTGACCTCCTGGGAAGTCCATGCGCTGCCTCTTAACTATCTCAATTCTCATCAAAGGGGGACTGATGTCTTCAACAACCCACTGTGCCCTGTGGTGGGATAGAGAGGGGTTGGGGTGCATGGTCTGCAGACCATCTGGTTAGGCTGAACCCTTCCGGTGCCAGATGGGTCCCGTGTTGGCGGGCCTAGACAGGGAGGGTGTCGGCGGTCCAGCTGGGTCCCGTGTTGGCGGGCCTGGACCATTACTGGAAGGCTTTCCTTCAGTAGCCTTCAGAGTAATACTCCTGTGGTTGGGTGTAGAGACTGTCTCCTTAGCCTCTGTCTCAACCCTACTCTTCAATAGTAACTCATAGGATTTGAGCTTTCCAAGCAAAGAACCTGGACTCTCTATGGAACCTGGACTCTGTGATGGCCCAAATCCTTGAGTCACATGAGCTTGGGAAGCACATGAGAAGCTTATCATTTATTTCTGTCAGAGAAATCTCCTTATCCAATTTTCTTAGCTCATTAACAATGGTGCTGAATCTATCATACATTTTAGCAACACTCTCTTCAATCTTCTTCTGAATGTTCTCATATTGGGATATGAGAAGGGACTCCCTATCCTTTCAGAGCTTTCTTCCACCAGTCTGGTCATAGATTCCCAGATCTCTTTTACTGAGTTGCATTCATCCACTTTTTGGAAAATGTCATTAGACATTGTTGATACTAGAATATTCATGGATTTGGTTCCACATGCCGTTACCTTCTTTTCAGCATTAGTCCACTCTGCTCTAGGGATAGATTCTTGTGTCACTGTCCCACTGACATCCTTTCTAACTGGTGCTAGGGGACCTGAAATAATGACATCAAAGATGTCTTCATCAATGGAGTTCATATATAACTTTATTATGGCCTTCCAGAGTGTAAACTTATTAAGATTACACACTGGTGGTCTTGTTGATGCATAGTCCTTATAACACATTTTTCTAAAAGTAGTTTTTAAATATAGAAATATGTGAGAGGAGATTTTTTGATCAAGGGGTTAGCCTTTTTATGATCAACCTCCCTCTAATAACAATTGAAAGTGCACAGTATAACCTCTGAGTATTCTCTAGAGGGCGTGAATATAGATTTAAAACTTTTACCCTAAATATGCACTCACAATAAAACTTCTAACAACTATGCAATCAGCAAATCCAGTCCAGAATAAAATAAATGCAGAGAAAAGAAATAATAAATCGGGACAGCACAGAAAATCACAAACACAGAGAAGATAAGTTTTATAGTGGTTCCCCAAAATGTGGGTACTCCACTCTTCTACCATCTTGGTAAGAATGCACTATAAGTGCCTGAGTCTTTTGATATGGAGACTCTCAGAACCAGCCACTGATTCTTTTGTTAAGGAGACTCTTAGAACCACTAGCTGAGTCTTTTGATAAGGATACTCATATAACCACCGAGTCTTTTGATAAGGAGACTCTTAGAACCAACTGAATCCTTTGGAGAGGGATTCTTAGGACACTTTACTCGGTTATAATAAAAGAATTGAGAATAATGTAGAAGAAGAAAGAATAGGATTCTTCTGTTTGAATCTTTCTTCAGCAATCACTCAGGATACCGTCACTTGATGTTCTTCAGGATCTGTATAGATGAACTCTTGCTTAAGATAGAGAAGAATGCAAGAGTTGTTTTGGTTGTGATCCTGATAATTTCTGTACTATTGTTGACTTCGTGCGGTAAGATGTAAAGAAGAAGCAACCATCTTTCTTATTTTTTCCTGTACAGAGATTTTGCTCCCCTTGTTCTTTTTGAGAGAGAGAGAGAGAGCTTGAGGAGGAAGAAGAACGAATAATTCACTTGTTCTTGTTATCTTCTTTCTTTTGTGTACTTATTCTTTGTCGAATAGTGTTTGAAATTGTTTCCTCTTCTGTTCTGTCCTCAGAATGAATATCCATTGGACAATAAGTATTTATTTCTATTTCTATTTTATGATCCGTCAATCTAATTTGAATAACTTCCAAGAATGTCTTTGTTGTCTCTCTCGAGTAATCCATTTTATTCTTGGCAATAAATGAGTTGTTAGAAATCAGATTATAGCCTTGAATACTTTCTAGAAAAGCATTAGGAAAGACAGAAGAAAACATTATATTTCTGTCTATATTCGACGTAGCATCGAATTCATCTCAATTCTAATCGACGCACTGCTGAGTTCTTGTAGAAGCAGCTTTGAAATCCTTCTAAGCTCTGACGAAACTCAGATGTCGACGTTGCGTCGAATACTTATCGACGTATCCATCGAGTTATAAAATTGGACTTTGAACTTCGTCTTCTGCGTCGAATTCAAATTGAAGTTGCGTCATCTTTTGATATTGCTTAGACAGACTCTTCTTTTGCGTCGAGTACATCTAGACGTTGGCGTCGACTTTTGTAAGACCCCATTTTTTCCTTCGCTATCGGGTCTTATTCCCAGAACCGCCGCTTTGCGGTGACACCAACACGCGGGAAGGTCGCCACTGCAAAACATCGATCCTGCCGGCAATATCGATCATAGAAAATGAAGAGCACAACTGAACATGTAAAAGTTCAAGTCCACATCACATGATATAGAAATCTCAGAGTAATATAGTCCATAGATAGTAACTGAATAAAAAGATAACAATAATAAAGTGCTCATGCCCAGTACATCATGTCCATATACATGGCCATTCGCAGAAGTATATCTACTAGTAACCACTCACGGATCCTGAGGCTGGTGCTCCTGTGCTAGACTAGCCCATCTCCATCTACACCGGCCGCTGGTGGTGCTGCATCTCCTCGGTCCCCTAAAATGATATGGTCCACCGACCGTTAGTCAAAAAGACTAAGCCTCGTTTCCCACCACCCATCCCCCAGTGACTCCTAGGCACCGTGCAGGAGGATGAAGCGGAGGACAGCAAGGGGTATAAAACAAAGTAGATGGCATGGCCTAGCTACAGGATTATCTACACTACACATGTGTTTATATATATAAAGAAAACAATAAGTAAGTAGGATAAAGAACAAGTAAAGAACAGTAAGTAACGACAAGTATATAATAGAAAAGTAACCATTGATTTATGCAGTTTAATGCTATGGCAACTCACACACTTCGACTCTATGCGCACAGACCTTCAGTTCCCCCCTTTTTGGAGCTAGCAAAACTCCCAGGATACTCCCTTAGTGGCAAACGAAAGCGATGGGTTGGGCCTTCTCACCTCTAGGTTGGTATCCGCACTACCAACCTAGACCTATCATACGCCTCAACGCGAAGAACACAACCGTGGAGCGCCTGCGTACTCTTGTTGGCTGGCCCACCAGAATTTCTTGGCTAAGTGCAAACCACACTTTCCGGGTCAAAGCATTGACCCCGGTGCGTATGACCATCCATACTAAAGATCCACCACATTTATTCACATGCAATTATGATTACCATCTATCTCTGAGCATAAGCTCTCCGGGCTAACCCGCCCGTCACCATAACCTTCCGAGCCACCGGCTCGCCGGACTAAACCGTTCGTACCTACAACTTCCGAGCCTACTACTCATAAGAACAATCCAACAAATTACCCATAACAACGGGATGTGAGTGAGTATATTATTAAGTTAGTCTTGCATAACAAATTATTCCTATGGTTTGGGGTTAATCTTGGACTTCTCGAGGTCGACCCTGTGAGGGGCTCACAACGGTACTAGGAGGTATGATGGGATGACACCACAAACCTCCCTTTCTCAAGACACATAATATTATTGATAGCTACAATTAAGCATACTCCTCTTACAATTTCACTTGAATTACCCTCAAGTGTTTTATGACTTTCCAAGGGAAAGGCGATCTATCGTCAATCCCGAGCACAACCTTGCCCTTAACCACCGGGCACACTCAACACATAGACCCCTATTGGTGACCTCAAATCTTTTCAACCAGACTATGCACCTCAACTACCACTCATTCCTACCAAATGGTCCACATGTTATCTTAACTCTATAGTTTTACTAAACGCAGACAAAACGAGCTATATGAGGTGCATGAGAGAAGGTACTCCAAATAATCATCCAAATGACACAAGATTATTATTGGGGGTGTGTTATGACATTATAACACCATTTCCATAAATTAATAAATTTCCAACTTTATCTGGTATTTATTATAATTTCTCCAAAATCAGAGAACCTATGATTTTGAACACCAAGTATGGTTTTCTGATAAGTTATGACTAAGATAAAATTTGTGCAACTATATGTCATCGAAATAATAGGCACATATGAATTTCATGATTTCCAGAAAGGTTTTGACCTCCAAACAAAATATTGACTAATTTATCAAAATCAAGGGTTAACAAAGGAAGTACCAAAACTACTCATTCAAAAATTACAGGAAAATTACCAAGTGTCCATAGTAATCTGAAAAGTTCATTGATTGAGTTTCATAATTCTCCAGAGTCATTTGACCCTATAAATCCTTTATTTATTAAATAGAGCCTAGGTCACCTTGTGAAGAGAATAATGTGTAATTTCTTTCAAAAATTATATTAAAATTAACATATCATATACTTGCCCTAAAAAGTCCTCTGACCAAGTTTCATGATTTTCCAGTGGGTATTAAACCCATAATTATTCTTCATACAACTAGGGCAAATATTGGGGGTTGTGAATGAAGTACTATTTATATTACTTCAAAATTCATAGAAAAATTATCAGAGAATAATATCATCAATATAAACCTACTGACAAAGTTTCATAATCATCCTCGCATGTATGGACATGAAATTTCCTTTTGAAAGAAGGTGACCTAACTAAATAAAAAGCAATTCAGTGGGGACTAAAGTTGCTAAAACTTCTAGCAAAATTCCCCAAGGCTTATTCCAACCCCATGAAACTACCCACCAAGTTTCAAGCCCATCCAAGGACACATGGTTTCATGCCCTTCAAAAAGTTCAATTTGCAACATAGGTTTTGAACTAGGGTTCTAGGGCTCATCCACCCCAAATCATCCAAAATCCTTTGTGGTGGTGTTTTATGTGCATTAAATTAGTGGCCAAGATTTCAGCACCTTTGGTTGAGGATTGACCACTCAAACCCAACATGTTCAATTTTTACCTAATAACCCCTAGTTTGACCAATCTTGGGTTAATTAATTACCCAACCAAATTAATTCCAAATGGGATGAAATTTGTACCAGAGTCATATAATGACCCTAAGGACCACCCACCAAAATTTGGAAGGGTTTGGAGGTCCCCAGAACCTAAAATTATTTCATATATAAATTATTAAATGTTTGCAAAAACCTTAGAAAACGGTCCTCCAAAAATTCTAAGTTTTGATTATGTTAAGGGTGTGGTTATATGTAGGCTATGTTCAAAATATCAGAACATTTGGATGGCTGGTTTAGTGGGGGCATACAATTCAATCTCTGGTTAATCCTTCGTATAGGTTGCACCATTTTGAGTGCTATGGTTAGACCACTGACCCAAATGATGTGAAATCAATTTTAAAATAAAGTAGACCGCAAGGGCTACAAGTTTAGTATTGACCATTTTTACATCAGGGGATCTACGTATTTTCTACAATTATTTCTAAGAGCTGCATAATGTGTGACAAAAATACAACAAATAATCATTTATATATAAATGATCCTACACCGATCTTGGCGCAAATCAGATGGCCCCTGGCTTTCTTCTTCCTCCAGCCAATGACCCCGATTACCCATGCCTGGGCTACCTTCAACCCCATTTTCTCGGCCACCTGAGCGTCGCCCCTGCCGGCCAATGCCACCACCACCTTCGTTGAGGTGGTGGCCGGCGAATAGCGGTGGTTGGCTGGCCGGAGGTGTCAGGAATAGGGCTTTTTGCTCCGGATTAAAAGATCCAAATCTAGAGCTTACGGTGATCCCAATACATGACCAATTGGCACCGATTCGAGCCACCAACAAGGGTAGATCTATCCAAAGAGAGAGAGAGGAGGAGGGGAGGACCTATGTGGAGGGGAGATTTCATGCTGATTTCCTATTGGCCATGGCCAAATTCAAGTTTTTTTGTGCCATTGCAACTCCTACACCAACAATCTCAGTTACTTTAGGTAATTGGGGTAAAATGCTTATCTCAGTCCTCTGAAGGAGTTGTAATGTTCAATTGGGGGAGAGGGAGGGTCATGACATCAATTGTCATGATGGCCATTAATAGCCATTCTCGGCCACCATGAATCTCCCCCTGAATTCAGTCCCTTGTGGGTTGGAAAACTTTCTAACCCTCTTGTAACTGCCATAGGAGATGGATCCCCATCAATTGGCCTCCCTTGGCCATGAATGCCATTAATCCCCTCTTTCTCTCTCCACCATATTTGTGGAAAATGGGGTTCCTCTCTCCTTACCGAATTTCTTGAAATTGAATGGCAATATCAGTAACCGCCAACCCTATTAGCTAGTGGACCACCTCAATTGGGTCTAGCCCAAGTGGATTGGGCTTGATTAGGTCAAAATAGTACATTTTGACCTAAATTTAGGGTGGAGTTGACTTTAGTCAATTTGACCAATTGGATTGACCCCAATGGGTGGCTAGGGACCCATTGGCCTCCCATAAGGGTTAGGTAGGTACAGGTAGGGTTAATTTGGCAAGGTGGGTGCCAATTGACCCTTAATATGCCACTTTGACCAAAATAGGGCTATAGTTGACTTAGGTCAAATGGGCCAAATTGGTGGCCCCCTGATGGGGATTTTTGGTCCATTGGTTCC
Organism: Dactylorhiza incarnata; assembly: GCA_033032865.1. NCBI lineage: Eukaryota > Viridiplantae > Streptophyta > Magnoliopsida > Asparagales > Orchidaceae > Dactylorhiza > Dactylorhiza incarnata. Next base: position 3,685,707 of record JAWHQI010000255.1, on the reverse strand, counting down.
CTAATATCGTTATAAGGATAGGGGCAAGGTCAATTTTCCATGGTGGAGGCCAATTTACCCAAATCGGGCTACTTTGACCTATTTATGGTTAGGGTTGACTTTGGTCAACTTGGCCTCTTTGGTTGACACTAATATGTCCTTGGTGCTCTAAGGGACCCCTAAAGGGTTAGGGATGTTATGGTGGGGTCAAAGGGTAAAGGTGAGGCCCTAAAGTCTAACCCTAGGCTTGGTAATTATAAAATTCTATTTGCAGACCACTGTGGTTTTACTCCTTGCCTAAGTTCACATGGTCTTTTGTACTTCCTAGGGTTTTTTCATGACCTAGTCATGTCAAAACATTCTTAGGGGTCTAGTTATTTAAGGGATATTACAAATTTAACTATACTTCAACGTTAGTCTGAGTTACTTCTACTTGTATTTAAAGTTGCTTTGACTTTTAGTCGAAGTTGGATCGAGTTCTATTCGACGCAATTTAACTCAACTGAGTTTTGTGGTTGTTTTGGATAGGTATTGACACTCTAGTGTGAGTGTGATATCATAGGACCTCTAATGACCAAATTACCTTCACTATACAACATGGGTAATACATCCTAGATTATGAAATCACTTTAAGATAATTTATAAGATAAATCAAAGCGTGTTTTTCCCAACACTATCCCAGACAGCTCTCAAAGCTGACGTCGAATATAAATCAATGGTGAGTCGATTTGTATTCGACGCAGCTCTGAATAATCATTTAGTCATGCACCCATCATAATCTACATCTGAGTTGCCTACTAGCTCAAATCCAGACACTATGGGATACCATAAAACAAGTTCAGGTGTACCTTTTAGATATATGTGTATTTTTTTACATACCTCATGTGGGATTTCTTGGGTTCAACCTGAAATCTAACGCATATACAAGTAGCAAACCTGTGTTTGTCCTACTTGCTGTAAGATAGAGAAGATAGCCAATGACTGCTCTGTAAGTCATTTGATCAAATAACTTATTATTTTCTTCTCTATTAAGTACATTATTAGTACCCATAAGGGTTTTCATGGTAGAGGCATTTTCCATCCCAAATTTCTTGATAAGCTCATTAGTGTATTTAGATTGAGATATAAAAATGTCTTCTACACTTTGCTTTACTGAAGGCCAAGAAAGTAGGATAATTCCCCCATTCTACTCATCTTAAACTTGGACTGCATTAGGTCAGCAAACATTTTACAAAGTCTTTGGTCTGTAGAGCCAAATTTGATGTTATATACTTATATTTGTAATAGAAGTAGCTGATTCTTATGTGCTCTAGTGAAAAGTGTTTTTCCATCTTTCCTCTTACATGAGAGTGTTCTAGCGGAAAGATGGACAAGGTCGCATACCAAGCTCTTGGAGCTTGCTTTAGACCAAACAATGTTTTATCTAACCTATAAACAAAAGAGGGATGAGATGGATTGATAAAACCTGGGGGGGCTGCTCCAAATATACTTCTTCTTGAAGAGTTCCATTCAAAAATGCACTCTTCACATCCATCTGATATACCTTCATTTTCATATGAGCATCATAGGTAAGAAACATCTTAATTGCTTCCAGTCTAGCCACTAGAGCAGAAGTCTGGTTGTAGTCAATTCCTTCTTCTTACCTGTATCATTGAGCAACTAGTCTGATAGTATTTCTTACTGTAACTCTATTTGAATCCATCTTGATTTATATACCCATTTTTCCAATAATTGGGTAGTTCCTTAGTCTTTCCACTAAAGTCTAGACTTTATTTCTTTCAAATTGTGCAAGCTCCTCTTGCATGGCAGCTATCTAGTGAGGACCATTGTCTGCTTCTTCAAACTTCTTAGGTTCATATTGGGTGAGGAAGCACTGTAACATGGACTCATTTGTAAGTATATTTTTTGTATTCACTCCCACATTCATGTCTCTTATAACTTGAGAAGGAGGTTGATCCTTTAGAGTTATTCTAGTTCTTGTTGAACTGTTTAGTGGATTCATATGCTCATTGATTTCTTCTTCTTCATTGGTTGTAGTAACATCATTGTCTTCCCGTTGAATAGTGCCTTGTTCTCGTGGACAATGTTCCTTGATGGCATCATCATTTTCAATAGAGGCTTCATCTGATTCACCATCAGTTTGTGTTTTCATTTTTCATGGCAGCCTGATGAGTGATTCATAATACTCAACCTTTCAACTTGATCTGCAAGTGGATCTTCTTCTTGCAATGTTACATAGGTGGAAGTTTCCTTCCCCTTGGAAAACATGTTAGTTTTATCAAATACTATATGCATTGACTCTTAATTTTCAGAGTACTCTTATTATAAGACCTATATGCCTTGCTTGATGAAGAGTATCCCAAGAATATTCAATCATCAGCCTTCTTGTCAAATTTGGCAAGTTGGATCTTTCCATTGTTTAGAATGAAGCAAGTACACCCAAATATCCTGAAGGAGTTTTTAACTTAATCTTGTGGATGAGACTTCAAATCAGAACATAGTTAGTTGTATTCACTGCCTCAGCCCAAAAAGACTTTGACAAATTGGATTCTGCCAATAATGTCCTTTGTTGGGAAAGACACCCTCTTGATTTAGCTTACAAACTATACAAAAGTGATTTCATCCTATATGATTTATTACCCATATTGTATAGTGAGGGTAATATGGTCTTTAGATGTCCTAGGTTGACCCACTCACATTAGTGTGTCAAAGTATAGTTAAGAAGAGTGCAAAATCTAGTCGACGCAGTTTCGATTGAAAATCGAAGTAATTTCATATTGAAGTAAAGATAACTCAGACTGGAAGTCAATGCATTATTGGAAGTCGACGCAATGTTGAATTGTATATGACACAGAAGTTAGAGTCAGTCAAAGCATCATTGTAAGGCGACGTAACTTTGAATTGTATTCGACGCAAAAGTCAGAGCTTAAAGTAAATGTTCTTCATCTCGACGGATACGTTAATAAGTAATCGACTCTACATCGATAATAGATTTTAAATCAAATCCGAGGAAGATATTGAAGTTGCTTTTAGTAGAACTCAAAGGTGCATCGATAAGAAGTCAGAAGCTATTCGATGCAACGTCGAATACAGTCACAGTTTTGGAAAACTTCATAGAATAAATTTTAATGCTTATTCAGAAGATATATACATAATATAATCGAATTATAACAGGCCGTACATGAACAAGAAGAGAAATAATAATTCTAGAGATTCAACAATGATGAATTTGGAAGTTATACAAAAGGATTTTGACGGGCAGTGAACAAACATAGAAAGAGAGAAATAATTTCTCTTGGACATTCCAACTGGAGAATGATCAAAATAGGAAAGTCATTCATCTCCATTTAGACAGAAGAATAATACATACAAAATTCAAAAGAAAGATGATAACAGAATAATCATTATTCTTCTTCACTAGATCTTTCTCACAACATACACGACAGATCTCTGTTCAGGAAATTGTTACACAGAAGGCTTCTTCTTCTTCCTCTCTCTTTAAACAAAGCATACAAAATATTCAGAGATCAACAGCTGGATCAGGGCTATTATAATCTTTGCATTTTCCTCAAGCAAGGATTCATTCTCTGAAGAAAGATCCAGAAAACACATAGTGCCTGCAATCCTCATTGACGGCTGCAAGCAGATTCATCTCAGAAGAACAATCTTCATCTTCTTCTTCCTTTTACATTATTTTCTATTTCCTGTAAACTGAGTAAAGAGTCCTAAGAATCCCTCTTCAAAGGATTTACACTGGTTTAAGATCTCCTTAACAAAAGATCTTGTTTTGGTTCAAGATCTCCTTATAAAAAGTTCTAGTCTTGGTTCTAAGAGTCTCCTAAACAAAAGACTAAGATCCTAGTTCTAAGAGTCTCAATATCAAAAGATCTAGTCTTGGTTTTAAGGGTCTCCTTAATAAAAGACTCAGATCCTAGTTCTAAGAGTCTCCTTATCAAAAGACTTGGGCAATGTTATAGTGTATTCCTACCAAGGTGGTAGAAGAGTGGAGTACCCATATTTTGGGGAAACACTGTAGCTCTTGTCTCTTTTGTGTTGTGCTAATTTTCTATGTTGTCCCTTATTTAGTTTTTGTTATTCGGTGATTAATTTATTCTGGTTGGAATTATAGATGCATAATAATTAGAACTGTTATTTTTTGTGTGCACATTTTATAGAAAAGTTTTAAGTCTTTATTCACCCCCTCTTGAGAATACTCATGGGAGTCACTGTGCACTTTTAATTAGTATCAGAGCAAGGCTTATCAAAAAAAGGTTAACACCTTGATCAAAAGTTCCTCTAACTCACATTTCTCTATTTTAAAATTATTTTATGAAAATGAGTTCTAAGGACTATGCATCCACTAGACCACCAGTGTGTAATCTAAATAAATTTACACTTTAGAAGGCCAGAATAAAGTTGTATATGAATTATATTGATAAGGACATCTTTGATGTTATTTTGTCAAGTCCTCCAATGTCATACAGAAAAGATGCTAGTGGGACTGTAACACAATAACTAGTTCCCAGAGCTGAATGGACTGATGCTGAGAAGAAAGCAAAAGCCTGTGATGCTAAGGCTATGAATATCTTGGTGTCAACTATGTCTGATGACATATTCCAGAAAATGACTGAATACCCATCAGCAAAAGAAATCTGGGAGAGTCATTGTCCAGATTGGTTGAAGGGAGCTCTGATGAAAGAAAGGATATGAAGTGCCTTCTCATATCCCAATATGAGAACTTTCATAAGAAATCTGAAGAGAATGTTGCTAAAATGTATGAAAGATTCAACATCATAATTAATGATCTTAAGGGACTGGATAAGGAGATCTCATTAACTGAGATCAATGTCAAGCTTCTCATGTGCTTCCCAAGCACTTGGGACTCAAGGATATGGGCCATCAAAGAGTCCAGATGTCACAGGGAGATCTCTACAGATGCCTTACTTGGCAAGGTCAAGTCTTATGAGTTGCTTATCAAAAGTAGAGCTGAGACAGAATCAAAGGAGAAAGTCTCAACTCCTAAGGAAAGGACTATAGAATTGAAGGCAGCTGAAGGAGAGCCTTCTACCTCTGAAGAAGAGATGTTTAATCTCTAGGACAGAAGGTTTAGAAGGTAGGTCAAGAATGAAGACTCAAGAAGAAAGGAAAGGAGCTCAACAAGCTAAGTTTGAAAAGACACCAAAGTAGGGAGTAATATGCATTGCCTGCAGAAAGCCAGGGCACATTGCCCTTGAATGTCTAGAAGAGCAGAAGGACAAAAGAAGCAAGAAGGAGCACATAAAAAAGTCATTTAGAAAGAGGGACAAGAAGAAAGGAAGAGGTTTCATAGCTGAAACCTGGAGTGACTCAGAATCTGAGTCAAGTTCTTCATCTGAAAGTGATGAAGAAACTGTTGCTGAAGAAGACTGCCTAATGTCTTTGGAAGATTCCTCAGAAGAAGATCATGTATCTTTATTTGATGACTTTGATTTTACTTCAGAAGATCTTAAGAATTATTTTAAAGAATTTTTTCATGATTATCTTAAATTTCAAAAAGAAATTAACATACTTAGGAAACAATTAGAAGACCTTAAGGAAGATAATATGTAATTTTTGAATTATGAATTATGGAATAAGACATATAAAAATGAAACAGAAATACATGAATTAACTAATGAAAATGCAACACAAAAAGATGAGCTTACAAAGACAAACGCCTTTGAAGACCCACTCAATGGCAGGAGTCAAAAGCTAAAAGGATATTACAAAGAATTGTTGTATCTGTAGGCGCCCTTAGAGGGGGGTGAATAAGGGTTTTAAACTTTTTATGATTATTAAAGTAAATAAATCTATGTTGCTACCGCCAGCGGTAGTGTTACCGCTCGGCGTTAGTGACAGAGAAATTAGCTTTCAGGTTAAGACAATGAAAATCAAAGAGCACGAATCATATATGAAGAAATAAACATATTTTCATTAATCATCAAATAGAAATACATATGTTTACAAAAACTTTTACAATAACGCTTGGAAAGAGGCGACAAATGAAAAACTCTTTTTCGTTTTCTATACGGACCCTTCTCCCAAGGACCGGCTGGCTTTATCCTATCTCTCCCCAGACAAGGCCTCAAGCCGCTCTAGCCAATCTATCACCAGAAAGGCCTCGAGCACCCCCTAGATCTACTCCCTAGACCCAATCTCCGTGTGGCGAATTCCTCCCTAAGTCCTACCTAGACCTAGTCGCCATATGGCGAATTCCCCTGGTCCCCGCAAGGCCCTAGTCGCCGTGTGGCGAGTTTCTCTACCGAACAAAAGATATAAAAATATTACAAATAAAAAAATAACAACTAAAAACAAACTCCCTCTTTGGTTGAACTCGAAGATCTTGTCGAAGGTGCGCCGAAGTAATCCTTTCAGTTGATGCATGCGACCTTCTCGTAGAATAAGCGTGTTGGTTCTTTCTTCAAGTTCTTTGCGTTCATGAACGTTGATGGAGTAGTCTTTGCTGCTTCTGAAGGCTCTCACGAGTGCTCTGAAATAAGGCTTCAATTCGTTCTGCAACAGCCAAGCATAATGGAGGAAGCACCGCTCTTTAAATAGATTCGACAGCTACCGCCTATGCTAGTACTACCGCCCCGCGATAATGACACGACGCGCACACAGATCGTGGCAGTTAAGGCAACTTCTGAGCGCAAACGGTTGTGCAAGCCTAGTGCGCCGCGGTAACACTATCGCCCCGCGATAGTGCGATTTCCTTCCTTCAGCCAATATCTCTTTCCGAATTTGCCCCTCAATCAAATGCAGACGGGATGTTTCCAAAAGCTACCGCCGAGCGATAGATCTAGCGCACCGCGATAGTACTTGCCAAACATAGCGACCCGTCGACATTCCTTTTTCTCCACTTTCCTTTCTGTCAATAGTTTTCATATATGCTAACGCCAGCGTCAGTGCTAACGCTCCACAGTAGGTAATTTTGTCAGGCGCATCTTCGTCGAGCTGACCTCAGCTTTCGTCGATCTCAATCTGGTTCGTTTAACGGAAACTTGTTTTCGTCGATCTCAATCTGGTTCGTCGAACGGCATCATTTTCTTCGAACACCATTTCGTCTTTCAGATGCTACGACCAGTGTTAGTGCTAACGCTCCACGGTAGAGTTGCACTTCGTCGATAAGGCCTCAGCTTTCATCGAACGGAGCACCAAGTTCATCGAACCCAGTTCGTCGAACAGACACTAGCGCCAGCGGTAGTTCTAACGCGCCAGCTCGTTTTCAGCGGTTTCCTTCTCTGCAGTTTTCTTCTCAGCAGTTCATTAGTGCTAGCGCCATCGGTAAGGTTAGCACGGTGCGGTAGCAACAACAACACAGCACCATGGAGTTTTGAAAGCACAGAATCCTACATACTATAAACACAAAACAAGTATGATCAAATACAATAAGATTTGTTATTGTCAAACCAAGAGATGCGGAAAGCATGTTCCAACAAACTCCCCCTTTTGATAATAACAAATCCCCTTAGAAAGAAATAATACAATTGATAGGAATTTGTGTTTATAATAGAGATAAGCATGAAATGAAAGACATGTGCATATGCTCCCCCTAAATGAATGCTCCCCCTACAAAAAATCTTCCTATGAACTTAACTCCCCAAACATGTTAATTTCATTCAAATTTATTCTCCCCCTTTTGGTATTATCAAAAGAGGGTGGAGAGGAAGGCCAACAAAAAGTGTGTAATTACTGTGTAGAGAGGGAATGAGCATGAAAATAGGTAAACACTAAGAAAGAAAAAAATACAATAGATATGAGTGAAAAGAGAAGGTGAAGAAATTGTCATAAAGGAAACACTTGTTGGGAAAACGTATTCATGATCGAGCATACAAGTAGTAAGGAGGTGGAAAGCATGACGAAATATGTTTTAAGTGAACATCTTTATAGTAATTGAGAAACATAGTAGATGATGAAAAATTTTAGATATAACAAAATAAATGTTGTATCATTTTAAGTACACAAAATAATTTCAGTTTTAACATAGCCATACACTAGTTTGAAAGGTATGCAATACAGAGTTCTCATGGCATAGCGGAAAATATATGTAAGCATGATATAAGTTATCAAGACAAGATAGAAGAATACAATGTTCAAAATTTAGAAATCAAGTACACTTATACATTGTAATGATCATGCAAAGCTATCTAGTGCATTTAATTAAAAGTTTAGAGAAGACATGTAGAAATGCAATAGACTCCAATTCTCATGAGTAGAAGGCTTACAAGTGATAATGATGTGTACAAAATAGTGTTTTTGAAAAAAGTATGCATATGAGTTAATTAACACACATGACATGTATAATGGAATAAACACAATATTATTTAACAAGCATTTTTAGAGTTACCTCTTCCCACAAAGCTATATAAATTATTCAATGCACATAGTAAAATAGTACAACTACCAAGGTGCTCTGCACACACAATGCTTATTAAGACTTATCAAGGTGCAAAGTAGTGCTTGGGGAATCACAATTATTATTTTGAATTTTATTTATTTGTGATTCGGTGTACAAGAAGAAGTATGTAAAAGGAAAAATGTTTGCGACAAGGCACTTTACAATTCTCTCCAAGGTGCTCAACCTCACAATGCTCATTAAGACTTATCAGGAGGGTGAGTAGTGCTTGGTGGAGTTATCTTTGTCAATTATTCATTTGAATTTTTTCTTAACGACAAAGGTCTCCGAATTCACTTGTATGTGCAAACAAACGATTTTTGAAAAGACACACTTCTTCAAAAATATGTGCATGAAAAAGATTTTTACTTGTGTAGGTAAAACTAAGCATGCCTAACAATAATATTAAGTTGTTACACTACACAATCATGAAGGAGAAGATTAAATTCATATGTAGTATATCAAAAAGTGTGAGTGAAAAAATCATTTGCAAATATAAGCCATTTACTCATACATAGAGGCATGCTATGCAATACTACACATGATTTCTATAATCAATTTCAAAGCACACATAAGATAATGATCAAGGCATGATACAAAAACAATGTTATTAAGATACTTGAAATAGAGAATGAAACATTGTATACTAAGCTTGGCAAGATAAACCATATCATCCTTGAAACATTGAAAAACACATCAGTTTTTATAGAATTTTTAGGTTTTTCAAAAACAAAAAATGAAACAAATAAAAACATATTTTTGATGTTTTAATTGGGTTTTCAACTTTGTAGTTGTTTTGATATAGAAAAGCAAAGCATGTTTATGGTTGAAATTTTTATTTGTTTTATTTTTTTTTGTTAGAAAAAAAAAGAAAATAACAGAAGCAGAAAAAATGAAAGAAAAAAATTTGGAAGGTCATAGAATATCCACTAACGCCAGCGGTAACTAGATACCGCCGCGCGTTAGCGACAGAACTCGATTTTTTGGGAAATTGAAATTTTTAATTTTTTATTTTGATTAAGTGTCCTTAGATAAGCTTCATGCAGAAATTCAAAATTTTTGGAGATCTCTAGGTGGATCAAATTTGCATGAAACTATGGCTTTTTGAAAAACTTGTGTTTTACAAAAACATTTAAGCACAAAAAGATAAATTATGCAGACACAAGAGGACATTTTCAAACAACCCAAATATGCATGATTTTAGTGATAAGTAATGGAATGTTCATGCAGTGAGTAATATAAGTATGTCCTAAGATTTAAAACTACCCGGACTAAATGTCTACACCCTAGCCCCGTATTAGGTGACAGATGGGCATTAGGAGCTGCACACATGCCGTAGGTTGGGGTGTTAATCTTATATGCACAAACTAGAGAACGCTTAACTTAGCACTCTTTCCCCCCAGTGCCTCGCAAGGCCTCACTGGAACCCTCCCTGGTTAAGGATAAGACATGTCTTAGAGGTTAGGTCTCTAATGCATACAACCCTATGCCCCCGCTATTGTGAGATATAATGTCATGGGTGAATAATCTTTTGGATAACCTATGGGTTGATTTATAAACTATGAGCTTTTATGCGTGATTAATTTCTTAGTATATTTGATTTTAAAGCAACATAGTTAATCTGAGTTTTAACTTTCAATTACTCTTCTTTAACATTGATTCATTATGGCAATACAAATATATCTTGCATGGATGATAGTATTTATTAGTTGATATTGCTAGATACGATGAGTTTGAATGTTGTGTTATGCCATAAAGTTAATTGATATAATGTTGCATGTATTTAACAATAGTGATTCAAATTTTAGACATAGAATAGAGTGATGATTCAAATTTAATCATTCATATTGATATAAAGTTAATTCTATGATCTAAACATAAATGAGATACATGCAAGACATAATAAATTCATATAATAATCATGATCACAAACAATGTGTTGGAAGCAATAAGATCTTTTGTAGTTCTACTTGATGTTTGAATTTAAGAGATCTATTGAATTTGAAAGATTATTATAAATGATCATGAATTTTAATATATAGGAATTATATACTCATAATCAATTATTTCAGAAAATAATATTTTAGATAAATCTGAATTTAGGAAGATTATGCTACCGCCGGCGTTAGAACCTAACGCCAGGCGCTAGCAACAAAGTTGAGATTCTCAAATGGTTTTTACAATTTTTCAATTCTGATTTGACATGATTATGATTAAATATACTAGGGGTAATCAAAATAACACAAATATATTAGATACCTAAGCAAAACCTGCGCATTTTGTAAATTTAGCCTAATACCCCTAAAATACCTTTTAAATCCATTTCAACAATTATTTCATTTAGTCTTAGAAATATCATATGACAAATTTAGTTTTCAAATTTTATAAGACTTTTAGGAATGGATTTAGAGGGATAAAAATAAAGGATAATTAGATCACTTGAAAACTGATATGACTTTTTATTCAATTTGATCTATTAATGAATTTTGATTTAATATGCGAAAATCATATCACAAGTTATATAAAGTGATCTTATCATGATGCCTCAAAGAAATAAAAGCAAAAACAAAAAAAAATTAAGCATATCATGAGGTAGAGAAATGATATTTTATTTTTAATTGATTTCTACTTCATGCAAATGATTGGATACTAATGAATGAGAGATTTAGGTATTTAAAGAGGACCGGGTGTGACAGTTCCTTTGGGTACCCAAATACATCGTGTTTGCTTTTGGGGAGATAGTGATGAATGGGCCCTTTTGAGTGGAGTTTGTGTTTCATCTTTAACATTGGGCCTCCATTCAAATCTTGGTTTAATATTATTTTTATTTGTCAAATTTCCATGATGATTTTGCAAAACATTGTTTATAGGAAATTTGTGAACATTTAATTTTATGTTGGTAGAAAAATGATTTTGTAAATAATGATGATTTGAAATTTCATTTTCAAGCGTTTGATATTTTTCATTTCCTTTCTTAGGCTTAGACATATTATGAAAATTTATATTTAATTTGCTTTTGGAATTTGCTTGAAATTGTTGATTTATGTGTTGAGAATTTTTCTTTATAATTTCCTTAAGCAGGTTTACTTTAGTTTCCAATTCATTGTTCTTAACTTTAAGATTATGTCTTGCTTTATTATACGCTATTGTGCTATTTTTGAGAGTGGATACGATAGACTCAATATGATTGTTGTATTCGTTTCTAAAGTCATCAAAAGTTTCATCCATCTCTTTAATTTCAATTTTATAGTGTTTGCACATTTCACAATTATTTTTCAACGGTGAATTTTCTAAAGATAACTTTTCTATTAGTTCTTTTGGATTTAAGAGTTCATTTTCATATACCTTGAGTTTCTCTTTAAGAATGTTACAATCAAAACAAGGTTTTATATTCTCAATTAAATTGCAAGGTGGAGAAAAATCACACACATCAATCTTTGCTTCTACATTACATTTAGCTTTTAAGTTTTTATTTTCTAAACGTAATTTTGCATTAGCCATTTTTAGTTTCTTAATCTTACGTTTAGAAGTTTCTAGTAATTGCAATGTAGAAATAGAGGTACGATTTGAACATATAGTTTCTTTTACATCTTTTTGGCACTCCTCTTCCGAAGACAGTACTTCTTCTTCTCTTCCATTTGATGTGTGCTCCATTGATCCGTCATGAGAGAAGTATTCTTGAAGGCTTGTGCAAGCTTGCATATTCTCCGGTTCTTGATATTATTCCATACTTGCAGAAGGAGAATCATAAGTTCTTTCAAGAAAATTCCAAATCTCATATGCGGTAGGTAAGGTATAAATATTTTTGAAAATATTTTGATCTAATGCACAAAATAGGTTATTTGTAGATTTTGCATTTAAAACCATTTCATTTCTATTTAGTACACTAGGTGGCTTTTCAACAGTAATTTTCCAAACATACTCATCTAAGGCTTTAAAAATATTTTCCATTAATGTTTTCCACCCTTTATAATTTTTGCCCATAAATAAAGGTGGTGCTAGTACCTTTTCAGTTATATTAAAATTTTCCCCACAAGTAGAAGCGAGATCATGATCAAGAGATGCCATTATTCCCGGTTGTTAAGCCGAATTGGAATAACCTGCTCTGATACCACTTGTTGGATCTGTAGGCGCCCTTAGAGGGGGGTGAATAAGGGTTTTAAACTTTTTATGATTATTAAAGAAAATAAATCTCTGTTGCTACTGCCAGCGGTAGTGTAACCGCTCGGCGTTAGTGACAGAGAAATTAGCTTTCAGGTTAAGACAATGAAAATCAAAGAGCACGAATCATAGATGAAGAAATAAACATATTTTCATTAATCATCAAATCGAAATACATATGTTTACAAAAACTTTTCCAATGACGCTTGGAAAGAGGCGACAAATGAAAAACACTTTTTCATTTTCTATACCAACCCTTCTCCCAAGGACCGGTTGTCTTTAGCCTATCTCTCCCCAGACAAGGCCTCAAGCTGCTCTAGACAATCTATCACTAGAAAGGCCTCGAGCACCCCCTAGATCTACTCCCTAGACCAAGTCGTCGTGTGGCGAATTCCTCCCTAAGTCCTACCTAGACCTAGTCGCCATGTGGCGAATTCCCCTAGTCCCCGCAAGGCCCTAGTCGCCCTGTGGCGAGTTTCTCAAACGAACAAAAGATATAAAAATATTACAAATGAAAAAATAATAACTACAAACAAACTCCCTCTTAGGTTGAACTCGAAGATCTTGTCGAAGGTGCGCCGAAGTAATCCTTTGAGTTGATTCGTGCGACCTTCTCGTAGAATAAGCGTGTTGGTTCTTTCTTCGAGTTCCTTGCGTTCACAAACGTTGACGGAGTTGTCTTGGATGCTTCTGAAGGCTCTCAGGAGTGCTCTGAAATAAGGCTTCAATTCGTTCTGCAACAGCCAAGCATAATGGAGGAAGCACCGCTCTTTAAATAGATTCGACAACTACCGCCTGCGCTAGTACTACCGCCCCGCGATAGTGACACGACGCGCACACGGATCGTGGCAGTTAAGGCAACTTCTGAGCGCAAACGGTTGTGACAGCCTAGCGCATCGCGGTAACACTATCGCCCCGCGATAGTGTGATTTCCTTCCTTCAGCCAATATCTCTTTCCAAATTTGCCCCTCAAACAACTGCAGATGGGATGTTTCCAAAAGCTACCGTCGGGCGATAGACCTAGCGCGCCGCGATAGAACATGCCAAACATAGCGACCCGTCGACATTCCTTTTTCTCCACTTTCCTTTCTGTCAATAGTTTCCATATATGCTAACGCCAACGTCAGTGCTAACGCTCCACGGTAGGTCATTTCATTGGGCGCATCTTCGTCGAGCTGACCTCAGCTTTCGTCGATCTCAATCTGGTTCGTCGAACAGAAACTTGTTTTCATTGATCTCAATCTGGTTCGTCGAACGACATCATTTTTGTCGAACACCATTTCGTCTTTCGGACGCTACCGCTAGCGCTATTGCTAATGCTCTGCGGCAGAGCTCCAATTCGTCGATCGGGCCTCAGCTTTCGTCGATCGTCAAACGGAGCACCGAGTTTGTCGAACCCAGTTCATCGAACGGACACTAGCGCCAGCGGTAGTTCTAACGCGCCAGCTCATTCTCAGCGGTTTCCTTCTCAGTGGTTTTCTTCTCAGCGGTTCGTTAGTGGTAGCGCCAGCGGTAAGGTTAGCACGGCGCGGTAGCAACAACAACACAGCACCATGGAGTTTTGAAAGCACAGAATCCTGCATACTATAAACACAAAACAAGCATGATCAAATACAATAGAATTTGTTATTGTCAAACCAAGAGATGTGGAAAGCATGTTTCAACAAGAATCTCCCTATAAGATTTAGATATCTTGGTTTAGGAGCAGATCCATCAACTAGCACACTAACCTCTAGAAAACCAGCTTGGGAAAATCCTATAGTATTTATTAGATCTAGTGAAAAACAAGTAAATAAAACAAGTCAAATGTGTGAAGAATAAAATAACCATCCTGATAAAATTACTATATTTAATAGGTGATTCTTAATAATGAGGAAAAAACTCTAGGCAAGAATCATTCAGAAAAAACAATGAAAAATAATAAAATAATTTAAAAACAAAAGAGTAATCATTAGGCATTCTACTGATTTACTATACAAAGATAAATTGTATGCAAATTTCCAGTACCAGGATAATATATCTGGGTTTGATTGACTTAGTCTCTACCATCCAAAGGGTATATTGAAATACCACTCTATTCTTTCATATCACCTTATCATGGTAAAAGCAAAGGGCCCAAGGTAACCTGGGTACCCCTTTAATGATTGAATTTCATATGCATGAAACTTAGGGTCCCTTCCTCGAAGACAATGTAGAGAAAAGGGAAATTAAATCATCAGTGTGGAACTACATATATTCTTAGGGGTGACCTCTTTTCTAAGCATCTTGAAGGAGCTTTCTAATTCACACATATTATCTAATAAATGCTATTTTCAACAAAACATTCATTAAGAAAATGCGAATGTTAATTCAGTGTTGTGTTGAATAGAATATGACGCACCGCTGAGTTCCACTCGACGTCAGCTTTGAGAGCCGTCTAAGATAGTTAATTCGAATATCACTCGACGCAAAATTTAATTCATATCGGCGCATGTGTCGACTTAATAGTTGCTACATGAATTCGAAGTCACGCCGATTTTCACTCGACGCAACATCAACTTTTCAAGAGCGCACAGACCTTGCTTCTAGAATCTACTTCAACATATTTTGGCACACTAAATCTACTTGTTTTTGACGTTGCTTTGAGTACAAACCTAAGTTACGATGAATCGCCTTCTTTAAGCAACACATACGTTAGATCATTTCACACTTTCGAATTTTCTCTCTCTTGCTCTCTTGCTTTCTTGCATTCTTGTTCTCGTTTCTTTCTCTCTTCCTAGTTTGTTTTTGCAGGTACTTCTATAAGATTTAATGGATCCTCCAAAGGTGAACTTATGGTTCGATGTTGACATCGACTTATATAATGTAGCGGCAGAAAACTTCAAAGGAATCTTATGTCTCTTACAAACTGCAGGACTCACAAAACTTGTTAAAATTTTTGATTGGACCGTTTAGGAGTAAGCAGGAGTTGTATCAATAAGAGTTATAGCCAAACAACCACAATGCCAAAACCAGCAACACAAGAAATCTTTATTGAAATAATACTGCTTTACAATGCGAGGCATACATGGCGAGACATGATTCATAAGAATCACGGAGACGAGAAGAACAAACACACCAAAAAACAGAAACCGGCGGTCTGCCAGAAAGAGACCGCACGGATTGCAACAAAGGTTCAGGCCGCCCGGATTGTTCTGCTGTACTCCCAGACCGCTTGCACAGTCAGACCGCAGAAACACCTTGAGACCGCACGAACAGGAGCAGACAAACTGCACTGCCAGACCGCAATCTCAGCCCGCACGAACTGAAGCTTATTCAAATGAACAAAGAACTGAAGCTGTCGCCAGACCGAACTCAAATCGCCTAACCGCTGAAGGTCGCCTGATCGCTGAGTTTACTTCGAACAGCACAAGAACAATAAACCAGTTCGCTGACAAGCCGCAGACGAACTGTTTATTCGAGCCACCGGAAATCACCAAGGAAGGAGACCGAAACCTGCTGACCGCAAACCTGCGAACACAACAAACGGTTAACTCGCAACCAAGCCGCGCGAACTCAAACTTGAGACCGCAAGAATCTATCCGGGCTCTTGTTCTTACAGTTCTCGTTATGAATGACGGGCCATGCACCCCTATTTATAGGCGGGTGGACGGATGTCGTCACCGCACAAACCGGGATACAGTCACCACCCATCAGCTCGCGAACGGTCTCCAAAACCAGACCGCGCGAACACAGCACTTGGACAAAATTCAGTCCAAGACCGAAGTCAGCAGCAAGCCGCGCACAAACCGCACGGACACAGCGATCACCCTTCCTGAGATCGCCAACACAGAGAAGCAACTAGCCGACTTGAACCAAGTCGCCAGAATAGAAACCAAGCCGCCCGGTCTCATCGGTCAACCAAGAACAGACCGACTAGAACAAGACCGGAAACAACCCGCAACAGGTCGCCAGAACCAGCGACCTAAACCAAGAAGCAAGCTGGCCGATCGCACCAGATCGCCAGGAACAAACCGCCAGAGCACCAGCGCAGACCGCGCGGTCTCTGCGGTCTCCATCCTTCAAACCGGCCGGACTCCTATCCACTTCACTTCAACAATTTCAACACTCCCCCTTGAAGTGGGAAGTGGAAACTAGCCCGAGCAACTCCCTTAACCGAGTAAACGGTCCCTTTGCCAGCGGCTTTGTGAAGATGTCTGCGACATTGTCCGCACTCCGAACATGCTCGACCTTAAGAGATCCTCCCAACACCTTTTCACGAATGAAATGGTGCTCAATCTCTATATGTTTGGTCCTCGCGTGACAAACTGGATTGTTAACCAGCTTGAGAGCACTCTCATTGTCCCCGCGTAGCATAGTGGGACCTCGAACCTCCTGATGAACGTCCTCTACCAACCTCCTGAGCCAAATAGCTTCCTGAGCTGCCAAGGCCGAAGCCTTGTATTCTGCTTCCGTGGTAGAAACAGACACCGAGTCTTGCTTTTTGCTGCACCAAGAGATAGCTGTCGGGCCCGTCATAAAGACATAACCCGACGTTGATCTCCGATCATCCACGTCTCCCCCATAATCAGCATCCATGAAACCATGCAACTCCAATCTTGACCCTCTCCTATATAGGAGACCCAAATCAGAGGTCGACTTCACATACTTCAGTATGCCTTTAGCCGCCAGAAGATGAGTTTTTCGTTGTTCCGCCATGTACCGACTCACTTTGCCAACTGCATAAGCAATATCCGGCCTTGTGATCGTCAAATAGATCAAGCTCCCAACCAGAGCTCGGAACACCAACGGATCAGATAAGATTCTCCCTTCATCCTTCCGAAGCTTATGATGTTGCTCCAAAGGTATAGAGCTGCTCTTCCCTTCCTCCATGCCAAATCGTTTCACGATTCGCTCTGCATATCCTTCCTGAGAAATGAGCACTCCGCTCTCCCGTCTCTGGACCTCGAGTCCAAGGAAATGATGAAGCTCCCCTAGATCCTTCATCTCAAACCTGATAGAAAGCTCAGCCCTGAGTCTTGCAACAGCTTCCTTCGAGTTCCCGGTGACAATCATGTCATCCACATACAGCAGCACAATCACCCGAAGCACCCCTTCCTTCTTGATGAACAAGCTAGAATCAGAGTCTGAAGCAACGAATCCACAGAATAAGAGATATTCTGCAATCTTCCCGTACCACGCCCGAGGCGCTTGCTTCAACCCGTACAGGGCCTTCTTCAATTTGCAAACATTGTCTGGATACTCCTTCGAGATGAAGCCTTGCGGTTGAATCATGAAGATATCTTTGTCAATCTCGCCGTATAAGAAAGCATTCTTCACGTCGAGTTGCCAAATCTCCCAACCACTCGAAGCCGCCAAGGCAATAACAAATCGAACCGAAGTCATCTTTGCCACTGGACTAAATGTTTCATCATAATCTTCTCCGTACTGCTGTGAGAACCCACGAGCTACAAGGCGAGCCTTGTAACGCTCGATACTACCGTCAGCTTTTGTCTTCAGCTTGAAGACCCACTTGCAAGTGACAGGAGTAGTGCCCTTGGGCTTGGGCACAAGAGACCAGGTCTCATTCTTCTCGAGAGCTGTCATCTCTTCCTGCATAGCAATGTCCCACTCCTTCACACCTCTGGCCTTCTTAAAGCTCGACGGCTCCCTTTCATCTAAGGGACCAGCAAAGAAACAAGAAACAAAGTTCACCATGTTTCCTCCTGTGTATCGATCTGGTGGTTGAATAGTCCTCTTCGACCTTCTAAGAGGTTGCTCCTGACTAACCACCTCCTCAGCCGCTTCTTCTGTGCAAGCTTCTTTCCCAGATGAACATGGAGCATCGCTCCCCCTGCTTCCAGAACCTGAAGCCTCCATCTCAGAGGTTGACACACCTGGAGCTCCTGGTGAAACAGGCAACTCCACTTGAAGACTTCCTGCAGCTTTTCCTCCTTCATCAACCCTGCCCTCTGGTAGTTCAACTCCTGAGCTCCCCTTGTAGGAAGTTACTTCATCGAACACCACATCCCGAGAAACAATTGACCTTCGTGTCTCAGGATCCATGCATCTCCATCCCTTCTTCCGCTCATCATACCCAACAAAGACTAGCTTCCTTGCTTTCGCATCAAGCTTTGTTCGAAGAGCATCAGGAATATGCACATAGCAGGTTGATCCAAACACCCGAAGGTGAGCAACACTCGGCTTCTCCTTGAACATTAGTTCGTGAGGGGTCTTCATGTTGATAGGACTTAGAGGCAATCTGTTGATGACATAAGCTGCGCAAGACATTCCCTCCGCCCAGAAGGACTTTGGAATACTCTTGGCATGAAGCCAGCATTTGCAAGTTTCCGTCAGATGACGGATCTTCCTTTCGGCAACGCCATTCTGCTGTGGAGTATGGGCACAAGTGAGCTCTCTCCGAACGCCGTGTTTCCTGCAAAAACTTGAGAACTCACCAGAGGTGAACTCCCCACCATTGTCAGTTCTCAACTTCTTCACCCGCAGGCCTAAACGACCTTCCACCAGCTCCTTGAACTCCACAAATTTAGCAAAAGCTTCTGACTTCTCTTTCATGAAATACACCCAGACATATCTGGTGTAGTCGTCAATCAACACCAACATGTATCTGTTGCCTCCAAGGCTTGGGGTGGCAGTCGGTCCCATCAAATCACCGTGGATGCATTCCAACGGCACTTTGCACCTTGTTTGCGATTTGTCAAATGGAAGTCGATGAGACTTACCAAACTGACATCCTTCGCAGACATGACCGTCTCCATAGGAAGACAAGCTAGGCAAGCCATTGACAAGGCCCTTTACAGCCATAGCCTTTAATTTGTCCATGCCTACATGCCCCAACCTTTCATGCCAAATGGCCGCGCCATCGTTTGTCCTCATCTTATCAACATAGGTACTTGTCGATAAAACGAACAAGTCCTTCACCCGCTTGCCGACATGAAAAACTTCTCCCTTTATCTCCGGTTGAGTTTTGAGAAACTTCACTTCTGTTGGGCCAAACAGAACGTGATAACCGGCATCGACCGCGTTGGTCACAGAGAAGAGATTTTTCTTCATACCAGGCACGTGATAAACACTCCTCAACGTGAGTGGACCCTTATCACTGCTCAGAGAGACGACTCCTTCGTGCTCTACTGGATGGATAGAATTATCAGCCGTAATGATAGCATTATTACCTGAGTAAGGCGCCAAAGAAGAGAACTTTGATCCATCTCCGGTGAGATGATGTCCACACCCTGAATCAACAATCCAGTCCTCTTCATAGTTGATGGAAGCCAAGGCTTTAACGGGCATCGCCGTTATATTAGACACAAAGGCTCCTCCCCATCCAACTTCACCAGACTTTGGCATCTCCTTCTCCACTACATGTCCCGGCTGAAGATTCACTCGACAATCTTTCTTGAAGTGCCCGGTCTTGTTGCATCTAAAGCACTTTGGTCCCTCACCTTTCTTCTTCCCATCAGACTTAGGAGCATAGCCCCTATCTTGCTGACCTGAAGTGGAGGGTCCATCATGACCCGGCTTCTTCTTCTCCCATTTCTTCTTCCTCTTCCCAGAGAACATCACATCACTTTCTCCCCCGGAGATAGAAACCCCCGCCATCTGTCTTGCTAAACTTTCTTGCGAAGCAAGAAGGTTCTCCAGCTCCAACAACGACGGTTGATTTGCCCAACCCTGAACTGAAGTCACAAAGGCAAGATACTCCTTCCGCAACCCGCGAATGATATGCCTCTTCAGTTTTGCCTCAGAGATTGGCTCATCAGGGTCCAAAGCAGAAATTTCTGCCGTGAGATTCTTCATCTTGAGGAAGAAGGTAGAAATAGAAAGATCACCTTGAGAGGCTTTAGCCAACTCATTTTCAAGAAACTGTAGCCTTGCTACATTCTTCTTATTGAACAATCCATCCAAGGATGTCCAGATCTCCGCAGCAGATTTACATCCGATAACATGATCAAACAGCTCTGGTGAGATAGCCCTCTTGAGAGTGAACTCTGCCTTAGCATTCAACCTCCTCCAAAGCCTCACCTCTGCCATATTATCACCTGCTGGAAACACCTCCTGTGTGTCTTCTCCGCCGACTATCTCCCAAAGATCCTCGCCAATCAAATAACTCTCCATACATGACTTCCACTTTTTGAAGTTAGTCGATGTGAGGAGTTCAATACCAAGACCTCTTGCGAAACTGCCTTCCATGGCAATCAATGTGGTCTCTTCTTCACAAAGACGATGGCAACTCTAGTTGATCACTGCTTATCCACTCCAGGAACCTACCTCTGATACCATGTTAAAATTTTTGATTGGACCGTTTAGGAGTAAGCAGGAGTTGTATCAATAAGAGTTATAGCCAAACAACCACAATGCCAAAACCAGCAACACAAGAAATCTTTATTGAAATAATACTGCTTTACAATGCGAGGCATACATGGCGAGACATGATTCATAAGAATCACGGAGACGAGAAGAACAAACACACCAAAAAACAGAAACCGGCGGTCTGCCAGAAAGAGACCGCACGGATTGCAACAAAGGTTCAGGCCGCCCGGATTGTTCTGCTGTACTCCCAGACCGCTTGCACAGTCAGACCGCAGAAACACCTTGAGACCGCACGAACAGGAGCAGACAAACTGCACTGCCAGACCGCAATCTCAGCCCGCACGAACTGAAGCTTATTCAAATGAACAAAGAACTGAAGTTGTCGCCAGACCGAACTCAAATCGCCTAACCGCTGAAGGTCGCCTGATCGCTGAGTTTACTGCGAACAGCACAAGAACAATAAACCAGTTCGCTGACAAGCCGCAGACGAACTGTTTATTCGAGCCACCGGAAATCACCAAGGAAGGAGACCGAAACCTGCTGACCGCAAACCTGCGAACACAACAAACGGTTAACTCGCAACCAAGCCGCGCGAACTCAAACTTGAGACCGCAAGAATCTATCCGGGCTCTTGTTCTTACAGTTCTCGTTATGAATGACGGGCCATGCACCCCTATTTATAGGCGGGTGGACGGATGTCGTCACCGCACAAACCGGGATACAGTCACCACCCATCAGCTCACGAACGGTCTCCAAAACCAGACCGCGCGAACACAGCACTTGGACAAAATTTAGTCCAAGACCGAAGTCAGCAGCAAGCCGCGCACAAACCGCACGGACACAGCGATCACCCTTCCTGAGATCGCCAACACAGAGAAGCAACTAGCCGACTTGAACCAAGTCGCCAGAATAGAAACCAAGCCGCCCGGTCTCATCGGTCAACCAAGAACAGACCGACTAGAACAAGACCGGAAACAACCCGCAATAGGTCGCCAGAACCAGCGACCTAAACCAAGAAGCAAGCTGGCCGATCGCACCAGATCGCCAGGAACAAACCGCCAGAGCACCAGCGCAGACCGCGCGGTCTCTGTGGTCTCCAGCCTTCAAACCGGCCGGACTCCTATCCACTTCACTTCAACAATTTCAACAAAACTTATTTCTACAAGAGGTAAGATATATGATGTCGAATTGACAAAATTAACATATAACATTCATATTGGAGAGGATGGGTCTCTCTAAGGTAGAATTTCTGATAATAATATCCATATCACTGAGGAGTTGTTGAGTCTCACCTTCGATTTACCAGTAGGCGATGACTCATCTAAATTGACGGCAACAGAAACTCAGCAGGCACTGCAAATCATGAATTTCCACAAAGAAAAGGAAATCAATCTAAAGAAGAATGATTTTTCAGAAGAATACAGGTTCTTGGCAGACATAGTAGGTTAGGTCCTACTATGTAAAATATCTGCTCACGATGTGATTCCTAAATAACAACTGTAAATCATGGGAGTGTTGGTTCTCAACAAAAGAATCCACAGGTGGAGGTGCCTAGTAAGACTAATGGGTCACAAGTATGCTCACAATGAAAATGCATACATGAGGATCATGAGTCAAGTACTATATCACCACTATCTGGTGGTGTGCACATCCCAATGAGTGCCCATTCCTCCTAGTAAAAGAATAAATATTGGAATCTTCTCCATGTGGACCAGAAAAATTCTGAAACTTGGTCAAGTTACACCATCTCTTCCATCCCTAGCTGCTCAAGAATAGAAAACATTCATACCGGATACCCTAGCTGAAGAACATCCAGCACAGATCTCTTCACCACAACATGATCGTATAGTTACTCTTTATGCTCCTCTATCACAAGATAATCCTCAACCAACTACTCCTATTGACATAACAACCCCTCCTATAGATATACCTTCTACCTCCTATACTATACCTCCTTTTGATATTGATCAGGCAATCTCTAAAGCAGTGGATCTGGCCACTAGGACTTTTTATGACCTGCTACAGACTTAGTCAAGGAAGTTTCAAAGGAAATATTCTCAGATGGAAACTGAACTAAAAGAAACAAATGAGCCAATTCAGGCAATCAATACACTAATTCCCTCCTCAAAGATAACAAGATCTTTCTTAACCTTACTTGTCTACAAGGTTCAGAAGGGGGAGACTATAAGAGGAGGAAATGACTACTACAGTTATTTCAGAAGTCCCTACTCTAGAAAAGTCTGCACAAATTTAGAAGGAGTTGCCTGCATCAACCCAGGGGAAGCTCCTCACAGCTGATGAACAGATCATCAAGGATGTCACTATAATTGCTCATGATGTTGTCCATATTGCGGAAGATACTACATCACTTTAGGGGAAGCTTCACAAAGATGTTGACAAAACTACTGAGGAGGAGGAAGAGAAGAATGATGTCAGGACTGCTGAGGAGGAGGAGGTGCCTCTCATTTTGACAATAAGAAATGTGCCAACACAATTCTTCTAAAGAAAAGGAAAAGCTTTTCCCAACGATTAGTAGCAATTAGGTGAGAAGAAAATGAACAACTACTCTTATAATTATCTGAGATACAATTATGGTGGACAATCAGATTTATTAATCAGAAGTTTTTCATACCATTTTAGTATATGTTGTCATTCTGTTAAAATATGTTTTTATGTACACTCTTTTATTTTTCCATATGATGAAATCACTTAAATTTTTTGTAAAATTTGTTAAGATAAATTGGGAGAGATTGTTGGGAAAAACACCATCTTGATTTATCTTACAAATTATGTAAAATTGATTTCGTCCTCTATGATTTATTACCCATGTTGTATAGTGAGGGTAATATGGTCTTTAGATATCCGAGGTTGACCCACTCACATTACTGTGTCAAAGTCTAGTTAAAAAGGGTGCAAAATATAGTTGAGTTAAATCTGCGTCAAAAAGAAGTTGACGCAGCTTCGATTGAAAGTCAAATTAACTTTGAATAGAAGTAAAGATAACTCAAACTAACAGTCGATGCATCATTGGAAGTCAACACAACGTCAAATTGTATTTGACGCAGAATCCAGAGTTATTCGATGCATCATTGTAAGTCGATGCAACTTCGAATTGTATTCGACGTAGAAGTCAGAGGTTAAAGTTTATGTTATTTATCTCAACATGTACGTCGATAAGAAATTGATGCTACATCGATAGTAGAGTTCAAATCAAAGTTGAGGAAAATTTTGAAGTTGTTTCTAGTAGAACTCATAGATGCGTCGATAAAAAGTCAGAAGTTATTCAACGCAACGTTGAATACAGTCACAACTTTGGAAAACTTCCTGGAATAGATTCTATTGCTTATTCAGAAGAAATATATGGAAGATATTTGAATTATAACAGGTCGTACATGAACAAGAAGAGAGAATAATTCCAGAGATTCAATAATGATGAATTTGGAAGTTATACAAAAGAAAAGAGCAATAATTTCTCTTGGACATTCCAATTGGAGAAAAATCAGAAGAGGAAAGTCATTCATCTCCAGTTCGACGGAATAGTAATACATATATAATCCAAAAGAATGTTGACAACAGAACAATCATTTTTGTTCTTCACTATCTCTCTATCTTACAACATACACAACATATCTCTGTATAGGAACACAGAAGGCTTCTTCTTCCTCTCTCTCTCTCTGAAAGAAGCATACATAATATATAGAGATCAACAATTTATTCAGGGGCTATTATAATCCTTGCATCTTCCTCAAGCAAGGATTTATTCTCTGAAAAAAGATTCAGAAAATACTTAGTGCCTACAATCCTCATCGACTGCTGCAAGAGGATTAATCTTAGAAGAACAATCTGCGTCTTCTTCTTTCTTCGTTTACTCTATTTTCTATTTCCTAAAAATTGAGTAAAGAGTCCTAAGAGTCTCTCTACAAAGTATTAAACCTGGTGTAAGATCTTTTACAAAAGATCTAGTTTTGGTTCAAGATCTCCGTTGGGTATTATGCCTTCAATATCTCTAGATTTGAAGAAGAAACACAAGTATAGATAAGTCAAGTTGTTTTTGATATTACGTCTAAGTTCATCATATGATAGATACATCAATGCTACATCACTAGTGTATAGACGACAAAAATAATGAAAAATTAACTAAGTAAAATATTGTCTCAAGACTCGGCTGAAGAATCATGAAGAAAAGTATTATATCGTCGAAACAGTTTCGGTGATATCGTCTTGATAAAAGCACATCGTCTTGAAGGATGAAGAAAGATTGTCATAGATAATGTTAAGTCCGTATTCGATGACATCGTCGTGAAGAAAGCATGTCATAGATAAAGATAAAGCTCAGATGTTGACGACACCGTCCTGAAGAAAGCTTATCGCAGACACAGCAAAGATATCTCCACGATATCGTCAAAAAGAAGTAATATCGTTGAGATATTACATAAAGCCTTGAAGAAGGATGTATGTCGACTTAATGGAAGCATACTACTTTGAAGATCGAAGACATTTTGCATATAAGGAAGTATCTCGGCGATATCGTCTAGAAGAAGCAATCTCATTGAGATAACTAGCCAAGTACTAAAGTAGAAAGTATATCGACGACATCGTCGTGAAGAATATCTGTTGATCAAGACGATATCGTCTTGAAGGAACAATATTTTCTTGATGGTTGTACAGCTGCATTTAATGCGCAGACATTCTTGGAAATGAATTATCAGGGAATGCGTACGCCGCCTATCTTGCGCACAAATCAGGGAGCCATAAATGAAATATTCTCTGCAGAATATGGTTGTTACACTGTAGTTAAGAAAGACATTTAATATTTATATTCTCTACAAGTTCCAAGAAAGGCTAGTAATAATGACAAAGAATTTCCAATTCTGCAAAGCGTTTTCAAATGAGAAATTGATTATGGAATAATCAATAGGGGTTTTATGCAAGATTGCAGAGGTTATAAAACAAGATAATTTTATTTACAGGATACTCTTCTTAATCAGAATTCACCAAAGCTTTCATTCTTGAATATATTCTCTGAAGAGAAGAAGTCTTCATTGCTGTTGGGTTGTGAAGTTCTACAGAAGATTCTAAAGAAAGGTTCATTGATCCACAAAATCCTTGGACTTAGAAGAAGAAGAAGATCTGTTATTCAAGTGTTCATTTTCTGAAGTCTTCTCTTCTACAACAACAATTATGTACTACTTTCTATGGCTCTTTGTGAGTCTGAGTTGGTAGGATCTAGTGATAGATCTGAGTTTGTTGGGTTTTTGGTGAACCTAAGTTCGGTAGGATCTTGACGAAGATCTGAGTTTGTAGGACTTGTAAAGTCTGAGCCTCATAGGGTTCTGTGTGAACCTGAGTTGTAAGATCTGAGTATAGTGAAAAGATCTGAGTTGGAGAAGTTGCCTAGTCTATCACACTACTAGATAGGTGGGAGGGATAGTGGAGTACCTCTAGACATATTGTCTAGTTGGGAACCAATATAAATCATTATGTATTTTCTGTGATGCTTTAGTGATGTGATAGATAAACTATTAAATAGTAAAGGAAATTTAAAACACCTAATCACCCCCACTAGGTGTAGTTTACAGTCAACCCATATCTTTCAATTGGTATCAGAGGGAGGTTAAGTTAAAAAGTTAAACAACTTAGAACAAGATCTACAAAACTAGTGGGTTGTATGAAACAAATGGATGATGAGCATCATAAGGAGATGAGCTCAATGAAGCTGCCTATCTGCACCAAGGAAAACTTCCCCATCTGGAAGCAAAGAATTAGGTTGTACATGGAAGCCTAAGATCCTAGAGTCTATCTGGCAGAAGAAGGACCCTATGTTCCCATGAACATTCCTATAGATCCAACAGTTGTTCCCACACCTAAGAAATTATCTGATTTCACCAAAGATGAAGTTGCCCTGGTCACTATGAACAAAAGGGCTAAGAACATCATTGTAAATACAATTGATGATTCAACATTCCAGAACCTAATTCATTGCAAGATGGCTAAGGAGATGTGGGATTCCCTGGTTGTCTACATGGAAGAAACTGAGGAAGTCAGAGATGACAGGAAATCCCTCCTGAATTCGGAGTATGAATCCTTCAGGCAAGTTAAGAAGGATGACATAGCTACCTACTATGAAAAGTTCTTCAAGATTGTCAATGGGCTCAAAACTTATGGAAGAGATTTCAACAACTATGAACTAAATGATAAATTCCTGAGATCCCTGAACAAAGAATGGGACATAAAGATGTGTGCCATAAGAGAAGTCGGCAATCTAGTAGCAATGGAACCTAGACAGATGTATGGCAAGCTCCTATCATATGAGCTGTAGCTGAATACCATAAAGGCTGAGGAAGAAAACTCCAAGACATACTCCAGAGAAAAGGCAGTGGCTTTTAAAGTTGAAGCTTCCAAAAAGCACAAGACATTGGAGCCTATCTATGTGTCAGGTGAAGAGGTCTCAAGCAACTCCACTTCAAAACTTTCTGATGAAGATCTATCATTGTTCACCAGGCAGTGTAAGAAACTACTGAGAAACAGAAAAAGAGGGAACAGAAAATATGAAGCTTCACCCTCCAGTGCCAGGAGAGAAGAAAAGCACAGAAGAAAACACAGATCATATAGGTATGATTCCAAACCTAGTAAACAAAATTCTTCTAAAACAATTTGTTACATCCGCAACAAGCCTGGACTTGTCATTGATGAATGTCCATACAAAAGACAAGAGAAGAGTGAGGAAAGGAAGAACTCAAGGAACATGAAGTCAGAGAAGAGCCTTGTGGCAAATAAAGTGAAGACACTCAGTGATAGTGACACTGATTATTCCTCATCAGAATCAGATATCCACATAGCAGCCATGGCTCTCTCAGATGAAGAATATTGTGATGAAACTCATCACAAATAGGTAATTCCTAAAGCATCTCCTACTCTTTCTGACACAGATTTATTTACCAGCTTCTCTTCAACAAAAGAAGAAATTGACACAGAATATACAGAGAAATTTGGTGCATTGCTTGATGCTCTGAAAAAAGCAAAAGCTCTCTGTAAGGCTCAAGCTGCAGAGATCATCTCCCTGAGTGGGAAGAGAGATGAACTGCTTGAGAAAGTAACTAAGTTAGCTCAAGAAAAGACCAAATTGTCAATCACTCCACCTGGTATCTCTCCACTGAGTATCAACACCTTGACTGAAGTCATCAAGCACAAGAATACTAAAATCAACGAAATGGAGGATAAGCTTCTTAAGGAAAAGAAAATTGTGGATAGTTATTCCAAGCCACAAATAGTTCTTCCCTTGATTGATAGCTTTTCACTAACAAATAAACAAGGTTTGGGTTATACTCTAGGTGAAAACTTTGGGAAATCCACCCAAGGAAAGACAATCTTTAGAAAAGTGATTATACCCACAAACTTATATGATCACATCAGCATCTATGCATGCAAAGAAATCCAGAAGATTGAAAGTGGACTTAAGCTACCATCTACCTGGCTGAGCAAAAGACAAACTTTCCTTGTGAAAAGTGCTTTATCTGCACCCCATAAGAACCCTTCAGGAATGGCTTTCAAAAGTTGTTGTGTTGGGGAAAACCTTTCAGCTTACAAGAAGGGGAGGCCAACTGTTAAGCAGCAGCCTAACTCAATCAGATATAACACTACAAGAAAATATAGATATAATAGATTTGAATGTTGGTGTTGTGGAAAGGTAGGGCACTTTGCCCTAGACTGTTGGTCCAATCCAACTGTTCAGAATCATTCCCAGATGACATCCAGAAAGCAAGCTATCAAATCATTCCCTAATAAGCACCCAGGACCCAAGAGAAACTAGGTTCCTAAGGAAGTGTAGTTGTCTTGCAGGTATGTCCAAAGATCACCAAGACTCATATATGGTACTTGGACAGTGGATGTTCCAGGCATATGACTGGAACAAGAAGGCTATTGAAGGAGTTTGCACCTATAGAAGATGGACCCAAAGTCAAATTTGGAGGATCAGACAGAGGTGTAGTCAAGGGCTATGGTAAGATCACAAATGGCAGTATCACTATCACAAGAGTAGCTTATGTGGAAGGTTTACAACATAACCTTATAAGCATAAGTCAGCTGTGTGACTTGGGATATGTTGTTTCCTTCCACAAGGATAAGTGCCTGATCAAGAACTGTGAGAATGAATCCATTCTAACAGGTATTAGGAGTGGAAATATTTATTGTCTAAATTTCATTGCATTAGGAAAAATGAGCCTGTATGTCTTGTAGCAAATGTTGGAGTGTATGATTGTGTAAAGTGTTATAAGAGACTAGCCCACATTAACTATAAGTCCCTCAAAAAATTAATGGCAGAGAACTTGGGAAGAGATGCTCCTAAGCTGGATTGCTTAGAGATGTGTCCTTCTCCTGCATACCAAATGGGCATGCAGACAAGAACTTCATTTAGAAGCATACATGACAAAGAATCCACTTGGTGCCTATACCTACAAGACATGGACTTATTTGGTCCTATGGTAGTACTCAGCTTAGGAGGAATGGCTTATACATTGGTTATTGTTGATGATCATTCTACATTTTCCTGGGTATTCTTTTTGAAACACAAATCTGATACCCTAAGTATATTCAAGAATTTTGTCAAACAAATTCAGAATGAAGTAAGCAACTCTGTGGTCAAAATCAGAAGTGATCATGGAACTAAATTTCAGTATGGTTCAATGACAAAATTCTGTGAAGAAGAAGGTATCTTACAAGAGTTTTATTCTCCCAGAACTCCCCAACAGAATGAGGTGGCTGAGAGAAAAAATATAACACTTATTGAAGCGGGAAGGACCTAGCTAAGTGACTCCTCTCTCCCAAAATACCTCTGGACTGAGGTAGTTAACATTGCATGTCATGTGCAAAATAGAGCACTCATCAATAAGAATCATAATAAGACTCCTTATGAGCCGATTAAGGATATGAAGCCAACACTATCTTACTTCAAAATATGTGGAAATAAATGCTATGTGCTGAAAAACAATAAGCACTACATTACCAAATTCTCTAAAAAGAGCTATGAAGGTGTCTTTGTAGGATATAACAAGCATAGCAAGGCCTACAAAGTCTTCAATAAGAATGCTCTTACTATTGAGGAATTTGTTCATGTAATTTTTGATGAGAGCAGCATGCTGCATAATCCTTCTTCTAGTTCATCCAATGCAGGAATTGATGAAAGATTAGAGAACCTCAAAATCAGAGAAGAAGAACCAGTTGAGAAGAATAAGTCCTTCACAATGGACTCTATTCCAGAATGAGTTGAAGAGTTTACTGAGGAGCCAAATCCCCTAAATGTGCACCTTAAAGCAGGAGCTAAAGAAGTTACTGAAACTAGAGAACCAACAAGTGCAATGCCTAATGCTATGAAACATCATAGAAATCATCCAACAAATCAGATAATTGGTGAGCTTACTGATGGAGTGAAAATAAGGAGAAGTGCACTAAATGAAAACTTGCATCTTAGTTTTCTATCCCAACTTGATCCCAAGAAATTTGAGGAGGCTAATAGAGACCAATTTGGGGTTATGTCTATGAAAGAAGAGCTAAATCAGTTCAAAAGGTGCAAGGTATGGAAACTTGTCCCAAGGCCACAAGGGAACAATATCATTGGGACAAAGTGGGTTTACAAAAATAAGATGGATGAAGATGGACTGCTTATAAAGAACAAGGCAAGACTGGTAGCTCAAAGATACATGCAGGAGGAAGGCATAGACTTTGATCAGATATTTGCACCTGTTGCTAGATTGGAAGCCATCAGACTCTTTCTAGCCTATGCTGCATACAAGGGGTTCAAAGTTTATCAAATGGATGTCAAATCAGCATTCCTAAATGGAAATCTAAAGGAAGAAGTTTATGTAGCTCAACCGCTAGGTTTTATCTCTCCAAACTTTCCTGATCATGTATATTTCCTCAAGAAAGCCTTATATGGGCTAAAGCAATCACTAAGGGCCTGATATGAGACATTGTCTGCCTTTCTCCATGAAAATAAATTCTCAAGAGGAAAAATAGATATGAATCTTTTCTTGAGAGAGTTGAAGGGCCAAATCCTTTTGTTCCAGATATATGTTGATGACATTATATTTGGATCATGATGAGCTAAAATTTAGGATGTAAATAATTTTCTCCAAATTCTACGAACTATAGGCAAGAGCACCTATCATTCATAGCATAGGATATTCAAAACAAATAAATATCAAGTGTCGTATTCCACGGGTCTGTTGATTACTTCTACTCACGCAAATTATTATTATTTTATCGGCAGTAAAATAGAGTTTTGAAAATAATTAAAAGAAAAGAAACATTTGATCGGGAATCATTCTTAAGTGAAATGTTTTGTAAATCTAGAATTCAAAAGAAATCGATTTAGACAAACTTGACCGTGGAGGTTCCCAAAATATGATAGAACCTCTCTCGAGAAAACTACCACCTAACCTTAGGTTGATCGATTAAGACCCCTCGGCCAGTCGAAACCCCTAAGCTTGCTTTATGCGGTGAGCCCCACTATTGGATTTGACTCCAATCCGGAAGATTTGCGTCACCCTCTCTCGAGGAATGCATACA
The DNA here is from genome assembly GCA_033032865.1 of Dactylorhiza incarnata. Classification (NCBI taxonomy): domain Eukaryota; kingdom Viridiplantae; phylum Streptophyta; class Magnoliopsida; order Asparagales; family Orchidaceae; genus Dactylorhiza; species Dactylorhiza incarnata. The sequence goes on along the minus strand of JAWHQI010000255.1, from coordinate 3,654,302 downwards.
ACTCTTTTTACCGATGAGCGATCTACTCGTATTTACGGATCTCTCGATACACTAAAATACGGATCAAACTTGATTATCATACCCTAGAAATATGAAACCAAAAATTGCAAATCAACGGTAAATCTTAGTTTTCCAAACTAAACTATGAATAAGAGATTTTGAAAAGATAAAAGCTTAAGAATTCATCCGACCAAATACTATGAAAATTAACAAAACATAATTGAGAAGAAAGTTATTTTTATTTCTAAGTAAAGAAAAGTACAATTGCATGTAAAGTAGATCTAAGCTAGGAATTAAAAAAGACAAGACATAAAATAAAGTTACACTAAGAAAAATGTAGAAAAACTATACTAGAAACGATCCAAACTAAGCATGGCCTGGATCCCCATCACTTTGGCAGCAGCTGGCTTTTATAGGCAGAAAATTGCTGAGTCACGCCCTTGGTCACGCCCGTGACCAAGGGCGTGTAAGCTGCGTAATTGCGTCTTGAAAGCCCGGGAACGTTGGGGAAGAAAAACCGCCAAAATTGATCATCTCGACGGGTCACGGCCTAGGTCACGCCCGTGACCTAGGGCGTGACTTGACCGAGTCAGGAAACGGCGGGAAACGGCGCGATCTGGAGTTAATTTGGCAGTTGAGGGAGAGGGCACGGCCTCGGTCACGCCCGTGACCAAGGGCGTGTAAGCTGGAACGACTCGGCGGCAGAAACTGCTTGAATTGAATGCTTGTTGGGCGAGTCACGCCCGTGACTTGAAGGTCACGCCCCCGGTCACGCCCGTGACCTGGGGCGTGTAACTTTAATCCGACGTGGCAGCGAGTTCAGTGAGCTGAAAGCGATACACGGTCGTGGCCATGGTCACGCCCCTAGGTCACGCCCGTGACCTGGGGCGTGTATTGAGGGTTTTTGCAGAAATGCTCCAGAATTTCCCCTGAACACGGCTATGTGCTTGAAATTGCTATTAGCAGCCCCAAAGTCCCTGAAAATATAAAACAAAGCAAATTAGATATATATTAAATTAAAATTATATAAAAACTAATTAATTACTACTAAAATACTATATAAAAATAACTATAAATAATGCACTATCAAATACCCCCATACTTAAGCTTTTGCTATTCCAGAGCAAAAACTAATTTATAAGTATGAGAAGAATTTATAGGACATTTCCAAAAAGATTTACTTCAAATTATGCACTTCAAATCTCATAAAACTCATGTCAAAATAAGTTAAGAAATTAAAATTCAGATTTATAAGAAATAATTAATAATTCATAAATTGAAATGAGTAGAATAAATTTTAGTTCTGAAATTCTCTAACTAAATCTTCATAAACAAAATTGCATTGAATTAAGCAAAATATTCCAAGATTAAAATTATAAGAACTTTACAATCATGAGAAACTTTTAGAAAACTACAAAATATTAACTATGCTCTCTCAATAATATCTTGGATAAACAAGTGAACTTGGCTAAATGGGGTAAAATTGGCATTGAAGAAGTTACTTTGTATATGGGAAATGATGAATTTTATCCTCTCATTTCCATCTTTTTTTTTTTTTTAATTTCTTCTTCTTTTTATATCCCAAATGTATATGTTTAGGAGTGATGAATTTTATCCTCTCAACTCCATGCCATATAATCTTTCACTGATTTGGGTGCATATGTTTAGGAATGATGAATTTTATCCTCTCATTCCATGACATATGATCTTTTCAAAATTTTTTTATGCCAAACAATGGGTTTAACAAAAAGGTAGGGGAAGGGCTAGGGTTTAAAGGCTAAACAAATTCCAAAGAAACATTTTAAGAGCATAGAAAATAATTTGAGCAATCTACAAGAAACTATGAGTTCAAGTTAATATAAGTAAAATCTAGAGATATTTAACACAATTACTACAAAATTGAATTATGATATTTTAAAAGAGAAAGTAAAACTAAGAAATATTCTAAGCAAATCAAGATAATGAAAAACTCATTAAATCAAATTCATCTAAAAATTAAATCTAACATATTTTGAAGAGAAATATAAGATTAAAACTACATAAAAAGAAAACTCCTTAAAAAGCCTATAAAGACAACTCATAATTAAAATTAATTTTGCATAAATGAAGTTTGGAGAAATTTAATATTACAAAATTTATTTTATTGGAAATTAAAATAGTTTTTTAAATGAAAACATTTTTTTTTTGAATTTTGTAAATTTTTATAACAAAATTGAAAATAAAGAATAAAAAAAATCAATTTTTTTTTGTGAGTTTTGAAAAAGATTTTCTAATTTTTTTTGGATTTTTAATAAAAACTGAATATAGGAGAATACACCCCCATACTTAAAAATAAACATTGTCCCCAATGTTTATAAGCCAAGTAGGAGGGAAAAGAAAATAAAATGCGGAAAAAGTAAAGGGCAAGAAAAATAAAGATAAGCAAGGGGTGCCTCCCAAGAGCGCTTTCTTTTTCCCGTCTTTAAGCTAGACGGTTATTATTAGGAAAAAGGAAAATAAAATTGAAAATGCACAGGCAACTCCCTTAATTCACGCTCAGGTGAGCATGCCGAAATCCGTTGCCCGGCGACTCCTCCGCTATACTCTTGACTCTTCCGTTGTCCGTTAGCGTGAAATTGTGAATCCAAATTACCTATACATACCTTAGGTAATTTGGATTGTTGGAGATGAGCGGCAAATGAATCGGTGAAGACGTTTGGTTGCAACGGCTCATCCTCTACATGAAAATCGTTAGTATAAAAAGAATCAAGATTTAGCGAGTCAGAAAATTTTTCACAAGGAGGAGTTTCTTGCGAAAATACATGATTAAGCGTCGGTTGTTTATTTTCAAAAATAAAAGAAGTATCAGAAAAATCAATGCAAAGGGGAGAAAATTCATGAGACACAATTTCTTCATGAATTATAATTTCATGAGAATGAGAAGAAAGGGCGGGCGAAGGAGAAGAAGAAAAATTTTCATTTTCTAATTCGTCCGGTGTCTCCATGACTTTGCGAAATTCTTGGTACAATTGTTCTTCTTGATCTTGAGAATAAACATTTAAAGTGGGAGAAATAACATTCGGAAAAATTTCAAGATCAGAAGAAGAACAAACTTGTGGAAAAGGCGAGGAATGCAAATCATAATTGAAGGAATTTCCATTTTCGCACTGAAAACTATCTGGGTGACCTTGCCACCATGAATAATCAACATTAGAGTAAGAAGGAAATTCATTCAAATCATTATTTAAAGAAAAATTATTTTCATCATAAAAATTATTATTATAAAAATTATAATTTTCAGTAGAAAAATTAATTTGATTGTCATTAGAAAAATGTTGAAATGAAAAATAGCATTCCTCACTAGAATGATGATGCCCACAAAAATGACAAATAATTTGGCGCATTCGCGCGGCTTCCAAAAGATCAACTTTATTTTGAAGCTCGGCAACTTTTGCGGCCAACTGCGAGAACATCATTTTTTTTAAAAAGAAAATTAAACAACCGTTACCTAATAGAAGTGAATTTTAAAAGAAAAAGCAAAAAGAGAAATGGGGGGGAGAAAGAGAATGATAAAATTAATAAAATTCACGCTTTCAAAATATCAACAAAAAGTACTCCCCGGCAACGGCGCCAAAAACTTGATGAGCTAAAATTTAGGATGTAAATAATTTTCTCCAAATTCTACGAACTATAGGCAAGAGCACCTATCATTCATAGCATAGGATATTCAAAACAAATAAATATCAAGTGTCGTATTCCACGGGTCTGTTGATTACTTCTACTCACGCAAATTATTATTATTTTATCGGCAGTAAAATAGAGTTTTGAAAATAATTAAAAGAAAAGAAACATTTGATCGGGAATCATTCTTAAGTGAAATGTTTTGTAAATCTAGAATTCAAAAGAAATCGATTTAGACAAACTTGACCGTGGAGGTTCCCAAAATATGATAGAACCTCTCTCGAGAAAACTACCACCTAACCTTAGGTTGATCGATTAAGACCCCTCGGCCAGTCGAAACCCCTAAGCTTGCTTTATGCGGTGAGCCCCACTATTGGATTTGACTCCAATCCGGAAGATTTGCGTCACCCTCTCTCGAGGAATGCATACAACTCTTTTTACCGATGAGCGATCTACTCGTATTTACGGATCTCTCGATACACTAAAATACGGATCAAACTTGATTATCATACCCTAGAAATATGAAACCAAAAATTGCAAATCAACGGTAAATCTTAGTTTTCCAAACTAAACTATGAATAAGAGATTTTGAAAAGATAAAAGCTTAAGAATTCATCCGACCAAATACTATGAAAATTAACAAAACATAATTGAGAAGAAAGTTATTTTTATTTCTAAGTAAAGAAAAGTACAATTGCATGTAAAGTAGATCTAAGCTAGGAATTAAAAAAGACAAGACATAAAATAAAGTTACACTAAGAAAAATGCAGAAAAACTATACTAGAAACGATCCAAACTAAGCATGGCCTGGATCCCCATCACTTTGGCAGCAGCTGGCTTTTATAGGCAGAAAATTGCTGAGTCACGCCCTTGGTCACGCCCGTGACCAAGGGCGTGTAAGCTGCGTAATTGCGTCTTGAAAGCCCGGGAACGTTGGGGAAGAAAAACCGCCAAAATTGATCATCTCGACGGGTCACGGCCTAGGTCACGCCCGTGACCTAGGGCGTGACTTGACCGAGTCAGGAAACGGCGGGAAACGGCGCGATCTGGAGTTAATTTGGCAGTTGAGGGAGAGGGCACGGCCTCGGTCACGCCCGTGACCAAGGGCGTGTAAGCTGGAACGACTCGGCGGCAGAAACTGCTTGAATTGAATGCTTGTTGGGCGAGTCACGCCCGTGACTTGAAGGTCACGCCCCCGGTCACGCCCGTGACCTGGGGCGTGTAACTTTAATCCGACGTGGCAGCGAGTTCAGTGAGCTGAAAGCGATACACGGTCGTGGCCATGGTCACGCCCCTAGGTCACGCCCGTGACCTGGGGCGTGTATTGAGGGTTTTTGCAGAAATGCTCCAGAATTTCCCCTGAACACGGCTATGTGCTTGAAATTGCTATTAGCAGCCCCAAAGTCCCTGAAAATATAAAACAAAGCAAATTAGATATATATTAAATTAAAATTATATAAAAACTAATTAATTACTACTAAAATACTATATAAAAATAACTATAAATAATGCACTATCAGATCAACAGGTGGGAGTCTTTGCAAAAGCTTTGCTAAACTTATGCAAAGTAAATTTGAAATGAGCAGTATGGGAGAGCTAAAGTATTTCTTAGGTCTTCAAGTAAAGCAATCTGAGGAAGGATTTTTATATTTCTCAGACCAAGTTTACCTTGGATATCGTAAAGAACTTTGGTATGGAAAACTCTACCCCTATGAGAACACCTATGGTTTCTACTGTGTTTCTAGAAAAGTATGAAAAGGGGAAACTCTATAATGAGTCCATGTATAGAAGCATAATTGGCTCATTGCTCTATCTTACTGCAAGCATGCCAGACATCATGTTTGCCACATGTGTCTGTGAAAGATATCAAGTGAACCCCAAAGAATCTCACTCCTTAGCTGTATAGAGAATTCTGAGATATCTAAAGGGTACTCCAAATCTGGGGCTCTAGTATCATAAGTTAGATGATTTTGAGCTGTGTGGATATTCTGATGCAGACTTTGCTGGATGCAAAGAAGACAGAAAAATCACTCCAGGAACTTGTCAGTTCCTGGGGAGAAGGCTTGTGTCCTATAGTAGCAAAAAGCAAAATAGCATTACCATCTCCACAGTTGAATCAGAATACATTTCAGCTGGCAGTTGTTGTGCACAACTCCTGTGGATTCAACGCCAATTAGAGGATTACAATCTGCACATCAAGAGAACACCTCTCTTTTGTGATTCCTCAAGTGCCATCTCAATTGCCAAAAATCCTGTGGCACACAGTAGAACAAAGCATATTGAAATTAGATATCATTTCATTAGGGAGCATGTTGAAAAAGAGGGCATCTGCCTTGAGTATGTTAATACTGAGAGGCATGCTGACATTTTCACTAAACCCCTTGATGAGTCTAAATTCAATCAATTCAAAATTGAATTGGGCATGTTAAGTTCTTGAAATTAGGTTTGTTGAATCCATTGTATTCCTCTTTAGTAAGTATGCCATATTTCAATAGGTTGGATCTCAAATAAGTTCTACCTTAAAATGATCTGAAAATCTTAGATTTTGAAGACAGGAACACAGAAGGCACAACTTTAAGTCCCCTAGAGCAAAACAGCCTCTCAAAGAATATCGTTTTAATCAATAATAATGACATTGATGAAGTCTCGACGACAACATCCAAATCTCAACGACACAAATACAGACATCTCGACGATACTCTCGTCGATAAAGATACTCTCGACGACACTCCAAACCGACAATATGACGCAATAAAACTCAACATTGTTATGATTGTGCCGTAATTACGATATCTTCAAACCAATACAGTCGGATTTGAATAGGTACGCACCTCTTTACCTTCCCAATGCATTACTTTATATATTAGGCATTGTGTAAGCATAGAGATCGCGTACACACAAAACCCTAGAATCCTTCTTTCTTCTTCATCCATACGACAACCCTCTGCTAACGAAATGGCGTCGAAGAAGAATGATGAGAAACTCCCTTTCAGAGGAGATCTTCCGAAAGGAGGTTTTGAGCAGACAGAGGAAGATCTGGATATGGTTATAACTCTTTTATATGCATCGGAACTAAAATACCTTCTCACAGATCCAACCCGTATCTACTATTAAGCCGTCTCAGCGTTCTTTGAAAATACCGCATTTCACAAATCAGAAAAGGAAATCCGAACTGTTGTGTCAGGGCAGCACATTCAACTGACTGCTGAAATTCTATCCACAGTGCTACAACTTACTACATTTGAAAAGGATGAGACAGAAGAAGACGTCACTGACTCCGATGTCTATGAAGGATTGAAATATTGTGGTTTCGAAATCAAACCCTACAGCAACCTGCAGAGAATGCAGATGAATTGGCAAGGCAAACTACTAGCAGACATAATCGGAAAGGTACTGCTTTGTAAGACTGGCTCGCATGATTGTGTCTCAAAAGGAATGTTTCAGATTATGGTCAGAGTAATCTTAAATAAAAGGACTTATTGGGGAAAGTTATTGTTCAACATGATTGCAGACAACCTCAACTCTCCAAACTTTGGAAGAATTCTATCCTTATATCTCTCGAATACCATCCCACATCTCCTAAAAATTTCAGAATCATTTCCTCTCCATTATCTCAAGAAAATAGATATCATAACAGTGAGCAAGTGGGAGAAAAGGTTTAGAAAGAAAGATGCAAGTGAGTCTTCTGATCAAGGCCAAAAGTCCCCTATCATAGAATCTCAAGTTCCTTAATAATCCCTGACTCCAGTTGAGGGGGATCCTGCAAGGAAAGAATCCCTAACTCCTATTGAGGGGGAGCCTGCAAGGGAAGAAATCCATAGAATGGATAGTCCTCCTAATCCTCAAGAATAAGTGGATCCAGCTCATTTGGAGCTTCCTGAAAGAAACCCAAGCAGTCATCCAGATGTTGAAAAACATGAACACCCCTCAAAAACCCCTGCACCAATAGATGGGGAGCATACAGGTCTGACAACAATGCTGCCTTCACCTCCAATAATAGAAGTTGACCTATATCATCTACCCAGCACCACTCCCACAGTTCCATTGCCTAATTTCCTGTCTCACATGGAAGGCATGTTGAATAGGCAAAGAGAAAATTTTGAGAACTATGTACATCAGGCTGTCACATGCTGCAGAAATGATCTTTCTGCCAGGATATATGTTCTTCAAAGAGATATTCAGCACATAAATCTTCAGAATGCAAATATGTATCACACTGCTGCCAATGTTGTTGCTGACACAGGAAATGAAATAGTACGTTTCAATGAAGCAACCCGTCTGCTTGGACAGCAGCTTATTCTAGTGCTGGATAGAATACACACTCTCAGAGAAAATCAACAAGCAATTATTGCGAATCAGAGTGACTCTTTCAATGACTTTGAAGATGCAGTGAATACTCTACTTCAAAGAATTTCATCCTCTGCTCAAATTACTCAAGAGTTAATAAACAAAGTTGGTGGACTCCACTGCACATATTTCAAGTAACCCAAGATTATCTTTGCAATTCTTTCAATTAAGCCATCTGGTCATCTCAGGGAACTCGTATGGATGCCACTGGCAATCTGAACAATCTACTCACTAAACAAGTTAAGGCCTCACAGGCATCCCTCTACAATGAACTATTTTTAGAAGCCATATATGGGGAGATCATGTCAAGCCACCATGCCTTGTGGCTAGCTAATGAAGTTAGATTCTCCATGGAGCTTGAACCCATTGAATATGGATTGCCTATCAACATCAAATTCCTGAAGGCAATGTCTGTGCAGATGCTCCTCACAGTGCAATGTCTGAGGCCCCTGAAGAAGAGTATCAAGTGCCTGAGAATTATCAAGAGTATTTTGTTGATGACACTACAAGTGGAAGAAGGCAAATTAAGTAAAGCAAAAGACACTCTGTTGACCCTGAAGAGCAAGTAGCTAAAAGGAGGAGAATGGAAGAGGTTAAGAAAAATCCAAAATTTGAAGAATGGAGTACTTGCTCTAGAGACATCATTTTTAATACCTGGAAATTGTTCCAACAAGGAAAACATGATAGGGGCACCTTCTACAACTCAGATGAATGGCACAAATATGAAATGAGTGAAGCTGGTAGAAGGGAGAATTGGAACAAGATAAAAAGGGGAGATACGTCAGTTCCTGCACATGTACCTCTCAGATATCATCTCAAGCCCTTTAACTTCTTTGAAAGGCAAAGGCTGATATAGAAAGAAGCTGAGCAATCTAAGAAGGCAGGACCTTCTGAAAAAGGCAAATATATTCAAAAGGATTGAAAAGAAGAAGGATTTTAGAATTCACTTGCACACCTCTATGCCTTACAGTCATGTATCTAATATACATTGTAAGTGTATTGGACTGTCATGAATTAATATATGCAGTGATCATTGCCAAATTTATTGTCAATTATTATACTTGCTAATATGGCCTATCTATACTTATAAGTTCTGGCTTCTTCAAATAGGGGGAGATTGTTGGGTATTATACCTTCAATATCTCTAGATTTGAAGAAGAAACACAAGTATAGATAAGTCAAGTTGTTTTTGATATTATGTTTAAGTTCATGATATGACAGATACATCAAAGCTACATCACTAGTGTATAGATGACAAAAATAATGAAAAATTAACTAAGTAAAATATTGTCTCAAGACTCGGCAGAAGAATCATGAAGAAAAGTATTATATCGTCGAAACAGTTTCAGTGATATCGTCTTGATAAAAGCACATCATCTTGAAGGATGAAGAAACCTTGTCATAGATAAAGTTAAGTCCATATGTCGACGACATCGTCGTGAAGAAGGCATGTCATAGATAAAGCTAAAGCTCAGATGTTGACGACACCGTCCTGAAGAAAGCTTATCGCAGGCACAGCTAAGATATCTCTGTGATTTTGTCAAAAAGAAGTAATATCGTTGAGATATTACAAAAAGCCTTGCAGAAGGATGTATGTCGACTTAATGGAAACATACTACTTTAAAGATCGAAGACATTTTGCATATAAGGAAGTATCTCGGCGATATCGTCTAGAAGAAGCAATCTCATTGAGATAACCAGCCAAGTACTAAAGTAGAAAGTATATCGACGACATCGTCGTGAAGAATATCTGTTGATCAAGACGATATCGTCTTGAAGGAACAATATTTTCTTGACGATTGTAGAGCTGCATTTAATGCGCAAACATTCTTGGAAATGAATTATCAGGGAATGTGTACGCCGCCTAACTTGCGCACAAATCAGGGAGCCATAAATGAAATATTCTCTGTAGAATATGGCTGTTACACTGTAGTTAAGAAAGACATTTAATATTTCTATTCTCTACAAGTTCCAAGAAAGGCTAGTAATAATGACAAAGAATTTCCAATTCTGCAAAATGTTTTCAAATGAGAAATTGATTATGGAATAATCAATAGGGATTGTATGCAAGATTGCAGAGGATATAAAACATGATAATTTTATTTACAGACTCATCTTCATCAGAATTCACCAAAGCTTTCATTCTCGAATATATTCTCTGAAGAGAAGAAGTCTTCATTGCTGCTGGGCTGTGAAGTTCTACAAAATCTTTGGACTTAGAAGAAGAAGAAGATTTGTTATTCAAGTGTTCATTTTCTAAAGTCTTCTCTTCTACAACAACAATTTTGTACTACTTTGTAGGGCTCTTCGTGAGTCTGAGTTGTTAGGATCTAGTGATAGATCTGAGTTGGTATGGTTCTTGGTGAACCTGAGTTTTGTAAGATCTTGCTGAAGATCTGAGTTTGTAGGACTTGTAAAGTCTGAGACTCATAGGGTTCTGTGTGAACCTAAGTTGTAAGATCTGAGTATAGTGAAAAGATCTGAGTTGGAAAAGATGCCTAGTCTAGCACAGTGCTATATAGGTTGGAGGGACAGTGGAGTACCTCTAGACACATTGTATAGTTGGGAACCACTATAAATCATTGTGTGTTTTCTATGATGCGTGTGCTGTGATAGATAAACTATTAAACAACAAAGAAAATTGAAAACACCTAATCACCCCACCCCCCTCTAGGTGTACTTTTCAATCAACCCATATTTTTCAATCTCCTTATCAAAATATCTAATCATGGTTCTATGAGTCTCCTTAACAAATGACTCAGATGCTGGTTCTAAGAGTCCCCATATCAAAAGACTCAGGCACCGTGATAATGTATTCCTACCAAGGTGGTGGAAGAGTGGAGTACCCAGATTTTGGGGAACCACTATAACTCTTGTCTCTTCTGTGTTGTGTTAATTTTATGTGTTGTCCCTTATTTTTCCTTTCAACCACCCCACTTTGTTGGGGGGGGGGGGGGGGGGTCGGGGCCTGAAATGTTATGTCTTGTCCATTTATCCTCAAAGAATCTACAAAGTAACTCATTATCAAACTCTGTACCATGATCACATCTGATCATAACAACCTGAGTATTGAATTCAGATTGAATCTATCTAATGAATTTTGAGAGGATCATGAAAGTGTCAGACTTAGCTCTTAGAAAGAACACCTAACTGAATCTAGAAAAATCATCTACAATAACCATGGTATATAACTTGCCTGCTAAGCTTTGAGTGGAGATTGGACCAAAGTGATCCATGTGCAATAGGTAAAGGATTCTAGGGTAATCATTCTTACCAATTGGTTTGAATAAGGATTTTGTTTGTTATCCTAATTGGCAGGCTCTATAAGGATGATCATTTTTACACTTACCATTTGGTAAGCCTCTTATTGGATTGTACTTTGATAGCTTAGCTATTGTTTTAAGGTTTAATTGACTAAGTCTCCTATGCCATAATTCATTACTTTATAAGTTAGAATAAAACAAGCAAATTTCAGATTTAGAGTAATTGAAATTTACTACATACACTTTTCCTTTTCTAAGGTCAGTTAATACTATTTGATTAGTTAATGAACTAATAATATTTCATAATGATTTAGTGAATACAACCTTGTATTCACCATTACATAATTTACTAATACTAATTAGGTTATGTTGAAGACCTTCAACATAAGCTACCTTAGAAAATGAGATTTCTCCAACTCTGAGCGCACCATATCCTATGGTCAGACCAGAATGAGAGTTACCAAAAATATCCTTAGCCTTGTTGTTTTGCAGCACATATTTTGCTCCAGTCATATGCATGGAGCATCCACTGTCCAAGTACCATAGCTGGTTTGTGGTAGAATAGGCGCTTCTTTGCACATAAATTTAACATTAGTATGGACCCTCACTTGTTGGGGTCCCTTCCTTTTACCATCATAATGAGTTATGAAAGAATAGGTTGGTCTCTCAGGATACCCCTTAAGCTGAAGAAGTGCTGGTTTATTATGCCAATAATGTTTTGATTTGTGTCCAATTTTGGAACAATAATAACATTTAGAATTAAAGTAAGAACTATCATGAGGGAATCTAGACTTATTCAAAACATTTTATGGCGACATACGTCGAGAAGAAGTCGACACATCTCTAGGGTTGCGTAGTGAGTAATTCGACGTGTCTGCATAGCTCCGTCGATAAGAGGTCGATGCATGATGCTGGTTGCTTTGAGTGGGATTCGACGCAACTTCATACCTACTTTGAGTTGATGTCGAAGCACTTGCAGATCTCCGTTGAGTTGCATTTGATGCAACATTAAAGTTGCGTCGAGTTCTATTCGACACATACTTCCTTATATTATAAATCTGATTATTGATTGATTGATTGATTGTTCGATTGGATTTTTCCTAGAATTCCTTTTTATTATTAATGTTCACCCTATTAAATACAGTGATTTCTTCAGGATGGTTATGCAGTTCTTCACAAGATTATATATTTTCATATTGTTGATTCTCACTGAATCTAACAAATACTATAAGACTTTCCAAAGAAGGTTTGTTGGAAGCTATACATTACTAACTGAAGGATCTGCCTATAATCGAAGATATCTAAATATCATAGAGAGATTCTCTATGATATCTTTTAGCTTTTGACTCCTCCCATTGAATAAATCTTCAAAGGCCTTTACCTTTGTAAGCTCTTCCTTTATTGTTAAATTTTTCAGCAATTATTTTATCTATTTCATTTTCATTCTTATATACCTCACCCCTTAATTCATAATTTTCAGGATATACATCTTCTTCCTTATGATGTTCTAATTCTTTTCTAAGTGTATTAATTTCTTTGTGAGCTTCTAGAAGATAATTATAGAATTCTTTACAACATTCATTAATTTATCTGAAAAGAAATCTAAATCATCAAAATATGATACCTGGTCTTCTTCAGAGGAATCTTCTAAAGTCATCAGGCAGGCTTCTTCAGCAAAAACATTTTCCTCACTTTCAGATAAGGAACTTGACCCAGATTCTGAGTCACTCCAGGTTTCAGTTATGAAACCACTTCCTTTCTTCTTGTCCTTATTTCTGAAGGACTTCTTCATGTACTCCTTCTTACTGGTTTTTTCCTTCTGCTCTTCAAGAAATTCAGGAGCAATGTGCCCTGACTTTATGTAGGCAAAGCAAATGACCTCTTATTTGGGAGTCTTATCAATCCTGGGCTTACTTGAGCTTCTGTCCTTTCTTGAGTCTTCAGTTTTGACCCACCTTCTAAACCTTCTGGACAAGAGATTAAACATCTCTTCTTCAGAGGTTGAAGTCTCTCCTTCATCTGCCTTCAATGCAATGGTTCTTTCTCTTAAGGGAGTTGAAGCTTTCTCTTTGGTTTCTATTTTAGCCCTGCTCTTCAACAACAGCTCATAGGACTTAAGATCGCCTAATAGAGCATCTGTGGAGATCTCCCTATGGCATCTGGACACTTCGATGGCCCGTATCCATGAGTCCCAAGTGCTTGAAAGCATATGAGCAACTTGTCAATTATCTCTATCAATGAGATCTCCTTGTCCAGTCCTTTGAGCTCATTTATTATGATGTTGAACCTTTCATACATTTCAACAACATTTTCTTCAGACTTATTCTGAAAGTTCTCATATTGGGATATGAGAAGGGACTTTCTGTCCTTCCTTTCAATAAAACTTCCTCCAACTAATATTGATAGTGAATCCCAGATCTTTCATGCAGATTGGCATTCAGCCAATTTCTGAAATATGGCATCTTACATAGTGGATACCAAGAGATTCATTTCCTTGGCATCCCAGTCCTTTATTTTCTTTTCTCCTTATGTCCATTCTGCCCTGGGAACAAGTTTTAGTGTTTATTTTCCACTAGCATCCTTTTTATAAGGCATTGGTGGTCCTGTCAAAATAGAATTGAAGATCCTTAATCAATAGAATTTATGTATATTTTTATTCTGGCCTTCTAGAGTGTATACTTATTCAGATTACACATTGGTGGTCTAGTGGATGCATAGTCCTTAGCACACATTTTCTTAAAATACTTTTGAAATATTAAAATATGAGTGAGAGGATCTTTTGATCAAGATGTTAAACTTTTTCTGATCAACCTCGCTCTGATAAAATTTAAAAATGCATAATAACTCCCCTGAGAATTCTCTAGGGGGGGTGAAAAGAGATTTAAAAACTTTTATAAGGAGTGCACAGAAAATTAAGTCTAATTCTTATGCATCCAAGATCCTAACCAAAATTAAAATAATCACAGAATAATAAAAATGGACAAGAGACAATCGCATAAAATGGACAACACAGAAGACACAAAAGGTATAGTGGTTCCACAAAAATTGGGCAGTCCACTCCTCTACCACCTTGGTAGAAATACACTATCATAGTGCATGGTCTTTTGATAAGGAGACTATTAGAACTATTGAGTCTTTTGAAAATAAGACTCTTAGAACCAGGGACAAAGTCTTTTGATAAGGAGACTCTTAGAACCAAACCAGATCATTTGATAAGGAGATCTTGAACCAAACCAGATCTTTTGATAAGGAGATCTTGAACTAAGACAGAATCTTTTGAAGAGGGATTTTTAAAACCCTTTTCTTAGTTTACAGAAATGTGATTTAGAGTAAGAAGAAGAAGAGATGAAGTGTAATCTTCTGATTTGAATCCTCTTTCAATAGTCACTGAGGATTCTAGGCACTAAGTGTTCTAGATCCTTTATCTGATGATGAATCCTTGATTAAAAGAAGATGCTAGGATTATGAGCACTGATCCAGTCTTTCAGATTGATCTCTTTATCTTTTGGTTAGATCCATTCAGAGATGGAGGAAGAAGAAGCTTTCTGCGGCTTGTGGAAGAAGAACTACTGTACAGAGATCTCTCGGGTAGAGTTAGAGAGAGAGAGAGAGCAGTTGACTCATTTTTAATCCCATTTGAATTCTTTGTGTATATAAACTTCTGTCAAATTACTTTCCGAACTGACCGACTCTACAATTGGAAAGTATTGAATGAGAATTCTAGCTTTCCATCTATGTCTGTTGATAGCCCGTCAATATCTTTAATATATCTTCCAATTATATCACCTCTGAGACTCTAATGCATTTCTTTCTTTTTATACTGTTGCGACCATTAGGATTCAAAAAATTTGAATATATATATATATATGGTCTGTTATAATCTTCTGAATCAATTCCAAGGAGTATCCATTCTTGGACTGTATTCGACGTTGCTTTGAATGCCTTCTGACTTCATATCGACGCACCTTCGAATTCCATTAGATGCTACATTGAGATATGAAAGCCTCAGCTTAATTTGAATTGAACTCAATTACTGACATTGCGTCGATTCCTTATTGACGCAGCCATAAAGATAAAGAATGTAGACTTCAAATTCTGACTTTTGTGTCGAATACCATTCGATGTTACATCGACTACCAGTCTGAGTTATCTCTACTTATATTCGAATTTTACTTTGACTTTCAATCAAAGTTGCATCGACTTCTTTTCGATGCATATTTAACTTAACTGGTCTTTGATCTCCTTTTGACTAGGCTTTGACACTCCAAGGTGAAAAATGATATGCTAGGACATCTAAAGACCATATTACCCTCACTATACAACATGGGTAATAAATCCTTGAGAATGAAATCACTTTTATAGAATTTGTAAGGTAAATCACGTGGGTGTTTTTCCCAACAACTTGGCTACCCGGATACTTGATGTTACAATGATAACCAAGATTATTCCATGAAAGTATGACCATAACCCATCCTTTACTTATTCCATAGAATCAATCTAAATTGTTGGGATAAAATTTGTTTTTTGATTTATTTGATTTGTAACATTCCATGTTTAATAGGGTACCTTAGGTGTTGTAGGTCACCTCTAGAAGCCCTGGTGGATAGGAAGACTTTTTGAGCACTCAAGGCTTAGAGTGTACCTTAGGGGACCGCATATTAACCATTGATTTAGTGGTGGCCTAGTAGAGACCTATGTTAACCTTAGATCCTCAATTGAGCTAGGTTAGACCATATGGCCCCACAACACTCAAGTGAGCTCACCTAGGTCAACTATGACCTAATCTGTGCACCCTTGCCCTATTTGACTTAATCTCATCCTAGTATACTTAAGGTAGACCCAAGGGACCCTTGTGGGTCCACTTCACTAGGGTGGCATGACAAGTCAACCCTAGGGGTTTACCTGGTCTACCACTCTCATATGGAATTGCAATTGGACCCTTAAGACGTTTAGAGCCCAATATGACCCATGATGGTAAACTTAGCTCAACTAGTACCCCACTCACCCAAGTAAAAGAGAGATCAACCTTGATCGAACCTAGGTCAAATCCCCCTTATGTTATTTAAACTCAATTTACCCCCCCCCCCCCCCCCCCCCCCCACACACACACTTCATTTCATGCCTCTTGATTCATCCATGGGAGGAGCACATTCATTGCCAATAAAGAAATCCAAGTTAGCCCAAAGAGGCAATGTGTAAGACATGTCACCATCTTTGGCATTTTGCACAAACTAGATCAAAAGCATGCCTTGGTCGACCCCACTGTCCCCCCCCCCCCCCCCCCCCCCTCCCCTCCCCTCCCCTCCCCTTATTTTGGAGTTAGCTTGGACAAGGGCATGCCTTTAGAGAGCTGAGAAGTTTCCTTTTTAGCTCTACAAAGAATGGAGACAAAGTCATAGGATGGAGCTCTAAGAAAACAAGTCGACCACCTCCATTTATTTGCTTCAATTTTGCTTTTAACTTTGGGTAATGATAGAGCTGATAAACTCCCTTAAGGACTAAAGTAATGACGAAATTATGCTCTCCCCAACTACAAGCATAATACCGCCTATTAAAGCCCATGCCTAACACAAGTTCTCCCGGAAGCCTCCTGTAAGACCCCTTTTTTTTCAAACATCCGGGTCTTAGGCCCAGAACCGCCGCTTTGCAGTGACACCTTCACTCGGGAAGGTCACCACTACAAAACACCGATCCTGCCGGCCAAATCGATCACAAAGAAAAGTGCATTAAAGGAGACAAGTCCACAGAATCAACATGAAAAATACAACCATAAAGGTAAATGTCCATAGACAATCATAATTGAATAAAATATTGTTACAATAATTAAGAAGAAGGAAGGGCTCCTGCCCATTACATCATGTACTCACTACAAGATCACTCGCGGAAGCTAACTCCTAATCACTCACTGATCCTGAAACCTGTGCTCCTGCACTACACTGGCCCGCCTTCGTCTGCACCGGCCTCTGGTGCTGCTCCGTCGTCGCGGTCTCTTAAAATGATAAGGTCCACCGACCGTTAGTCAAAAAGACTACGCCAATCCCCCACCCCTCCCCCGGTGACTCCTAGGCACCGAGCGGGAAGGATGAAGCGGAGGACATCAAGGGATATAATCAAAGAGCAGGTGACAGTGGTACAGGAAATGTTTCTACACTACACATGTGTATATATATAACTAAAGCAGTAAAAGAGCATAGTAAAAGCAGGTAAAGAATAAGTAAAGTGCAGTAAGTAAAAACAATAGCAATAGAAAAGTAACCATTGATTTATAGGAATGCCCATACAAACCTATAGACCAAGGGGTCGTTTAGCAAGGCCTATCGTATAAGAAGTCCCATAACCGACTTATACGATAGGGGTAGGGCTTGAGATGCAATGTTTATGCTATGACAGGCAAGGTATGCAGTTATGCTATATTCATACAAGTGCAACTCACCCACTTCGACTCTATGCGCATAGACCTTTAGTTCCCCCTTTTTGGAGCGAGCTAGACTCCCAGGATACTCCCGTAGTGGCAAACGGAAGCGGTGGGTTGGGCCTCGCCCACCTCTAGGTTGGTATTCACATTACCCTACCTAGACCTATCGTACGCCTCAACGCAAAACCGCGGAGCATCTGCGTACTCTTACTGGATGGACCACCAGAATTTCAAGGCTAAGTGCAAATTCCACACTCGCCGAGTCAACGTATTGACGTCGGTGTGAACAACCGTCCAATACCGGAGACCCACCACCTTCATGCACATGCAACATGTTCTACTACCTATCTCCGAGCCATAGGCTCCCCGGGCTAACCCGCCCGTACCAACAAAAACTACTGAGTCACAAGCTCACCGGTCTAACTAATCTACTGCTTCAACTACTGAGCCTACAGCTCGTAAAACCAAACCAACTAACTTCTCGTAACCACGGGGTGTGAGTGAATGTGTTATTAGTTAATCTTGAGCATCTTCTATACTCCTACGACTTATGGTTAACCTTGGACCTCCCGAGGGTTACCCTGTAAGGGGCTCGCTATAGTACTAGGAACTATAATGGGATGACACCCCAAAGTTCCCTCCTAAGGATCCACTTTGATTCTCAAATTGCACAGTTTACTATACGTAGACAAAATGAGTTATATGACGCTCACAACTAGAGGTACTCCAAATATTCATCCAACTGACCCAAGCTATTTACTGAAGGTCTATCATGATGTTATAAGACTAATTACAGAGAATCATATTTTTCCCTAATTAATTAATATTTATTTTAATTTCTCCAAACATCTGCCAAGCATGAAAATGAACATGAAGTGTAAGTAAATCTTATGATATGGCTCTCCAAAAATTATGATAAATCTATGGTGACTAAATAACATCAGAAACAACATATCATATTTTTACAGTAAAAAATTGTCCCCTAATTTAATTATTTAACATCTGTCCAAAATTGTAGATTTATGAAGGAACCACCAAAAATATCTACACCAAAATTATGGGAAAAATACCAAGCTCTTGTGTTCACCATAAAAGTCTACTGACTAAGTTTCAGGATTTATGGAAATCACTTTCTCACTTAAATAAATACTTTAAGAAAACCTCAAATAAGATAAGTTGTGAAGTAGCCTACTGATTTAAGTCTCCAAAAATTATATAAAAAATCACAGAGTTTGCTAATGTTCTGAAATGTCCTATCACCAATTTCCACAATTTAACAAAGAGAATTGGACCATCAATTATTTTTTCTTAAGCCTAAGACAAAATAAATGCCTTGAGAATAAAGTACTGGTTAAATCATTCAATTAAATACACAAAAATTACCAAAGGTGTATATCATGATAACAAAGACACAACCAAAGTTTCATCATCATACAAGTTCATTTAAGTATGTAAATTTCTCTTATAAGGAATTTCCCTAAAGGGGTTATGACCTATTTCAATGGTAATAATTGTTCCTAAAATTCTTATAAAATTACCTAGGGCCTATTTACACCCTATAAACTTATCCACCAAGTTTTATGACCATTCTATAGCTTTTGACCACATGTCCTTCAAAAAGCTATACATGCACCCCAAGGGGTAAATCTAGGATCCTAGGGCATATCCACCTCCACACCACCCATATCACTCATGTGGGTGTTTTAGGTGATCGTAAACCAGTGGCCAAGGTTTCACTTCATGGTGATGAGTTTTGACCACCATACCCCCAAGGTAAACACCATGCCCTAACTTTGTCCCAACTTGACCTAACTTGGGTTTACAAACTACCCAATCAAAATAGTCCCAACTGGGCTGATATTTTTACCAAGGTCATACAGTAACCCTAAGAAGCACCCACCAAAATCTTGAAGGCATTGGAGGTCTTTTGACCCACTAATTAATTAATAGATGATTTATGAAATTATTTCAAAAACCTTAGAAAAAGGTTCTCCTAAAAATCCCATCTTTGGGTATGATGTGTGTGTAGGTATAAGTAGACTATGTTTCAAATCTCAAGTCAATATCATTTCCCAATCAAAAGTTATTCAAGAATTGGTGGTTGTCCTACACTAGGGACCAGCCCCACTAAAATGGACCTACAAGGAGCTACAGAACTCCTTTTGGGGTGAAATTAATTTTAAAATAAAGAAGACCCTAAGGGCCACAACTTTGGTGTTGACCACTTTTTCTGTAGAGGGGCCTAAGTAATTTTAACAATTAAATCTAAGTACAGCAAAATATATGATAGAAATCTTGAAAACAATTAGTTAAATAACTGCTACTGAGTTCGACGAAATGTAAACTGCGCTCGACGAAAGCAGAGCAAACTGCGTTCGACGAAAACAGATCAATTCCGTGTTCGACAAAAGCCGAACAACTCTGCGTTCGACAAAATTTAAACAAGATGCGTTTGACTAATATTATTAAAACAACGCTCGACTAAAGAAGACCAACTCCCGTTCGACGAAATATTTCATTCAAAGAACTAACTCGTTCGACGAACTTCTCGTTCGACGAACTAACTCGTTCGACGAACTACTTGCAGCATTCAACGAGTCAAATGATATAACCATAAACGTTAATAAATAGATCTGACGGCTCTCCATCATCGTCCCCGATCGTTGGACGGCTCGCGACAGCCCGTCCTGGGCCTCCTTGCGGGGTGATTTTCCAGCCACCTGCATCTCCTTCCGGCCGGCCAATGACACCACCACCTCCGTTGAGGTGGTGGCCGGCGATAGGGGGTTGTTGGCCGGCCGGAGGTGGTCGGATCTGTTTTTTTTTTTAGGGAGGAAAAACGGGTACGAAATGCACCCTTTCGGAAGCACAATCTGAGCCCTATTGTGCTCGGATCAAGCCCCGAAAAATGAAGAGATCTAGCACCAAGGGAGGAGAAGAGGATCGGACCTGTGTGGGTGCTTGATTCCTTGCCGATTTCTTGTTGGCCATGGCAGACCTGGAGCTTTTGGCGCCATGCCGATTCCTGCTCCTGATGCTCTATTCCTCCAAGCAAAAGGGGAAAACCACTCCTCTCAGTCCTCTGAAGCTTTTAAAGGGATCAAATAGGAGAGGGGGAGGTTACAACATTGAAAACCATTAATGACCATCAAGCCTAATTTTCGGCCATGATGAAATCCATTGAATTCAGCCACCTTGAGGGCTAGAAAAACCCTTTAAACTTCTTGTAACAACCAGAGAAGATGAAAGGAGGGTGAGGGGAGATGAATGAGGGATCAATTTGCCTTGAATGCCATTAATCCTCCTTTAATGGCCACTTTCTCTCTCTTCAAATTAGGGGAAACTCCCAATTTCTCTCTCCTAGCCGACTCTCTCCAAATTGAATGGCCATCTCAGCAACATTAAATCCCTATTAGGTGGTGGACCACCTTAATTGGGTCTAGCCCAAGTGGATTGGGCTAGATTAGGTTAAATTGGGGTATGCTGACCTAAATTAAGCTTGAGTTTGACTTTGGTCAAATTGACCAATTGGGTTGACCCCAAAGAGTGGCTTGGGCTCCATTGACTTCCCTTGAAGGTTAGGAAGGTCTAGGTAGGGTCAATTTGACAAGGTGAGGGTGAATTGCCCCTTATTAGGGCACTTTGACCAATTTAGGGTTTAGGGCAAATTGGTCAAATTGGAGGCCACATGATGGGGCTTTTTGGTCCATTAGGATTCTAATACCCATACAAGGGTAGGGGCATGGTCAATTTGGCATGGTGGGGGCCAATTGACCTTAATTGAGCTAGTTTGACCAATATAGGGTTAAGGTTGACTTTAGTCAAATTGGCCTCTTAGGTTGACCCCAATGGGTCACTGGTGCTTCAAGGAGACCTCTAATGGGTTAGGGATGATATTTTGGGGTCAAGGTTCAAGGTGGGGCTCCTAAATCTAATCCTAGGCTTGCTAACTAGAAATTGCTATTTGCAGACCACTTGAGTTTTCTCCTTCTCACCTATGTTCACAAGTTCTTGAGCTCTTCCTATGGTTTTGTCATGGCCTAGTCATGACAAAACCAACTTAGGTGTCTAGCCGTTTGGGGGATGTTACACCTCCAAACCCAATTCCTCCTCCCCGTGGCTTAATGGCCCTCCCCAGGACACTAGACAGCTTCGCCTGTGTCATGCGAGTCATTTTAGATCAAAAGCCCCCTCCAGAGACTAACCAGAGCTGACATGGAGCCAGGAATTGCTATGTGGATCTATTTTATGATGATTCCACCAAGAACTCATTTTAGCTATTTCAATCCTTCTAAGGTTCATTTCTCGACTCCCTCCCCCTGTTATATCGTTTAGGAATCATTAGAAGCACCCTTCAAGCTCTAGAGAGGTATTCGGACAAGCTGCACTTACTCAGACCACAACAAATCAAGGATACCTCTCCCAGGCCTCTAGAGGCTCATTGGGAGGTACCACAAGGTTGGGAAGAGGTCGCTGCCTCTTTCTGGGGCCCTTCAAGCATCCTATAAGACCCAGTGTTCAGGTGCAAAGAGTTCATGGTGTTATAAGCGAAGGAGCTAGCGTCGTCCGCTAGTGCTAGCGCCAGCGGTAGCTCGTATCGGCGAAATGTTACGTATCGTCGAAAGGGACTTGTTTGTATCGTCGAAAGCATCAAGATGAATCATCGAGAGCTAGCACAGGCAGTAACTCTAGCGCTAGTGATAACTCTCTCGACGACTTTGTGTCCCGATGAATGTATTCCGATGAATTGTATTGAGCACTCGTGAATTCGGCTCATGGAGATCTAGCACAGGAGGTAGCGCTAGAGGTAGCTCTAGCGCTAGCGGTAGCATTTCTTGATGAATCCATAAGCGGCTAAGTTGTATCACCTTTGGGCTACCGCTAGGAGCTAGTGGCTAGCGCTGGCGGTAGCGGTTTATTTAAATAGCCTTCAGGCCATAGTTTTCTCTTAAGTTCTCTCTGATCTTATCTCTCTCCTAAGGCTAGCAAGCAGAAGTCAGAGGAAGGAAGTCCTATTGGCTAGACAAGTCTGAGGTAGATGGCTTCTTGTGTGCTTGTGCCATTTTCGACCCCGTGGAGAGGATTCCTGGTCTGATGGCACTGAAATGAGCATCAAGGGTAATGATTCTCCTCCATAATCTCTGGACATGCTAGTCCTTTTGTTCGCATAGTAGTTGGAAGATTTCCACTAATTAGTGGATAGGCTCTTCCGACGGGTCGATATGGAGTATCCCTGTAGAAAATTTCATTTAGAGTCCGGATCGTTGTACGGACATAGGCATACTTTGTGAAGCCCATATGGACAAATTGGTCTGGATTGGTGATGTTGATATGTTATATTGCACTCTGGAGAAGACTCCGAATATGTATGTTTGTTTTCAGGTTCTGAGTGTTGTGATGTGCTGCAGGGAGTCCTGGAGGCTACCTCCAGAAAATACCTAAAAGAGCTGGCAGAAATGAGTTCTGTTGGCTAGCGCCCGCACTAGTACTAGCATCGGCGCTAGTGCCAGTGATATGTAATATCACATGGTGCGTGTAGAAATGGCCCCTGAGGCTGTTCAGATGACCCAGTGTGGTTATCTTTTGTCGGGTTGAGGTGAAATCTTACATGCATTGTGTGTTCATGATGATTGAGCCGGTTCTAGCTGGAACTGAACCCTCCCATAGTGGTCGGTCGTGAGTGAGCCCCTCAGTACGCCATCTTATGGAAGAAGCCAGAAACGTGAAGTGTGTATGACCTAGCTCAAGTGATTTAACCTTCCAAGTTGAAAAAGGACTTGTGGATGTCGTGCCTTAAGAGCACAATATGTGTAACATCCCCCAAACAACTAGACCTATATGTTGGTTTTGTCATGATTAGGTCATGACAAAACCATTGGAAGAGCTTAAGATCATTTGAACTTAGGTAAGAAGGGGAAAACCCAAGTGGTCTACAAATAGCAATTTTTAGATACCAAGCCTAAGGTTGGACTTTAGGGCCTCACCTTGATCCTTTGACCCCACCATAACATCCCTGACCCATTAGG
This sequence comes from Dactylorhiza incarnata, assembly GCA_033032865.1. Lineage (NCBI taxonomy): Eukaryota > Viridiplantae > Streptophyta > Magnoliopsida > Asparagales > Orchidaceae > Dactylorhiza > Dactylorhiza incarnata. The sequence goes on along the minus strand of JAWHQI010000255.1, from coordinate 3,630,591 downwards.
GGTCCCCTTAGAGCACCAGGGACCTATTGGGGTCAACCAAAGAGGCCAAATTGACCAAAGTCAACCTTAACCCAAAATTGGTCAAAGTAGCTTAATTAGGGCCAATTGGCCTTTATCATGCCAAATTGACCTTACCCCTACACTTATATGGATATTAAGGACCCAATGGACCAAAAATCCCCATCATGGGGCCTCTAGTTTGGCCAATTTTACCAAAGTCAACCCTATCTCTATTTTGGTCAAAATGGCCTATTAAGGATCAATTGACCCTCCCCTTGACAAATTGACCCTACCTAGACTGTCCTAACCCTTAAGGGATGCCAATGGATGACTAGCCACCCATTGGGGCCAACCCAAATGGTCAAATTGACCAAAGTCAACTCTACCACAAATTTAGGTCAAAATGACCTATGTTGACCTTATCAAGCCCAATCCTCTTGGGATGGACTCAATTAAGGTGATACACCACCTAATGGGCTTGAGAATTATTGAAATTGCCATTAAATTTGAATGGGGCCTGTGAGGAGAGAGAAAGCCCCAAAAATGGTGGAGATAGAAAAGGGGGAGTTATTGGGGAGGAAGAAGGAACCTCCAATCTCCTCCATCAATGGAACCATTCATCTCCTCTTGGGGAGAGGAGGAGTTTCCAGCCCTCTCCTGACTACATTGATGCCTAATTGATCTTCCCCATGTGAAATCGAAATCCTCACTAATGGCCATTAATGGCAATTCGAGAAACCTCCCCCTTATTGCCTCAATTGGCCTCTTTAACACCTTTAGAGGAGTGAGAGGAAGAAAACCCCCAACATTCCAAGAGGAGTCGTGCACTGAAAACCAGAGGAGGCATGTCACTAAAATCTCGAGATCTGTCCTTGGCAACCCACCGGAATCCACGACCTTAGGCCACAAATCAGGTCCGATCCTCCCTCCCTCCCCTAGTGCTAGATCCTCATCTAATTTGGGGCTTGATTCGAGCCAAATCGGGTTTGAATCAAGCTCCCGCAAGGGCTCTTTTCGAGCCCTTTTCCCCCCGCTAGAACTCCCCATTACGGTCACCTCCGGCCGGCCAACCACCCCTAATCGCCGGCCACCACCTAACCGGAGGTGGTGGTGGCATTGGCCGGTCGGGGCGGCGCTCAGGTGGCCGAGAAAGCGGGGTAGAAGTCGGCCCAGGAAGGGCTGATTTGGGCCCTTGGCTGAAGGTAGAAGATGACCAGGAGCCGCACGATTTGCGCCAAGATCTGTGCAGGATTAATATATATGTTATATTAATATTTGTATTTATGTCACATATTATGCAGTACCTTGTATTAATTATAGAAAATACTTAGGCTCCTCTAATGATAAAAGTGGCCAACATCATAGTTGTATCCCTTGGTGTGTAATTTAATTTAAAAATTATTTCAGCCCAAAAGGAGCAATGTAGTTCCCTGTAGGGCCATTTTGGTGGGACTGGTCCCTAGAGTAGGACAACCATTATTTCTTGAATAACTTTTGAATGGGTAATGATATTGACTTGAAATTTGGAGCATGGTCTAATTTCACCTATCCCCTAATCATATCCAAAAAATGTGAATTTTTGGAGAACATTTTTTGAAGGTATTTGTAAGAATTTAATAATCCTTATATTAATCAATTATAGGGTCTAATGACCTACAATGCCCTCCAAATTTTGGTGTGTGCTTCTTAGGGTTAATATACGACCTAGTAAAAAATTTATCCCAATTGGGACTGATTTGGTTGGGTAATTAGTTAACCCAAGTTTGGTCAAACTAGGTCAAACTAGGTCAAAAGTGCACATGGTGGAATTAGGTGGTCAAATCTCATTAAGAAAATGTGAAACATTGGCCACTGGTTTTGGGTCACATAAAACACCCCCATGAGTGATTTGGGGTGAACTAGGGTTGATATGCCTTAAGACCATAGTTCTAACCCTAGGGTTGAACTTTAAGCCTTGTGAAGGACATATGGGTATATGTCCTTGATTGGTCATGAAACCTGGTAGATAAGTTTATAGGATGTAAATATGCCTTAGGAGATTTTATGAGAATTTTAGGAACATTTATCCCCTCTGATTTAGGTTATAACCTTTTTAGGGAATCTTTTTTTAAAAGAAATTTACATGCTCAAATTATCTTGGATGTTGATGAAAGTTTGGTAGAGTACTTAAAATCATGATATTGACCTCTCGTAATATTTATGTAATTTTTAAATTGATTTAATTAGTACTTCATTCACAAGTCATCTATTTTGTCTTAAGGTTATGATAAATAAATAAGAGCCAAATATTCTCTGGAAAATTGTGAGACTTGGTGCTAGGACATTTTATGGCATTAGAAAGCTCTGTGAAGTTTTGTATAATTTTTTGATTTATTTATCAGTAGAATACTTCACAATGTTCCCTAATATGGATTTACTGCAGATATTTAATAATGTGATGAAATGGATTTGATAAATTTTGACACTCAGTCAGTACACTTTTTTGATTATTGTAAAGGACTGGTAATTTTACCATAATTTTTGGACAAGTATTTTTGGTGCTTCCTTCTTTAATTTCCAATTTTGGATAATTACTTAATATTGTAATATGAGGCCAATAACTTATTGTAAAATTGTGGTATTAGCTTTTTGCTATAATTTTGACACCATAGATTTTCCAAAATTTTGTGGAGGTCATATCATAAGAGGATTTTATACTTTTTGTTCAATTTCAAACTGGGTCAGTGTTGAGGAAACTTAGAATAAATGCCAATTAAATAAGGAAAAATATGATTCTATGGATTTAGTCTTATAACATCATGGTAGACTTCCAGTAATAATCTTGAGTCATGTGGATTATTATTTGTAGTACCTCCTCTTATGCAACTAATGTAGTTCATTTTGGTCTGCGTATAGTGGAAACTGTAGAGTTAGCTTAACTAGTAGTCCACTAGGTAGGAATGGAAGGTAGATGATGTACCTTGTCTGGTTGAGGAGACTAGAGATCAGCAATGTGAGTTGATGTGATGAGTGTGCCCGGTGATGGGCAAGATAGTGCTAGGGATTGACGATAAATCGTCTTTCCCTTAGGAAGTCATAAAGTGTTTAAGGTTAGTCCAAGAGTAATGATAAGAAGGGTATACTTATGAGTAGTTACCAATAACATTAAATGTCTTGGAAATGGAGCTTTGGGGTGTCATCCCATTATAGTTCCTAGTACCGTAGTTAACCCACTCACAGGGTAGTCCTCTGGATGTCCATGGTTAACCCTAAAGTACAGAAATAAATGGCGGTGCAAGATTAACTTAATAATCCACACACACACACTCCATGGTTACGGGAGGTTAGTTAGGTTTGGACTTACGAGCGGTAGGCTCGGTGGTTGTTGGCACGGACGGGTTAGTCCGGCGAGCCGGTGGCTCGGAAGGTTATTGTGTCGGACATTTTAGTCCGGGGAGCTTATGGCTCGGGATATAGTAGAACTCATAACTATATATGCATAAGGTGGTGGGTCTTTAGTGTTGACGGTCATCGCACCGACGTCGATACTTTGGATCGGTAAGTGTGGATAACACTTTACTAAGAAAAGTCTGGTTGACTGGCCAGCAAGAGTACGTGGGAGCTCCGCTGTTGTGTTCTTATTGTTGAGTCGTGCGATAGGTCTAGGTTAGGTAGTGCAGATACCAACCTAGAGGTGGGCGAGGCCCAACCCACAGCTTCCGTTTGCCACTACGGAGGTATCCTGGGAGTTTTGCTTGCTCGAAAAAGGGGGAACTAAAGGTTTGTGCGCTTAGAGTCATAGTGTGTGAGTTGCACTTGTATGAACATAACATTAAACTACATACCTTGCATGACATGGTATAAACATTGCATTCAACCCCCACCCCTATCGTATAAATTGGTTATGTGACTTTTTATACGATAGGCCCTGCAAAACGACCCCTTGGTCTATAGGTTTGTATGGGCATTCATAGAAAAGAAAGGTTACACTTCCTTAATACTATTTCCTTATTACTGTTAAGCTTAGTACTGCTTTACTTATTACTACTGCTTACATGTTATTGTTTTACCTCTTACTACTTTACTCATTGTACTATATGTTGCATAGCGATAGACCTTCCCGTAGCTAGATTCACAGTCATCTGCTTTTGTTTATACCCCTTGCTGTCCTCTGCTTCATCCTTCCCGTATGGTGCCTAGGAGTCACCGGGGGAGGGGTGGAGGATTGGCTTAGTCTTTTGAATAACGGTCGATGGACCTTATCATTTTAGGGGACCGAGGAGATGCTGCAGCACCAGAGGCCGGTGCAGATGGAGGCGGGACAGTCTAGCACGGGAGCACCGATGACAGGAACTATGAGTGTTCTATTAGTTTTAGTAGATTATGCTTCCACGAGTGAAATTGTAGTGAGGAATTGATGTATCGGGCAGGAGCCCTTCTATTACTTTCTTTTATTCAGTTATTTCATGTGGACATCTTTTATTATGTGATATTGTATTCATGTGATGTGGACTTGATTTCTAGTTAGTCAAATGTATACTTTTCTTCGATTGTGATCGAAATGGGCGGCAGAATCGGCGTTTTTGTAGTGGTGACCTTCCCGAGTGATGGTGCCACTGCAAAGCGGCAGTTCTGGGCATAAAACCCGGGTTTTCAAAGAAAAAAAGGAGTCTTACAAACTGGTATCTGAGCAAACCTTCATCCGAAGAAAAGAAGTCCACAAACTCTGGGCCACCCCGCGGGAGTTTAGTTTGAGGAAAAACTAAGAAGCAGAAGCAACTGTGTCCCATAAGGGGAATCACATGAAAAGTCCACTTTTAACTGAAAAAATTTTAGGCAAACCCTCTTACGAGAGAGTCAATTTTCTTTTGTAGCCCGCGATGAACCCTACCCCGCAGCATGGAGGGCCTCCAACTCCAAACGTCATCCCACCACCACCGGCTCCTACCCCATTCCAACAGACGGAGATGGGAGCGGTTGTATTCGCTCTGAAGATCTAGCGAAACTACTTGTTTGGCGTCCACTGTGACATATTTTCAGATCACAAGAATCTGAAGTACGTAGATACGCAGAAGGAGCTGAACATTCGACAGAGATGCTGGGTGGAGTTCTTGTCTGACTACCAGTACACGATGCATTACCACCCAGGGAAGGCGAATGTGGTAGTAGACGCACTGAGCAGGAGAGCTACCATGTCGGGAGCAGAGCCCCAGTTGATGGCCATAGAGCTAGTACGGATGTTCGAGGACATGCAGATCTCCTTAGTATCCGAGGATAATCCAGAGCTTTATGAGGAGTACCTGGCGGTGATGAGTACCACATATGAAATCCGAGACCACATCAGGGATGGGCAGAGGCAGGATGCCAATCTAGAGCCGATATTCAGAGCCTTTGAGGCAGGCTCAGCCGGAGACTATTCGTTGAAGGACGACCTGTTGAGTTTTAGAGGTCGAGTATATTTACCGTCAAGGGGCCGGATCTGGGAGGGCATCATGACATAGGCTCACTGCAGCAGGTATTCGGTGCACCCAGGTATCACCAAGATGACAGCGAATCTGAAGAGGACCCTGTATTGGCCGGGCATGAAGAGGGACATCACTTATTTCGTGACCCACTGCGAGTCTTGCCAACTCGTGAAGGCAGAATGCAGAAACCTGACTGGATTATTGCAGCCCCTCCCGGTGCTGGAGTGGAAGTTTGACAACATCGCGATGGATTTCATACATGGTCTTCCCCGGTCACATGCAGGGAATGACTCGATATGGGTGATCGTCGATAGATTAACGAAGGTTGCCCGATTCATTCCAATCAGAAAGGACACATCGGTCGGTGATTTGGTACGAAGGTTCGTGGAGCAGTTTGTTCGGTACTATGGCATGCCTAGGACGATTGTGTCGGATCAGGATGAACAATTTACATCGAGGGAGTGGAGAGCAGAGCAGGCTTACTTGGGAACACAACTGAGATTCAGCACTGCATTCCACCCCCAGATAGATGGGCAGACGGAGCGTAATAACCGAACCTTGGAGGATCATCTACGTCTATGCATTCTGGACCGCGGGGAACCGTGGGAGAGACTGTTGTCGTTGGTCGAGTTCTCATACAACAATAGCCACCAGGCTAGCATAGGCATGGAAACCTACGAGGCATTATACGGATGAAGGTGCAGGACCCCATTGTATTGGATCTAGGATGAGGATCCCAAGGCACTTGGCTCAGAGTTCATGGAGGACACGGAGGCTCAAGTGAGGCTGATTCGAAACAGGATGCTGGAGGCCCAGAGAAGGCAGGCCAAGTATTACGATGCGCGGCATCGTATGGTAGAGTTCCAGGTGGGAGATTGGGTATTCTTGATGATACGTCCAATGCACGGAGTCTCGTGGGTACGCGGGCGGAAGAAGCTCAGTCCAATATATATGGGACCCTATAGGGTCCTGGAGTGGATCAACCCCTTAGCTTACAGGCTGGAGCCACCGTCGGAGTTAGTGGGATTGCATGACATCCTCCACGTCTCCTCACTTAGGAGGGCTCTACTACAGCCAGAGCAACATATATTGAAATAACTAATTGCCAACCTAAAATCACCTAGAGGGGGGGGTGAATAGGTGATAACAGCGTCTTTTGCGGAATTGAAAATCTTGAAAATAAAGAACGCATGAAAAGCAAACCACAACCACAGATGACACAAGGAATTTATAGTGGTTCCCCGTTCTTGGGTAATCCACTTGCCGGCCTCGCCAATCTAGCACCACAGCTAGACTTGACTACTTCACTATATCTCGGATCAAGAACGATCCTACAAATCTCAGAGTCAAAAACTCTTACAACTCGGAGACCAATCTCCTACAAACTCAGAGAGAACCCTCTCTTACAACTCGGAGAACACCTCTCCTACAACTCGGAGAACAATCTCTCCTACAATCAAATAAGAAATTGATATAAAGAATATACTTGTTAATCACCAAAAGATCTGAATATTATGATGACGATCTTCTTCCTTCTTGTGATAGAAACAGCTTCGGCTTGATATTGAAGAAGAATCGATATGGCGCAACTCAGATCTTCAAGGATCTTGATCGAACCTTCTGAATCAAAACACGTAAGGCAAAGATCGAAAGACCTTCCTCTTCCCTTGGAGACGAATTCAGGAAATTCACGATCGATCTCCAATGATGGCGATGCGCGGCACTTGACGACGAACTTGGATCAGATTAGGGTTTTGAAAAGTACGAGCTCTGATCTAGTGGCTCTGAAAACTTGATGATAAGACTTAATACTTCTTTTTTGTGGAATCTTAAGGAGCAATCATTATATATAATACATCCTAACGATTTAACCTTAAGACAAGGAAAGACGTCACGTCATACTGACGGAAAGGACTTGTCGTCAAAACCGAAAAAACAAAGTTTTCGAGAAATGAAGGATTAGACTTCTCGAGAATTACAATACTTCTCGAGAGATATGGCTAGTTCTCGAAAACAGCTTTACAAGAGAGAAAGATCAAGGAAAACAAGACCGGACTTCTCGAGAGAAAAAGGATTTCTCGAAAGCTAAGACATACTTCTCGAAATCAGCTAGAAAAGAGCTTTTCCCGAAAACAAGTAAGACCTTTCGAGAGAACAAAGACATCTCGAGAAATACAAGAAAACTTCTCGAAAACTTCAGAACTATTTCGAGAACAACCTTTAGAGAAAAGACTTTTCGAAAACTGAAGTACTTCTCGAGAGAGAAAAGACTTCTCGAAAACAAAAGTACTTCTGAACCAACCCTTCTCGAAAACAAACAAGGACTTCTCGAGAGCATAGAAGGACTTTTCGAAAGCTCATATAGACTTCTTGGAAAGTCTACTTACTTCTCGAAAAGTTAACTTAGAGAAAATCTTCTTTTGTCTTCAGACCAAAACTGCACACCAAGGCTTTGAACTTTTTGATGTCTTGATCATAAAGTGTATCCCAATTGAGAGACCACACATGAGTCAACCCCATACCTCATACAATGAAGAATTACATTGCATGAGACTGTGCTTATTGACCCATTGTGACCTGACATTGGTCTACACTTAGCAAAGTGAACCTGCAAGAACATTACTAGAAAACCAAATCAAATACACAAACAATTCAGCCTTGGTTCAAAGTTGACTTTCTACGAATCAAGGCTATTGTGGATACAATACCCAACAATCTCCCCCTATTTGTAGAAGTCAGAACCCTACTTACCAAGATGAATTGTAGCCATATTAAATATAAAAGAGATATACTGGAAAGAACATTAACAACAATATCTAAATATAAAAGCATGATTGTCACATCAGAACCAAAAACTATATTTAGATGTAAGATTGCCTAATGAATTAATGTTCACACAGCATATAGAAATAATGTTTTAAAGGTTCTTCAAAGACTTGACTTCAGACATTGGAATTTCTTTTTCTCAGCATTTATATCCTTTCAAAGTAAGCATATGGCTTTGGGTGATACTTGGGAGGAGCTTCTGGAGCTGCTGGATTGTTGTACCCATAGTTCCTGAAATGAATTCTTCTCTTTGTTTGGCTTGTCTTATATTTCTTCCATTCAGAAGAGCTGTAAAATTCTTCAGGTTTTACATTTCCTTCTTCTACAAGCTTAAGAGAGTCAAGAATTACAACTTTAGAAACTGGACTCCAACTCTCTGGATAAGCCTTAGATTCATCTACCACTGCTTTGCCTGAGCCTGCTGAGCTGGAGCCAGGAATAGATCTGCTAGCAGAAGGTCCATCACCATACTTTCTTTTTCTAGAATAGTGCCTAGAAGATTGAGGTTCTACTGAAGAAATATCATCAGACTTCCTTGCTGGTCTTGGAGAAAACTGAGGAGCTTCAGATTGAACTTGATCAAAGCTTGGAGGAGGTTGATCAGGGTCAATACCCAAATCAGGAAATATTTCATGATGTAGCCAAACAGCAGTTTGGGAAGTGAAGTCTTTTAACTCATTTACCTGCTGTTGGACACCTTGAGACAACTGGTCAAACTTATTAATTAAATGTTTGTGAAAATCAAAAAGAGTTTGATCAATTAGCCCAGTCATTTTCTCAGTTATACTGTCCTCCCCCTTTCTGACTTCTACAGAGAGGGTTTGGAGAATTGATTCCTTGAACTGGCCTACCTCATCAATAACCTTAAAGGTATTATCTTCTGCCCTTGAAGCCATGTTTTCTTGAGTTTTTCTTACTTGAATAACTTCAGCTAGCACTGTGGCTACACCCTCTATGGTGTGATCAATAGCCTTTCCTCCCTGAATAACAACCTCTTTTAGTTGATCTGAACTGGTTTTGAATTCTTTCAACTGCTTGGACATCTCTGTTTCAACATCTGAAATTCTAGCATGAACTTCCTTGAAGGAGTAATCTATTTTTGCACTCTGTCTTTGAAGTAGTAATTCAACTTTTCCAAGAAATGAATTTTCATCAAAAAGAAATGGAGGAGGAGGGATTGGCAGAACTTCCTCTGGGATATCTTCAATAACAACTGAACTTGGAAGCTTCACAGGAGATAACAAAATAACATTATCCTGAGCATCCTTGTTTGAGTCTAAACAAGGTTCTTGCTCCCCCTCAACATGTACTGGGGGAGGAGAGGAATCATGTATTGAAACATCATCTGCTTCCAGATTAAAGTCAAAATCTGCCCCTGACCCACCCAAGTGGTCACTAGTGCTATGCACATCATCAGCACTTTTTAAAATCTCACTCACCACATCTGCTATGGTGGAATCAACAAAGTCCTCATTTACAGCTGGAGGAGGGGAGACATGAACAACCTGTTCTGAAGCAACTTGTTCTGAAAGATCTTGATCTGAAGGAGAAGGAACTGTATCTGTTGGAGGAGTGGAGTCTTGAGGAGCTGGAGATGAATCTGGAGCTGGAACTGAACTGTGTTGAGCTGGAGGTGGAGCTGGAGTTGTTGATGGTTCTGGAGAAGGAGGAGCAGGAGCTTCAAACTCATGAACTGAAGGAGCTGCTGTAATAGGCTCCCCCTGGGGACCTGCACCTGCTGCTGGCTTATTAATCCTGATGTTCCACCTTTGCATAGTGACAACATCTACCTTCTTTAAATGATGAATAATGGCTCCCTTGGACATGTCAAACACAACTGGATCAAGCTGATTCAGATAGAGAGATAGAATCCTTGCAAAATTGGGACTCATTATACTTTCTTTGATCTTGTTGAATAAGAAATCTGCCCAGCTGAACCTTTTACCACAAATCACTGTTGCTACTAAACAGAATACATCTGAAGAAACATGACCTAGGCTCCCAGTATGACAAAGTAAAACCTTTGAAATAATGTCCACTAACAACTTTCCCACATCACTCATCTTTTGTCTACGAATAGTTGTAGTTCCTTTATCCAATCCACAGAACATTAGGGCATGAGCCCAATCCTCATTACTCAATGAATCCTCATCTGCTATAAGAGGAATTTGCAAAAACTTGGAAAGGGATTTTGGATTAATCTTGATTTTGAAATTTCCAACCATAGATTTCATCCTATTTCCGCTTTTGTGCACTTTGATGTTGATAAACAAATCCTCCACTTCTTGAAAAAGAATACGACACTGATGTTCTAGCAAAAACGAAAGTCCTGCTGCATCTATAAGATAGAAAAGATTTTGAAACTCATCTGACAAAGATTGGAGACCTTCACGCACGAGTTCACTGCCCACGCTGATCTTAGGTTTTCCGGAAGGAGCCATCGATCGTAAGAGTAACTTGAAGTGAGTGCTGGAACGAGAGAATGTAGGTCTGAATGCGAACTGGAACGTCGATTTGCGAGAGAGTAGATGAACCGTCGGCACTTTTCGAGAGACGATGGAAGAACCTCGCGTGAACTCTTAACTCATTTCGACACTCTAATTATAGCTTGGTTTTGATGTGACAATTAATTTGATTTAAGTTTAAACAGAATAAAGTTTACGCGTACCTGGCTCTTAGAATGCTCGAAAATTGAAATTAAAGTTTGCGAGAAGTATAAGTCATTTCTCGAGAGGTCGTAAAAGTTTTCGAGAAGTATCAAAACTCTGCCGATCATCTTCCGAGAGAAAAATAAAGTTCTCGAGGGATAACCCATTTCTCGAGAAGTATGAATTCATTTTTCCGAAAACTTTTATCTTCTTCCAAAAGTAAGTCATTTCTCGAGATATTAACTTCATTTCTCGAGAAGTTTTAATGATGACTTGGATTTTTCTTCTTGATTTTTCTTCACAACCCAGCCAAAATGACCTGTCAGCATTCGTCAGGATTCGTCGGAATGACCCGAGTCATCTCGACGAATTGACTTAGCTGCAGATTTTTCTTCACAAGACTGTCTTTTTGACTTCTGTCTGGATTCGTCGGGATTCGTCGGAATGACCCGAGTCATCTCGACGAATTGACTTAGCAGAAATTTATTTTCTTTGCAAATGATACACCTGTACTTACATTTTTAGAACATAAAGAAATAGTATAAAATTTAAGAAAATACACTTAACTCCTTCTCTTCTCCTTTGTTGACCATTATTCCATGTTGAGCATTCCAAGTTCCGTCTTGAAGAAAGAGAACTTGGTCTCATCCAGCGGCTTCGTGAATATATCTGCTATTTGCTTATCCGTGGAGACATAACGTAAGTTGATATCCCCATTCTCCACATGCTCTCGGATGAAATGATATCTTAATTCAATATGCTTTGTCCGACTGTGTGAGACCGGATTATTTGCTATAGCAATTGCACTGGAGGAGTCGCAAAACATTGGAATATTCTTTATCTTCACATTGTAGTCTTGAAGCTGGTTCCTTATCCATAGAAGTTGTGCGCAACAACTGCCTGCTGAAATATATTCTGACTCGGCTGTTGAGATTGCAACACAATTCTGCTTCTTGCTACTCCAGGATATAAGCCTTCTTCCGATAAATTGGCATGTTCCGGAAGTGCTTTTCCTGTCGTCTCTGCTACCTGCAAAATCTGCATCTGAATAGCCTATTAGTTCGCTATCATTACTTCTTGGGTACCATAAGCCAAGATTTGGTGTGCCTTTAAGATATCTCAAAATTCGCTTTGCAGCAGTATAGTGAGATTCCCTAGAGTTCACCTGATATCTAGCACATACACATGTGGAAAACATTATGTCAGGTCGACTAGCAGTAAGGTAGAGCAATGAGCCAATTATGCTTCTGTATTTGGTTTCATCAAAAGGTTTCCCTTTCTCATCCTTGTCCAGAGACATAGCTGAGCTCATTGGAGTCCTCATAGAGGTTGCACTCTCCATTCCAAATTTCTTAATCAACTCCTTGGTGAATTTCGTCTGTGAGATGAAAATTCCATCTTCAGATTGTTTCACTTGAAGTCCTAAGAAATATTTCAGCTCACCCATACTGCTCATTTCAAACTTTCCCTGCATAAGTTTTGAAAACTTTTTGCAAAGATTGTCGTCTGTAGAGCCAAAAATAATGTCATCTACATAGATTTGTACTAACAAAATCTTGCCTTTTACTTCCCTAAGAAATAATGTTTTATCTATCTTTCCTCTTGTGAACTTGTTCTCAAGAAGAAAGTTAGACAGCGTCTCGTACCAAGCTCGAGGAGCTTGTTTTAACCCATATAAAGCTTTTTGTAATAAGTAAACGTAATCAGGGTGTTCAGAATCTACAAAACCTGGAGGTTGATCTACGTATACTTCTTCTTTTAAGTTGCCATTTAGAAAAGCTGACTTAACGTCCATTTGGTATACGGTGAAACCTTTGTATGCAGCATAAGCTAAGAACAATCTGATTGCTTCAAGTCTTGCTACTGGAGCATAAGTCTGATCGAAGTCGATCCCTTCTTCTTGTCTATAGCCTTTTGCTACAAGTCTTGCTTTATTTTTTATAATTGTTCCATCTTCATCCAATTTGTTCCTGAAAACCCACTTTGTTCCAATAATATTTTTACCCTTGGGTTTAGGAACTAGTGTCCACACCTTGCAACGCTTGAATTGATTTAACTCTTCTTCCATTGCAATTATCCAGAGGGGGTCTTCATTTGCTTCTTGAAACTTCTTCGGTTCTACCTGTGAAAGAAAACTTAAATGCATAATTTCGTTAGTAGTACCTCTTCTTGTTCTAATGCCGACTTGAGGATCTCCTATGATTTGATCAATAGGGTGATCTCTCATATGTCTGAACTCAAGGTTCCTTGCATCAGTTTGAACATCAGGAGTATTATCAGCTCCTTGAATGTCTTCTTCCGCTTGTGCTGGTTCTTCATCAATATGATCTTCTTCTTCATTTGTGATTGGGGAAGAAATCTTGACGAAGGTTTGAGCATCATCTTTGACTGGCTCATCTAAGGTAATATTTTGTGTCTTTGAACCTGCACCTTCAATAGAAGAACTAGAAGAGATGCCATGAAGCACGCTCGTTTCATCAAATACAACATTTATTGATTCTTCTACCACTAGAGTTTTCTTATTAAATATTCTATAAGCTTTACTATGGCTGCTATAGCCTACGAAAATACCTTCAAAACTCTTTTCGCTAAACTTGGTTTTGTAATGCTTTCCATTATTAAGTGCAAAGCATTTGCAACCAAAGATTCTAAAATAAGAGATGGTTGGTCTCTTGCCTTTTAGTAGTTCATAAGGAGTCTTTTCATGGTTTTTGTTTATGAGTGCTCTGTTTTGCACGTGGCATGCAGTGTTGACGGCTTCAGCCCAAAGATATTCGGGCAGAGAAGTGTCACTCAACATGGTTCTGCAAGCCTCAATGAGTGTTCTATTCCTTCTCTCAGCTACCCCATTTTGTTGTGGAGTTCGAGGAGAGGAAAACTCATGAAAGATACCTTGACTTTCACAAAAATCTGTCATAGCCCCAGATTCAAATTCTGTTCCATGGTCACTTCTGATTTTGACCACGGTGCATTCAAATTCGTTCTGGATTTGCTTGACAAACTTAGTAAAAATGGTAAACGTATCTGACTTGTGTTTGAGAAAGAATACCCATGTGAAACGTGAGTAATCATCTACAATAACTAACGTGAAAGACTTACCTCCTAAACTCCTAATTTGCAAAGGACCAAACAAGTCCATATGAATTAGGTATAAACACCTAGTTGAATCCTTACCTATAATGCTTTTAAAAGTAGCTCTTGTTTGCTTGCCTTTTACACATGCATGACAAGGTCTATTTTTAATGCACTTAATATTTGGAGCATCACGTACCAAGTTTTGTGAAAACAACTTATTTATAGTTTTCAAGTTTATATGTGCTAATCTCTTATGCCATTGCTTAACAAGAGATGCACTATCTTTTGCTAAAAGACATACTGGTGTAGAAGAAGATAAACAAATAAAATTTAAACAGAAAATATTCCTATGACGAGTGCCTGATAAAATCGTTTCGGAATTTTCTGCCGACTTTATCAAACACTTGTCTTTACGAAAATCAACTATGTACCCTTTATCACAAAGCTGACTTATGCTTATCAGATTATGTTCCAATCCTTCCACATAAGCAACATCCGAAAAGGATACATTACCATTAGAGATCATACCATAACCTTTTGTTATTCCTCTGTCAGATCCGCCAAATATAACTTTTGGGCCATTCTCAACAGGAATGAAATTTTGCAAAAGGCTTCTTGTTCCGGTCATATGCCGTGAACAACCACTGTCCAAATACCAGATAGGATTTTTGATGGCTTTTGGACATACCTGCATAAACAAATTATTTTGCCTTAGGAGCCCAAACAAATTTGGGTCCTTGGTCCTTTGTTAGTTGAGTACCACGAAGAGCATTAACATTGCGAGTGGTCTTTCTTGCATTGTTAATCTGTGGTCTCTTGGAATATGTAAAATTGAACCAACAGTCTACGGCAAAGTGACCTATTTTGCCGCAACACCAACAGTTAAACCTGTTGTACCTTCTCTTAATATTTTCCTGCTTAACTCTTTGAACGTTGGTTTTGGCAGGAGCAACCCTTCTGGATGAAGATGTTTCATGAGTACAGCATACACAAGGTAATGCTATCTCATTAGACTTTGGTGCAACAGCCTTTACAATTGGTGCTTTCTTCTCATTATGTCCATGAACGTAAGGACCATAATCTCTTAGATTTATCTCTTCATGAGATGCTTTGAAAACACTATCTCCGAAGTTTCGAGGTCTAGTCCATCCCTTATAGTCCTTGACGGGTCCAGACTTAATTTGTCGGGTCAAGTGACCATAAGTGCTTTGCATGTCATAAATGTTTGAGGGAAATATGACTTTCTGAAATGGTACATGTTTTTGATGGGCTTTCCCTTTCTCTTCAATCGTGGCTTTCTTAGCACTCATGAATTTCTTTTTGGCATGTATGCCCTTAGTAGTGTTACTAGGACCTTCCACATGACCTAATCCACTAGTACTTGCTTGAGCAGTGAATCTATCAATGAGTGGAAGAATTGTTTTAGGTTGTGAAAACTTTTCAACTAGCTTTCGTTCAGCGGCTAGCTGTTCTTCCAAAACTTTGATAGAATTCGCTCTCCGATCAAGGAGCTCATCCGAGCTTTTGATCTTGTCTTTTAAGACTTGGACTTCCTCTTTGAAGGAAGAAAGTTGTTCAACTTCCTTTCTCAAATTGGTTTCCATTTCTTTAAGAGACATAATCTCCTTGGTCTGAGATTTGACAACCCTTCGGCACTTGTCAAAGCTCTTAAGCATTTCGGTGTATTGGGTCATGAGATTAGATTCATCATCAGAGAAATAATCTTTCTGTTTAGCAGAAGCATAATCTGAATCTGAGAGCATAGTGTGAGAATTTACCTTCCCAGTGTATGGGGGTTCTTCTTCATCATCTGTCATGGCCATAAGCCCAAAGTATGCTTCTTCTTCAGTGCTTGATTTATCTGAATCACTATCGCTTAGTGTTTTAGCCTTCTTGGCTACTAAGCTTCTTTCATTTTTCTTTTTCCCATTAGTGGGTTTCTTCACATCTTTTCTTCCGCCGTCTTTCTTTTTATGAGGGCACTCAGCGATCATGTGCCCTGGCTTATTGCAACAATAGCAAATAATATCAGTAGAAGTATGTTTGTTCGGTTTGGATTTATACCTGTCATTTGTGCTTGAGCCTTTCTTATAGTAATCGGCTTCACGATGTGAGTGTCTATAATCTGAGGAAGATGGCTTGTTCCTCATTTGCCTTCTTTTATTCAGCAGTTTCTTAAACTGTCGGGAGATTAGAGAAAATTCCCCATCAGACATTTCTGAGCTGGAGGAGCCGGTCTTAGATTCTTCTTCATCAGTAGATTCTTGTATTCTGATTTGAGACAAGATTTTGCCTTTACTAGAACTTTCAGCCTTCATAGCCAAGGTTCTTTCCTTGCTTGAAGCTCTATTCCCTTCTTCTTCTGTTTTTCGAATGTTCATTTGTAGCTCGTGGGATAATAGTTTCCCAAACAGATTCTGAGGGTCTAGATTTGGTAACTTCCCAAATTCTCTGATTGCAACAATCTTGCTATCCCAATCTTTTGTTAGGGAACGCAGGAATTTATCATTCAGTTCACCATTTGAGAATTCACGACCATAGTTTCTCAGACCGTTTACAATTTTGAAGAATCTTTCATATGCATCGGCAATGCACTCCTTTTTATACTGCTTGAAGGCTTCATATTCTTGATTCAAAAGAGATCTTCTATCATCCCTTACTTCTTCAGTACCTTCCATAAGAACTATTAAGGATGTCCACATTTCTTTTGCTGAACTGCAGTGAATTAAATTTTGCAACATTGAATCATCCACTGCACTGGCAATAATGTTCTTTGCCTTTTTGTCCAAGGCAACGAGAGCGATCTCATCCTTTGTTAAGTCCATCATTTTCTTTGGAACTTGAACTGTAGGATTGATTGTTGAGGCGGTCATTGGCACATGAGGTCCTTCTTCCACCACTTGGAAGATTCTTGGATCAGCGGCTTCCATGTAGAATCTGACTCTTTCTTTCCACATAGGAAAGTTAGCCTTTGTGCAAATTGGCAATTTCAACGAAGACGATTCCTTGCACTTTTCCATGATTTGAAGGCAATTAGAATGAAGAGATCTTGTTTAAGATGTTAATCTTTTAAGAACAACCTCCCTCTGATACCAATTGAAATAACTAATTGCCAACCTAAAATCACCTAGAGGGGGGGTGAATAGGTGATAACAGCGTCTTTTGCGGAATTGAAAATCTTGAAAATAAAGAACGCATGAAAAGCAAACCACAACCACAGATGACACAAGGAATTTATAGTGGTTCCCCGTTCTTGGGTAATCCACTTGCCGGCCTCGCCAATCTAGCACCACAGCTAGACTTGACTACTTCACTATATCTCGGATCAAGAACGATCCTACAAATCTCAGAGTCAAAAACTCTTACAACTCGGAGACCAATCTCCTACAAACTCAGAGAGAACCCTCTCTTACAACTCGGAGAACACCTCTCCTACAACTCGGAGAACAATCTCTCCTACAATCAAATAAGAAATTGATATAAAGAATATACTTGTTAATCACCAAAAGATCTGAATATTATGATGACGATCTTCTTCCTTCTTGTGATAGAAACAGCGTCGGCTTGATATTGAAGAAGAATCGATATGGCGCAACTCAGATCTTCAAGGATCTTGATCGAACCTTCTGAATCAAAACACGTAAGGCAAAGATCGAAAGACCTTCCTCTTCCCTTGGAGACGAATTCAGGAAATTCACGATCGATCTCCAATGATGGCGATGCGCGGCACTTGACGACGAACTTGGATCAGATTAGGGTTTTGAAAAGTACGAGCTCTGATCTAGTGGCTCTGAAAACTTGATGATAAGACTTAATACTTCTTTTTTGTGGAATCTTAAGGAGCAATCATTATATATAATACATCCTAACGATTTAACCTTAAGACAAGGAAAGACGTCACGTCATACTGACGGAAAGGACTTGTCGTCAAAACCGGAAAAACAAAGTTTTTGAGAAATGAAGGATTAGACTTCTCGAGAATTACAATACTTCTCGAGAGATATGGCTAGTTCTCGAAAACAGCTTTACAAGAGAGAAAGATCAAGGAAAACAAGACCGGACTTCTCGAGAGAAAAAGGATTTCTCGAAAGCTAAGACATACTTCTCGAAATCAGCTAGAAAAGAGCTTTTCCCGAAAACAAGTAAGACCTTTCGAGAGAACAAAGACATCTCGAGAAATACAAGAAAACTTCTCGAAAACTTCAGAACTATTTCGAGAACAACCTTTAGAGAAAAGACTTTTCGAAAACTGAAGTACTTCTCGAGAGAGAAAAGACTTCTCGAAAACAAAAGTACTTCTGAACCAACCCTTCTCGAAAACAAACAAGGACTTCTCGAGAGCATAGAAGGACTTTTCGAAAGCTCATATAGACTTCTCGGAAAGTCTACTTACTTCTCGAAAAGTTAACTTAGAGAAAATCTTCTTTTGTCTTCAGACCAAAACTGCACACCAAGGCTTTGAACTTTTTGATGTCTTGATCATAAAGTGTATCCCAATTGAGAGACCACACATGAGTCAACCCCATACCTCATACAATGAAGAATTACATTGCATGAGACTGTGCTTATTGACCCATTGTGACCTGACATTGGTCTACACTTAGCAAAGTGAACCTGCAAGAACATTACTAGAAAACCAAATCAAATACACAAACAATTCAGCCTTGGTTCAAAGTTGACTTTCTACGAATCAAGGCTATTGTGGATACAATACCCAACATATATCTACTACAGAGGCGACGTTAGCTACTGATTGGTCAGTTAACTTGGAGCCGATCTGGATAGATGACACAGAGATGCGAGTCCTGCGACACAAGAAGGTTCCATTGGTCAAAGTCCCATGGAGGAACCATGGACAGGAGGAGCCAACCTGGGAGCTACTGGACTTGATTCATCAAAAGTACCTGGATCTCTTCACGATAGGTATAACTTAATTCTTGGGATGTTACATTTATGAACTTGTTGTAGGAACCCCACAGGCCTAACCTGAATTTCGGGGATGAAATTTTTATTTTTATGTATTGGGATTTGTAACATCCCCCAAACAACTAGACCCCTAAGTTGGTTTTGTCATTACTAGGTCATGACAAAACCATATGAAGAGCTTAAGATCATGTGAACTTAGGTAAGAACGGGAAAACCCAAGTGGTCTGCAAATAGCAATTTTCAGATACCAAGCCTAGGGTTGAACTTTAGGGTCTCGCCTGGATCCATTGACACAACCATAACATCCCTAACCCATTCGGGGTCCCCTTAGAGCACCAGGGACCCATTGGGGTCAACCAAAGAGGCCAATTTGACCAAAGTTAACCCTAACCCTAAATTGGTCAAAGTAATTTAATTTGGGCCAATTGGCCTCCACCATGCAAAATTGACTTTACCCCTACCCTTATAGGAATATTAAGGACCCAATGGACCAAAATGTAACATCCCATTTCGCGCTAGACCACTCGGAGACGTTTTGACTACCCGATTTTGGTCTTTCCAGTGCGTGCTCAGATTTGGATTAATTGGGGGAGAGGAATAACAATATTGCTGTAGGAAATTTGGGAATGGAATAATAATATTGATGTAAAAACAATGTTAATTTTAGGATTCCGTTCGACGAATGTCGAAGGACAGCTTCGTTCGACGAACGTTGAAGAGGCAGCTGTGTTCGACGAAAGTCGAAGTATAGGAGCAGTTGTTGACGAATTGAAGCGCTCGATGAAATATGTTCTTTCAGCGGTAGACGAATTAGCAGCCAAACGGCGATCGACGAATTGAAGCGCTCGACGAAATATGTTCTTTCAGCGGTAGACGAATTAGCAGCCGACCGGCGATCGACGAATTGAAGCGCTCGACAAAATATGTTCTTTCAGCGGTCGACGAATCTAGGCATTTCTCTTCCCGTCGCCCGATAAAGCTTGAATGCGTATTTTTTTATGATTATTTTAGGCTAACAGTGGAATTATTGCCCAATAAGGAGCTGACACCTAAAATTGGAGTTCCAAGGCTTATTAATGCAAACCCTCTTCTCTCTTAACACTAGGGCTGAGCATTTCTCCCGAGGGAAAATCTGGATCTTCATCTTCTTCTTCCTCTCCTTCTTCTTCTTCCTCTCACTTCAGGGAATTAGTTGGGGGAATCTTTGAAGGAGCAAAGCTTGGAGGAAATTTGTAGCTTGGCCGACCGCCACCATGCTTCCATCAAGATGAGCTCCAACCATGGACGTAAAATCAGGTGACTTCTGACCCCTCTCCCTTGGTGCTAGTGTCTTAGATCACAATAGGAGAGATGAAGGCTCAAGATAGCTTCTCGTGTGAGCTTTAATGGAGTTTCCTTAGGAAGACCAAGCGGAACCTCAAATTTAGGGCATCGTTCGCCGCGAGGTTTTAGGAATCATTTCTTCTCTTCAAGAAGAAGAGATGGGATTTGATTTGGGGCAAACCCATGGTCGTTGAGGGAGAGTGAGGGGAATGACATTTAGGGATTTAACCTAACCCCTGTTTGGGAAAGATGATGAATAGCCCTCTGTTTATTAGGGTTGTTAATTAAATATTTGTGTGATAAATGTGATGACAGCCCCCCCCCCCCCCCCCCCCCAAAGCCCAGTCGAGTGGACTGTCCAGAAAGCTGGGAGGTGGTCAATGCATGCTGTTTTGCTGTCCAGATTTCTGCAGTTGACTTCAGAGCAGATTTTTGATAGGACACACTTGGATCTGAGTTCAGGACTTAACATGAATGTTGTAGCCCTTGATGTTAGCTTTCCAAATTGGGGTGGATCATAATTTTTGGACAACTGTAGCACCCAGAAATCTAGTTTTAGTAAACTGTGTCATAACACTTCCGATCTCAGTATTTTGTGGATTTCTGTTATTATATTGGTTGAATGCTCATGAAAATTGGTGGAGACATAGGTGATAACAATAAGTACATCCCTGTTGAAATTCATAATTTATGATTAAGTAGTATTAAAGTTATTGTCGTGTTATTTCATAACTTGAAGGGGATATAAATGTTGAATGTGAAGCCTATTTGGGCCGGCATTTTGTATGAATCATGTATATGCTAGCATTGGCTTGTGATAATGATTTCAGATTTATTTCTGTTAAGATGACCCCTTGAATGAACCTTCAATTGTAGATGTATGTGGAATCGTAAAAAGGATATGTATGAATTAAGGTTCATATCGCTTGATAATCTATTGGATGGTGTAGATTGGTGATAACCTCTCCATAAGGTTGATAGCTTTAATCGTGTTGAAACACGTTGTGATTTGTACGTAAGACGATTGAATATTGGTGATATGTTCGGGCTTACATACTTAGTAAAATATGAATATGGAACAGTACCCACAAGTAGTCCTACAGGATCTAGTAAGGTAATTTCCATGTGATGCACACGCTACTGCTTAGAGTTATGATAACTCGGTATGGTTAGCATTGATGGCTTAGGGTGGATTATAAGGTATGGTTATATCTTGCGGTGATATGTTAAGGACCCTGTTGTTGGGGGCCTTGGATGCTAGTTAGCATCAGTGGACTGGTATGATGTGAAAGGTAAGAAGGCTCCTTTTGTGAGTCCTTGGGTGCTTGATAGCACGGGTGTGCACGGGAATTGCATGGGTTGCATGGCTTACACTGGATGGAGGATTACTTGTGTTTGGGGGATTACTTATGGCGGGTCTACGGGCTTGCTGGTCGTGCACTGACAGAAGCCGGCGGTTAGACTCTAGACCGGTTGGGTTGGACTCTTGGTGCTCACCTACCCAAGTCCCCTTCTGTGTCCTTGATGGCTCCGCTGTGTGTTCTTATCGTCGAGCAGTACGCAGGGTCTCGGATGTGTATTCTTAGCGTCGAGGCATACAGAGGCATAGGACTGGTAGTGTTCATACCCTCCTAGATGTGGAGGAGCTCGTTCCACTGTCTCCGTCTGGCCACGACGGGAGATGCCTGAGCGGTTAGCTACCCCTCAAAAAGCGAGAACTAAAGGTCTTTGTCGACATAGCAAAATTCATGGGTGAGTTCATCATATCATAATCATTGCATTCATCCTGCATAATCATATAAATTAGTATGGGCTCTTTTATATGGTGGGTCCCAAATTGGAAACCTTAACTTATAAGTTTGTATGGGCATTCATATAAGTTAAGGTACGATATGAACTGCTTAATTATGTACTTTTCCACTACTTGCTTACATTCTGTCATTGCTATATTACATGTTAGTTGTGCTTATTATACATGTTACTAGTACTTGCATTTATAACCATTGCTACTTATATAATTATGAACAGCGTAGTTAGTGTCATTGCTAGTACTTGGGTACTTTTACAACCGACATATATGAACAACCATTCCTGTCACCTGCTTGTATATATTATTGCTTATATTGCATCTTTTCTTCCTTTCCTTCCACCCGGTGCCTTGGAGTCGTCGGGGAAGCGGATGTGAAGCCACTTAGTCTTTATGACTAACGGTTGCTATGTCCCTTTCTTAGGAGTGTTCCTTAGAGCAGCAGTGCACGGTGCTGGAGGAGGATAGTCAGGTCAGGATGGCAGGGCCGGAGACCATGATACCTTGGATACCGTCAGTGACAGAGGCGAGTGAGTGTTTGAGATGTGGCCCTTGGGGCATTTAGCTTGATACTCTGATGATTTGCAGGAGCTTGTGTAGCTTTCTGTCTTTCTTGTACTTACTGTTTGGACATTATTACTTATTATGAATCTATGGCTTTTAATGCTTTCTTTTATTGATGGATTGGCGCGGTTTAGTTGGTTTGGCCGGCAGGATAGGCATCTTGTGGGGGAGGCTAGCTCGTGTGCTGGCGCTTCCGCAAGGCAGCTGTCCTGGGCATAAGACTTCCCTCGGCCGTGTTTTGTGTTCCGGGAGGGGGGTCTTACAAAAAAGCCCCATCATGGGGTCTCCAGTTTGGCCAATTTTACCAATGTGAACCCTATCTCTATTTTGGTCAAAGTGGCCTATTAAGGATCAATTGACCCTCCCCTTTCCAAATTGACCCTACCTAGACCTTCCTAACCCTTAAGGGAGGCCAATGGGTGAATATCCACCCATTGGGGTTAACCCAAATGGTCAAATTGACCAAAGTCAACTCTACCACAAATTTAGGTCAAAATGACCTATGTTGACCTAATCAAGCCCAGTCCTCTTGGGCTAGACTCAATTAAGGTGGTCCACCACCTAATGAGTTTGGGAATTACTGAAATTGCCATTCAATTTCAAAGGAGCTGTCTAGGAGAGAGAAAGCCCCAAAAATGGTGGAGAGAGAAAAGGGGGAGTTAATGGGGAGGAAGAAGAAACCTCCAATCTCCTCTATCAATGGCACCATTAATCTCCTCTTGGGAAGAGGAGGAGTTTCCAGCCCTCTCGGCCACATTGATGCCTTATTCATCTTCCCCAAGTGAAACAAAAATCCTCACTAATGGCCATTAATGGCAATTCGAGAAACCTCCCCCCAATTGCCTCAATTGGCCTCTTTAACACCTTTAGAGGAGTGAGAGGAAGAAAACCCCCAACATTATAAGAGGAGTCGTGCACTGAAAACCAGAGGAGGCATGGCACCAATAGCTTGAGCTTCGGCCATGGCAACCCGCCGGAATCCGCGACCTCAAGCCACAAATCAGGTTCGATCCTCCCTCCCTCCCCTAGTGCTAGATCTTCATCTAATTTGGGGCATGATTCGAGCCAAATCGGGCTCGAATCAAGCTCCCAAAAGGGCTCGTTTCGAGCCCAATTTCCCCCTCTAGAACTCCCCATTCCGGCCACCTCCGGCTGGCCAACCACCCCTAATCGCCGGCCACCACCTCAACGGAGGTGGTGGTGGCATTGGCCGACCGGGGCGACGCTCAGGTGGCCGGGAAAACAGGATGGAAGTCAGCCCAGGACGGGCTGATCTGGGCCCTTGGCTGAAGGTAGAAGACGACTAGGAGCCGCACGATTTGCGCCAAGATCTGTGCAGGATCAATACATATGTTATATTAATATTTGTATTTATGTCACATATTATGCAAAACCTTGTATTAATTATAAAAAATACTTAGACTCCTATGATGAAAAAGTTTCCAACATCAAAGTTGTTTCCCTTGGTGTGTAATTTAATTTAAAATTTGTTGCAGCCCAAAAGGAGCAAGGTAGCTCTCTGTAGGGCCATTTTGGTGGAACTGCTCCCTAGAGTAGGACATCCATTATTTCTTAAATAACTTTTGAATGGGTAATGACATTGACTTGAAATTTGGAGCATGGTCTAATTATACCTATCCACTAATCATATACAAAAATGGGAATTTTTGGAGAACATTTGTTTAAGGTTTTTGTAAAAAGTTAATAATCCATATATTAATTAATTATAGGTTCTAATGACCTCCAATCGCCTCCAAATTTTGGTGTGTTCTTCTTAGAGTTATTATATGACCCTGGTAAAAATTTCATCACAATTGGGACTGATTTGATTGGGTAATTAGTTAACGCAAGTTTGGTCAAACAAGGTCAAACTAGGTCAAAAGTGCACATGGTGGAATTAGGTGGTCAAATCTCATCAATATAATGTGAAACTTTGGCTACTGGTTTAGGGTCACATAAAACACCCCCATGAGTGATTTGGGGTGAACTAGGGTTGATATGCCCTAAGACCATAGTTCTAACTCTAGGGTTGAACTTTGTGCATTGTGAAGGACATAGGGGTATATGTCCATGAATGGTCATGAAACCTGGAAGATAAGTTCATAGCGTGTAAATATGGCCTAGGAGATTTTATGAGAATTTTAGGAACACTTATCCCCTCTGATTTAGGTTATAACCTTTTTAGGGAATCTTTTTATAAAAGAAATTAACATGCTCAAATTATCTTGGATGTTGATGAAAGTTTGGTAGAGTACATAAAATCATGATATAGACCTCTGATTTTGTGTGGTAATTTTTAAATTGATTTAATTAGTACTTCATTCACAAGTCGTCTATTTTGTCTTAAGGTTATGATAAATAAAGAAGTGCCAAATATTATTTGGAAAGTTGTGAGACTTGGTGCTAGGACATTTTATGGCATTAGAAAGCTTTGTAAATTTCTGTATAATTTTTGGAATTATTTATCAGTAGGATACTTCACAATGTTTCTTAGTTTGTATTTAATGGAGATATTTTTTTATGTGACTAAATGGTTTTCATAAATTTTGAAACTCAGTCAGTACACTTTTCTGATCATTATAAAGGTCTGATAATTTTACCATAATTTTTGGACAAGTATTTTTGGTGGTTTCTTCTTTAATTTCCAATTTTGGATAATTACTTAATATTATAATTGGAGAGCAATAACTTATTGTAAAATTTTGGCATTAGGTATTTGTTGTTATTTTGACACCATAGATTTTCCATAATTTTATGGAGGCCATATCATAAGAGTATTTTATACTTCATGTTCAATTTCAAACTGGGTTAGTGTTGAGGAAAATTATAATAAATGCCAATTAAATAAAGAAAAATAGGATTCTCTGGATTTAGTCTTATAACATTATGGTAGTCTTCCAGTAATAATCTTGAGTCATGTGGATGATTATTTGGAGTACCTCCTCTTATACAACTAATGTAGTTCATTTTGGTCTGCGTATAGTGGAAACTGTAGAGTTAGCTTAACTAGTAGTCCACTAGGTGGGAATGGAAGGTAGATGATGTACCTTGTCTGGTTGAGGAGACTGGAAATCACCAATGGGAGTTGATGTGATGAGTGTGTCCGGTGATGGGCAAGATAGTGCTAGGGATTGACAATAAATCGCCTTTCCCTTAGGAAGTCATAAAGTGTTTAGGGTTAATCCAAGAGTAATGATAAGAAGGGTATACTTATGGGTAGTTACCAATAACATTAAATGCCATGGAAAGGGAGCATTGGGGTGTCATCCCATTATAGTTCCTAGTACCGTAGTGAGCTCCTCATAGGGTAGTCCTCGGGAAGTCCATGGTTAACCCTAAAGTGCAGGAATAAATGGCGGTGCAAGATTAACTTAATAATGCACAAACCCACACTCCATGGTTATGGGAAGTTAGTTAGGTTTGGACTTACAAGCGGTAGGATCGGTGGTTGTTGGCACGGATGGGTTAGTCCAGCGAGCCGGTGGCTCAGAAGGTTATTGTGTCGGACAGGTTAGTCCGGGGAGCTTATGGATCGTGATATAGTAGGACTCATAACTGTATGTGCATAAGGTGGTGGGTCTTTTGTGTTGACGGTCGTCGCACCGACGTTGATACTTTGCTCGGTAAGTGTGGATAACACTTTAATTACCAAGAAAAGTCTGGTGGACTGGACAGCAAGAGTACGCGGGAGCTCCGCTATTGTGTTCTTAGTGTTTAGGTGTATGATAGGTCTAGGTTAGGTAGTGCAGATACCAACCTAGAGGTGGGCGAGGCCCAACCCACCGCTTCCATTTGACACTACGGAGGTATCCTGGGAATTTTGCTAGCTCCAAAAAGGGGGAACTAAAGGTCTGTGCGCATAGAGTCGTAGTGTGTGAGTTGCACTTGTACGAACATAACATTAAACTACATACCTTGCATGGCATGGCATTAATATTGCATTTCAACCCCTACCCCTATCGTATAAATTGGTTATGTGACTCTTTATACGATAAGCCCTACTAAATGACCCCTTGGTCTATAGGTTTGTATGGGCATTCCTATAAATTAAGGTTACACTTCCTTAATACTATTTCCTTATTACTGTTATGCTTAGTACTGCTTTACTTATGACTATTGCTTACATGTTATTGTTTTACCTCTTACTGCTTTACTCACTGCATTATATTTTGCATAGCGATAGACCTTCCCGTAGTTAGATTCACTGTCACCTGCTTTTGTTTATACCCCTTGCTGTCATCTGCTTCATCCTTCCCGTATGGTGCTTAGGAGTCTCCGAGGGAGGGGTGGGGGATTGGATTAGTCTTTTGACTAATGGTCGGTGGACCTTATCATTTTAGGGGACCGAGGAGATGCTGCAGCACCAGAGGCCGGTGCAGATAGAGGCGGGACAATCTAGAACGGGAGCACCGATGACAGGATTCGTTAGTGATTTATTAGTTTTAGTAGATTATGCTTCCGCGAGTGAAATTGTAGTGAGGAATTGATGTATCGGGTAGGAGCCCTTCCATTACTATCTTTTATTTAGTTATTTCATGTTGACATCTTTTTTCTGAGATATTGTATTCATGTGATGTGGACTTGATTTCTAGTTAGTCAAATGTATACTTTTATTCGATTGTGATCGATATGGCTGGCAGAATTTGCATTTTGTAGTGGCGACCTTCCCGAGTGATGGTGCCGCCG
This sequence comes from Dactylorhiza incarnata, assembly GCA_033032865.1. Taxonomy (NCBI): domain Eukaryota; kingdom Viridiplantae; phylum Streptophyta; class Magnoliopsida; order Asparagales; family Orchidaceae; genus Dactylorhiza; species Dactylorhiza incarnata. Next base: position 3,603,292 of record JAWHQI010000255.1, on the reverse strand, counting down.
CAAAGCGGCAGTTCTGGGCATAAGACCCGGGTTTTCAAAGAAAAAAAATGTGGTCTTACAATATGTGTGGCCTTGAGTCGACATATGTGATAAAGGTTTCTCAGCGGTGCTTAGACGCACCTGTGAAATATACACTGCTATTGCTTGCCTGCAGGGAAGGAGAACCGCCGCCCCGAGCATGGGGTGGGGTCGTCTAAATCTTGGTAAGCTAAAGCTAACCGATTACATGTTATCCCACCGCTTGGTGGATTGTTCTTCACAGGTCCTGGTGAGACGAGCGGGAAATAACAGGTTTGGAACCCCAGCTGCTGTTGCGCTTTGCAGGCCCTCAAAGGCCAAAGTATTTTGAGTGTTTTCCTCCATGTATTGTCTGCCTTCTTACCGATGTTTCAAAATCATGTTATAAGAGAAACACATTTAGTTGTATGGCCTTAATGCCAAACTCTTTCATATATATATATATATATATATATATATATATATATATATCAGTCATTCCTATTCTTTTCTGTGGACATGTCCATTCTAGTTCAAGATAATTAACTTATGCTTCTGCTTATATGTAACTCTGAGATGTTGTAGGTTGGTTAACTAAATACGTAACCCTCTTGGTTGTTCACCTTATATGGCGTGGAGTCCTGGTCGGACCTACTGTTATATACTATACAATGGGTGGGGGGTTACAATTTGCTATCAACTACGGGTCTCGTTCCCTTCCGTGCGTATTCATGATCGAATTCCTTTAAGGTGTGGTGGGCACGTATGTGCATCTCAATTTAACTCATTTCAATAACCAGAATGTCCACTTAGTAATGCATTATATATATATATATATATATATTTTAGCATGATTCTGGAACCTGCATGTTCCTTACTTGCTATTTTGTTGTGCTATTAGTCACTAAATTGTGTCCGACATGATTATAGGTGACTAAAAGTGGTGTGGGGCAGTCCCAACTATGGCGCACTGCCGAGAGTAGTACATTTGCTGAGATGCCTATGCCTCCTCCTTATGATGAAACAATAAGAAGGCTTGCTGATGTAGTGGTCGCCATGATCAATGGGCAACCAGGACGGCCTGTACAACCTCCTTCCTTTGGGATGGCCCCGGAGCTGATTGTCACAGATGAGCCTGTTGTGTAAAGACCAGTACCGGCAGTACCGGTTGAGGCGCCACGAGCACTAAACCTTCACTTGAAGAAGTTTCTGAGTTTCCACCCTCTTACATTTGAAGGGGTAGGAACACCAATTCAAGCTGAGGATTGGCTATCTCAAGTGAAGAGAACCCTAATAGCTATAGAGACAGAGGAAAGGCAGAAGGTAACCCTTGTTACCTATCTATTGGATGGAGAGTCTAGGTTGTGGTGGGAAGGTTTGGAAAGGCATCAGTATGCCGGCAGGCAACTGATAGACATCTCGATGGAAGAGTTCTCGAGAGTGTTCTTGGCAAGGTATCTCCCTTCTGCTCAACGCATCAAAATAGAGAAAAAGTTTTAAAGGTTGACTCAAGGGTATAGAATGGTCGATGCGTGCTCTTCCTTTGATAAAGAAGAGCGAAAGACCAACCAGTTTTATGAAGGTCTGCGTGATGACTTGCGTGTGCTTTTGTCAGGCCCGATGACGCAGGGCTTTTCTGACGTTGGTCAATACCTCTAGATCCCTTGAGAAGGACCTGAAGCAGATCCAAGCGAACAATGACTGAGCGGTGGAAACGATGGAGTTTAAAGTACCTAGCTTGTCAAAGTATGGGTCCCGGCGATTTAAAAAGAAGTCCAGGATTTCAGAACCAACTTCCTCTTCTATTTTAGGAGCAACTACTGGATGAGGTCCAGTCACATGTTTTAATTGTGGCAAGGTGGGCCACTTTGCTCGGGAATGTCGTGGTGGCAAAAAGGCAGCTACGGATTATGCGGCAGAGAAAGGGAAGGCATCGAAGTCGTCTGCATCCCACTACACTCCAGCTCAACCGCATGTATATAATATTGGCCAGCATGAGGCCATTAAGCAAAGCGATGTCATGACAGGTATGCTTTAGTATAAAGAATTTATTGGTTTATGTCTTTTATACCTGGCGTGCGATTGCCTGTATACCCTGTTTGTACATATTAGGTTTTGTCCTAATACAAAACTGTCCGGCAAGAGCTTTATTTGACATTAGAGCATCCCATTATTTTCTATCTGAAGACTTCATACTGCGTATTGGAGTGCCTTCGTTAGTGTCAAAGGACAGATTGGATGTCGTGCTGCCAAATGGGTTTCGAATGCATGCAGACAGTGTTTGTAGTGTTCAGGTGCGGATAGGAAGTCATGAGTTTGACATGGAAGCGTCGATGCTGCCAATATCCGAGTTCGATGTGAACATTGGCATGGACTGGCTTTCGAAGCAGCGTGCATGCATTGATTGCAACTTGAAGGAGGTCATGCTAGGGCAGAATACTGAACGCAAGATGATATTTACTGGTTTGCCAGGATCGAACAAGATGTTCATGTCTTCTCTCCAAGTAGTCAAGGCAGTTCAGAAAGGCGTAGAGTTGTTATTCACGTTATTGGAGACTTCTGAGCCAAAGCCCAGTTTGTGTGATGTCTCGATCGTATCGCAGTATGCAGATGTTTTCCCAAAAGATCTTCCTAGGGCTCCACCTCAACGAGAGATTGACTTCGCTATTGAGCTGTTGCCAGGTGCCAAACCTATGGCACGCTCACCGTACCAAATTTCGCCAAAGGAGTGGCAGAGTTGAAAGTTCAGTTGCAGAAGTTGCTAGAGAAAGGATATAAACTTCCAAGCTCATCCCCTTGTAGTGCACCGGTCCTCTTTATTTAGAATAAGGATGTATAGACTACCGCAAATTCAACAAGCTGACAAAATAGAATATGTATCTGATTACGTGAATCGATGACTTGTTCAATTAGCTAGTTGGATCGGCTGTGTATTCAAAGCTGGATTTGAAGTCTGGCTACTACCAGTTGCGGATTCGGGAATTTGACATTCCTAAGATGACGTTTAGTACCCATTACAGGCACTTTGAGTTCACAGTGATGCAATTTGGCTTGATGAATGCGCCATCTGTATTTATGGATCTGATGAACCGAACGTTTCGAGTGTCTAGACCGATTTGTTATTGCATTCATAGACGATATTCTGGAATACTCTCAGTCAGAAGAAAAACATGTGATTCACTTGCGCATTGTATTGGATACCCTGAGGTGAAGTCAGTTGTATGCCAAGTTCTCAAAGTGTGAGTTTTGGCTGTCCTCGGTGGCATTCCTAAGTCATGTGGTCAGTGGAAAGGGC